>JALJCO010007724.1:0-550480 GCA_023101725.1 Atherinomorus stipes | reverse complement strand
CATTCATTGCTCAGAACATCACAACATACCACACACTGCTGTCTTGGCTCCCCCCTTCTCCACAAAAGCAAAATCATAATTTGTGATAACTTTACTTTGTATTTTCTTGTTATTTCACAGTTTTTTTTTGTGTGTGTTTTTTTGTGTTGTTAGTGGGCCCAATGGGGACTTAACTGGTTTGACTGGTTCAGTCTAATCTTCTACATTTTATTCTTCTCCCCACCTCCTCCTAGTGCACCCCATTTGGAGCCAGACTGAAGTGTGTCTGAACCACCCATTTTCTTTGGAATGTCACTTTACTTGCTTGCCATCATAGTTTAGCTAAGGACACTCAAATAGTTTGTAAAATTTGTAAATTGATCGATAGACTTCTGGAAAATTTTCAGTGTACCTCAAGGTGCTGTGCCAGTGGTGCCACAGCCTGAGAACTGGGTCTAAGGTGTAAGCTGAAGCTTTTAGATACAGGATGTATGTGTAGTCCAAATTGTATGTTTGTTAAACAAAGAAAAAAAAATAAAGAAAAAGACAGACAGTAGCCTACTTACTGGTGGCTTGCACATATTTTTAGGCTTTACATTTTTTTATTTCACCTTTGTTTACTTAGTTAGGGAAAAAAAAATAGTGGGGAAAAAAGGCCCATCAAAATACTAGATGAAGAGTTTTTGGTCGCTCTGTGGAGCCTTCCAACTAGGATTTCTGAAAATGATTGAAATGTACATGGAATTTCATCATTGTGCTAATTTGAATGTATTTTATGGGAACTGTACAAGCAAGAAAACCTAACTGCTTTTACGATAACAAAAATAACATTTATCCATCAGGTACAGAGAAACAGAAAAAAGATGCAACTTTCTTAGTGACATCATTTCACTGTATCTGTGCAGAAAAGTGTGTGTGTTTGTGAGCTGTGTGTATCCATGCTTTAATATGCATGCATGTAAATAAGCATCGGATCTACAAAGCATGGTGAAAATGCTGTGCCCATTGAAGCTCCAGGCTATGACGCTGGATGTGTCATCATGCATGCATAATGTATTCTAACTGTATGTTGATAAATGTGTACAAGTGTGAAACAGGAGATGAAATTTATATTTTCAGCACATGTAAATGGTGTGGATTTACTCATGGAAACTGTTTGCATCACTTCTGAGAGATGAGTATTCCTTTCCATCTGTGGATATGATGATGTGATGATTACAGGTTTGTATAGAGGCGTGAGTCTGAGGAAAATGTGTCTAGGTGTGTCCCTGGTAACTGCATTTCTCAGTACTGACACTGAAAGTCGTATATTTTTAATAAGTTTTAAGCTGAAATAGACAAACTACCAGGCTTTAGTAAATCTAAATTTAACTTCCATGCAACCTTTACATACTATTGTATGCACGGCCAGGATCTGTATAGAATATATTAAATCTAATTATACAACGCACTCATTGCTGAACAGAGCAAAGGCTCGTTTTGTATCACGAATGAGAACTGGGAAGGAAAAGAAGCAGGAAGATGCATAAAATTCACACCAGAGTTCATTCCATAAATGACGGCCCGGTCAGCCAGTCATGCTTCCTGTTCCCCTCCCGTCGCTATTCCCACCAACAGCTTTAACAGCAGTGCTGTCAGCATGAGAACATGGAATCTTCCATTTTCATCTCAGAAGAGGCAGAGAGCAGTCTCCGTGGTAACGCCACTTAAACGTTGCTGTTGCTACCTGGATTTGGCCCATTGTGACGCAAGAGTCACTGTTCAATAAGTGTGCCCTGTAGTCTGACAGATACAGTAGTAAAAAAAGCATCTGAGGAAAGATCCCTGGAAGAAGGAGAGTAGTCGAGGATTTCTACATGTGTGAGACTAGGTAATAAGATCAGTGTTGTTAAAAGAATATGCTACTTGCACTAGAAATGAGGTACTTTCCAGGATCCATCATTGTAGCCACTTGAGCATGATGCTAATCATTAGCTTTTAATGAAATATGAGTTGCAGCAAATTTTATCACAAGTTTTATGGACATCAAGGGAGCATAACAATACTCCAAGTAAATATTACTTGAAATTACAAGGCTGCACATGAAAGATCAGCTCTGAGCGAATGTTTCCACCATTGTTTGTAACTCCCATTGAGTCACTCGCTTGTTCTAACTTGTTAAAGGACAGCATGAATCCACGCACGCTCAGCAGTTACACAATGAAGCTTTAATGTCCATCAGAGAAACAGATTGTTCTCAGTTCAAGCAGGATATCCTTATTTGATCTCGCTGAGTCAGACAATGACGTAAGAGGGCATCATTTTATTGTTTCTATGGTGACCCTTACCTTGGGGCACAGTTGTCCAGTTTAAATGTGATATAACAGCTCTTAACATTTCCAACTGCCGAGCCTTGTTTGGTGCTGCAGTGTCTGTGCGGAAGCCATTGCCCTGATTAGAGGGGTGGAATAGGTTCAGATATGAGCCTTGATGATCATTAAAGGTAAAGATTAGCAAGTCGCTAGTAGGGTATTGCAGATTGCAGCCTGTGAGCTGCTTGCTGTTTGCTGATGCTGCTGGAATTCAAGAAAAAGTGATAATGCAACAAACTAAGATGAGGAATACTGTCTTCTGCCACTACTGTATTTCATTTCCTGATCAGGCCTCAGCATGTACAGTTAGGACCTGAGTACATCATTCTCAGCCCACACAGTGAAAGATTTAGAGTATTTAATCAATATCACATTGTTTATATACAAAGTCTTCTGTATATGGCCATCCTACATGCCTGTAGTTCTTAGAGATTATATCAAGCAGATAGCTTGCAAAGGGTTTTGCTGAAAGTTTGCTGGAGCTGGCAGAGACAAACACCAACTGATCTAATCACAAAGAGGACAAATACACCAAAGAACAAAGGGAGACAGATAGAAAAACACAAAAAGTTTTACTCAGCAGATCTTTAACCACTATAACGTCTGTCTTTGACAAAGCAGAGCAGAGATAATCATCACCTCCAAGAGCAGCCCACATCCACAATTGTTACCTCTGCCGAGGAGGTAATGTAATTGCCAGCATTTATTTGTCTGTCTGATATTTAGCAAAATAAAACAAAAGGTTCTGATCGGATTTGGATTAAATTTTCAGGGAATGTTGATAATGGAACAAGGAAAAAATGACCACAAAAGAGGTACCCCTTCATTTCACCATTGTAGCCAGATAGCCTAGGACAGGGGTGTCCAGCTCCGGTCCTCGAGGGCCACAATCCTGCAGGCAGGGCTGTTGCAACAAGGCAAGCAAACCAAGCAATTGCCTGGGGCCCCGAACTGGACTTGGGCCCCAGGACACCATGGCTTTAACCGGGCGGCACTCAAGCAGTTACAGAGACCCCAAGCTGCTTCCAAACCACTTTTCTTTCTTCTTTTGGACACTAGCTACACTATACAGTTGGAATTTTTAAGATCGGACATGCAGAAGTTGAAAATCCCACTTATAAGCACCTCGCTGAGATATTGCGATTGGGGAAAGAAAACTTCTGCTTCACAGGGGAGGCCGAAAACTGCTTCCAAACCATATTTTCTTCTTATTCTGGACACAAACTACCCCATACAGTTGGATGTATATGTAATATATACATATATATACATGCACTCTGAGGTATCTACTTATGGCCACCCTTATGTGAGTAATGGTCTCTCCCTGGCCACCGCGGTGAAAGATTTCTGGCTCCGCCACTGGATGAAGGTGCACAGTAAGGACTGGTGGGAATGGTTGTAATGATGAAGTTCACTGACTCCGGCTGGGGTGACAGTTTTCCTATGTCATACAGTGTCAACCGCATACAGTTGGAATTTTTAAAATCGGACATGCAGAAGTTGAAAATCCCCCTTTCAAGCTTTCCTCCACTTGCAACTGACAGTAGTCAGCCAGCAGTGGAGGGTCAATGACAGGGCCCGTTTGGACACGTGTCCATTCCCATTACGTGGTGTCCATCAGAGTGTTTTCCCCCTGCTATGATTGACCATTTATTAAGAAATAAACCTATAATTTTTTTTTTATTACGGTATGGGGTGGTTGAATCCTTTTTCAAATTTTTTAAATTTTGAAATACTATGTTTGCAGCATTCTTTTTTTTGGGAGGGGGGCCACTTCAAGTCCATTTTGCTTGGGGCCCCATAATTCCTTGAAACGGCCCTGCCTGCAGGTTTTCCATGTCTACCTTCTCCAACACACACCTGACTCAAATTCATAGGCTTTTAGATTCATTTAATTAGAGTCAGCTGTGCTGGTGCAAGGAGGCATGGAAAACCGTCAGGACAGCGGCCCTTGAGGACCGACTTTGGACACCACTGGCCTAGGACATGTCAGAATGGATGCTAGCACTTTGAGAAGACTACACTGCTGCACCTTTCGGAATGGTTTATAAAACATGATACCACAGATGTGTGTGCCTCGGTGATGTCCTCGAGCACACTGGAGTGGATCTTTGCCGGCCTACAGCGGTCATTTTAGGCATGGCTCATTATCTTCACACCGCCAGACCACTATGTTTCCTAGTAAAGAAAACCAGGTGGGAAATCTTCTCATTTATGATATCTTTCATCATGCTCGAGCCCCACACATTACAGATGAATTACAGTTCCCCCTTAGCTGTAGCCCTTGGCCTAACCACTAGTTTTGTGCGTTCATGTGAACGGGTAGTGGTGTCCTGATTCTGGTTTAGACCAAGGGGGCGGGGGAAGTGGTAGGGCCCTTGAAATGGAGATTTTCCCAGGGCAAACTAGAAAAAGAGTGGTGTATTACCCACAATTCCATGCGAAATACAGGCAAAATGGTGAGGAAATCGGCAGCGGAAGCCAAACAAACGCGCAAATCACAAATATGAGTATGTTTTTTGTAAATGAAATAAGAAAATTGCTATTTTACGGTCGCTTTAATGTATTACGGAGTTTTATTACAAATGTGAAAAAAATCACTAGTTTTGTAACATTACATGTATCTGCTCATGTCTGTAACGCAACATTAACGTTAAGCTTGAGTCGAAGGTGTCTTCTTTTTACGTTTTTCATCCCAAAGCCGAAGAAATAATCCAAACACTCAAGAAAGGGAGATTATTGCTGCTGTAGACGGCATTTTCTTTTTTTAAAACAAATCTTTATTGACAATTTAATGCAACAGATGGCATTGCGAACTCTTCCAGAAACAAGCATGATGTCAGTTTACTGTGCTATAGACAACTGTTGGTGACACATGAGGATTTCAAGGGTTGTCCCATTTCTTAGGGGAATAATTCAATCCAAGGGAAAGGGGTAAATGCAGGGGTAGGGATGAAAATAGGAACTGGAACTGGTTATAAATCTCCATCATCCACTGCCCACAAACAGCGTTAAAACGGCTACTGTATGAAGGATCTGGATTTGACAAATATTTGGGGAGAAAATGCTAAAAACGGGGAAGACTGCTGCTTCACGTGACTGACTCTGAGCCACATTCAAACAATTGTGCTTTCTTATTTTGAACATGAACTAAGCCCTAAAGGCACATTTGTGAAGATTGAACGTACAGAAGGGAAGTTATGAGCCCTCTTGTGAAAGCATATCTCGGTAACAGTGCTCTGCTTGACAACTGTGCTCTCCACAGGGACTGCCTGTTTAAATGCCCACAAATGGACCAATGAGAAAACATTATGCGCAAGCAAAGCTCATGGGACCTGTAGTGTTTTAGACTCACACTTCAATTAGTTTATTATTTCTGACGCTATTTTAGAAAACTACGATTAAAAATGTATATAGAATTTAAGACGCCAACGTGACGAGTCACAGTGGCTGTGTTACCCACCACTGCTAAGATTCACTAGTATTTGGTGGGTTGGTGGGTGTTAATGTCAAGCCCTGATCATGAAATAGGGCCATATGGGGAGAACTGGGCTGCTTGGCAGAGGTCTGCGCTCTCCAAGTGCTTTTCTAGGTCTACACTGAACAAAATATAAATACCCCATGTAAAATAGTGTTGCCATATGGAGTTAACAAATGTAAATGAGAATTTGCTGACATTTTATTGTACAAAAGTTTCTCTCGATTTGTGTTTAATTTTTAATCCAACTCGCTGTCAGTGAGCATTTATGTAGTGAGTTGTTTTTTTACTCAGTGCATCGGTGGAGCATGTACAGTGGATGACAAAATGACCAACAGTGGGACAATTCTTTGACTGGGGACAACAAAAGGCCACCCCAAAATGTCTAATTTGTCACAAGTCATAATGCCTCAGATGTTGCAAGTTGTGTGGAAACCTGCCATTGGAGTGTTGGATGCAGGGATGTCCAACAGAGCAGTAGCTGTGAGGCTCAACACCCATTATTGGACCATAGGTCGTTTGAAAGTTCATTTCCAACAGACTGGCACTACTGCAAATCGACCTCATCCTCGTCGGCCATGTATGACCACTCCAGCACAAGATCGCCAGATCTGGCTCATCCATCTAAGGGATCGGCTAAGACCAGCGACGCACAGCCAATGAGGCCATTGGTCTGCACAACAGACGCATCACACCTCAGACTGTCCATAATCAGAGACACACGCAGCTGGCGGACACACAAAACATTGAACAATCAAATTCCTCAACCCAAACCCTATCATGTTCAAAGGACTGTCAATCCATTACAAATGGCCATACCATGATGTTATCAACGCAGACATGAAGATTAGTAAATACTGAAATTTTTTAATTTTTCTACAGTACATATAGGGGGATTATCACGCTTCCGTGTTCCGGACTTCCGGTTTTAAACAGTTAGACGGCCCACTTCTGGTCCAGTTCAATGTCCCTGCTTTACTTCGTAGATAACGTGAATAAACGCCAACCCTACTGAAATTTTCACGGATTCCAGACTGAAGTGATACTAAGGAAGAAGTGGATCAAAGCGATTCTCCAGAGTGAAGGGCCGCACTTTATAATAAAACAACGTAGCATGTTTGTTTGTAGCCGGTGGGGCACAACACCGGCATGCTAGCATTAGCCAGCTAGCGTTTACCGACGTGCTTAACTTTTTGCGTCTTAAAACACACATACATCTGAAAATCGGGTCTGTCCCCCCCGTTTCCAGTGGAAGAACTGGGGACTGCCAAGAAAGGAGACGCTTCCAGATGCTTGTGTGTTTTCAGCTGCACAAAGTTAGGCACGTCATCAAGCTGGCTAATGCTAACTGGCTAACAGTAGTCCGCCAGCTACTACTCTGTTAAACTTTGTAAATCTGATAAACGCCAATGCCAAGTTTTCATTCCAGACTGAAGTGATGCTAAGGAAGAAGTGGATCAAAACGACCGATTCGCCGCGGTGAAGGACCGAACTTTATAATAAAACGACACACGTTTGTTTATGGCCGGCAGACTGCGCAGTCGTGTTAGCCTGTAAGCATTAGCCAGCTCAATGACGTGCCTAACTTTGTGCAGCTGAAAACACACAAGCATCTGAAAGCGTCTCCTTTCTTGGCAGTCCCCAGTTGTTCCACTGGAAACGGGGAGGTACAGACCCGATTTTCAGATGTTTGTGTGTTTTAAGACGCACAATGTTAAGCACGCCAATAAACGCTAGCTGGCTAATGCTAGCATGCTGTGAAGTGCCGGTGTTGTGCCCCACCGGCGACAAACAAACGTGTGTTTTATTATAAAGTTCGGCCCTTCACCGCGGCGAATCGATCGCTTTGATCCACTTCTTCCTTAGTATCATTTCAGTCTAGAATGAAAACTTGAGTATGTTTGGAGTTTATCCGATTTAAACAGCATAACAGAGCAGGAACGGCTGTCGTTAACATGGCCCGGAAGAGGAAGTGTCCAAAATCTGGGAACTTCCGGTAAGCGTGATATTATTAATGTTAATAAAACTCTTATATTTGACATTATGGGGAGTTTATATTTTTGTTTCTTAGACTAGCCCTAAGTGGCAGCAAAATGTTACTTGTAGGCATGCATTCGCTAAGTCCCATTACAGAGAGGCTGCAGAAGTATATTCAAAGCATAAGTGAGAGAATAGGTTGAGAAAACAGCTTCTATAAGCTAGAAAATATTATTCTGTTCAACTTAATAGTGAAACTTGTGTGACTAAACACCGTTGGCAGTCGATTTTTTAAAACACTTTGAGTAGAATGACGTCATGAGGGAAATGGACCAAAGCAATATCATGAATAAGAGATTATCAACTGGTGGACTTAAGGGATTTGGAGTTGTTTCTTTTAGTAGTTTTATGTCTAACCAACTGTGTTTACTGGTCTTAAATTGTGGCAATAAACCTGAATTTCCACCACTGCCTTTGCATTATGTAGAAATTACCTCAACTTTAGCCCATAACAACTCTTTTGGAAGGTGTATCTCATCACACCTGGTTGCCATAGTAGCACCATTCTCCCAAGGTCAAAGCTGCAACCCACAAAATCGTTCACGGGAGTCTGCTGCAGAGGTGCAAATTACCTTCAGGATCGTGTCACTGTGAATGTGTTTGTGGTACCACAGAGGGGAGAAGATAAGGGGGGGGGGGGGTGAGAAGAAGAGCAAAAAAATGGGAAATGGAGTCGGGACTTCCACTGAGAGCACTGTAGGGAGAGAAAGATAGAGGGAAGGAGATAATGAATGAGGAAGCAGGAGGAAAAAGTAGCCGTGAGTGACAAAGCAAAATGAGGCCAAAAGGGGGCGAGCAATCAGACAGTTGGAAATATAGACGTATAGGAAATTTATTGAAGTGGAATGAAGTCACTGAACAGATTAATGGAAAGGTCATAGAGGCCAGCATGAAAAAAAAAACAAGAGAAGAAAAATTGGTGTAACATGGGAAAGGAGTTTAAAGCATCCGGAAGGTGAGTGGAAAGCATACCAAATCCTGTGGATTAGTTCCACAACTTCTTGGCATTCAAAGTCACAGCAGCACCCAAGGATGGTGCAGGGGTTGGCATTTGCATTCACTGATTAGGTCTGAGTCCTCCTGTCATGTTTTCAGAACTTCTCTGGTCTGTTTTGGTTCTTGCATGTCCTCCTCTCTTCATCTTATTCCCCAAAGTAGAGGGGGATTAGCCTACAAAGCTTGCAATAAAGCACTTTTATGACAGAATGAGTTTTGCGAGTCACATGTAAGATCAAAGAAAGTTGCTTGAGGAATTTACCTTTCCTGTGGGTACATTTGCACAGTCAACGCTGATGTGCCAGCAGAAGCTTTACTATATAAATGGAAAATAGAATAAAAGCACTAGAGAAGAAAATGAAGAAAAAAAACATACTGTACAGCAATGTTGCACTACATGTTTCCAACAGAGTGGCTGCATTTGCTTTTTATCTTCAAAAGTGCTTTTCTATAGTCCTAGCATGCTTTGAATGAAAAAAAAATCACATTCTCACTGAACACATGTAGTATAGCTTCAGTGAGAAGAAAGGAAGTAAATGGAAAATGCTTGAACTGGATAGATCACAGAAATTCAAGGTCTATGTGAGTAAAGTGTGTAAGCTGTTGTAGCCTGTTTATTTAATTTGAACATCACTTCAAATCTCAGAAATTTGATCTCAAAAAACATAAAAAAAAATGTTGTAAAAATGTACTGATCTGTTTATTAGCCTTTATTAATGAATTCCCTCGTGTCCAATAAAATCAGTTTCATTAAAATGTGTAAACATGTTGCTTATGAGCAAAATACTGCGCATTACTATAAACTCATGATTAATCTGATCAGTGAGTATTACTGTATACCCAACTATAGTTTTTAAGGATTTGTTGCCACAGTTGGCAGATACATTTAGGAAAAACTGGCCTCTTCACAAAAGAGTCAAGTGAGGAATTACAGCTGATTTCCACGAATCTTTTTGCAGATTCAAGAAAAAAATGCCACTTCTACATGAACATGGTCATTGCTCTAACATTTAGTAATCAATAAAAGTGTTTCAAAGCATTTGTAAAAATGCATTCATGTGTGGAGGAAACTGTAATGTCCTTCAGTCCTAAAGTTCGACATAGGACATAATTTGAAAATCACTGGTCCTTACGAAGGTGTAATACTGGGTATACACAACCTCAGAAGAACCACACTATCCATCTAAAACTAATGCAGAAGCAGTGTGCAGAAAGGTCAGAACACCCCATCTATCAGCACCTTGCGCTGCTCACGAGGGGCAATATTCTCCACTTTGACCACTAACCAAGAAGAAAGAAGAAAATCCGGCTCATTGATTGGCTCAAACCAAAAACGTCTCATTCATCAAAAGTAAATCATGGAGCAACAATGAACTAATGCAGTCTTGGGGTTTCTGTTTTTATTCTAGTGTTTGAACCCTAATGCAGTTCGGATCAGGTTTCATTTAAAGCAGACCCATCAGTGCCCATGTGAATGTACCTGACATGAAGGTTTGGGGTATTTTTACAGCCTGACCTTGGGCTGAACTTGCAGTGACGTCCCCTCCTGGCAACTGGTTTGAATGTTTTCAGCTTGTGAATAATCTTTCTCTCTTTGGCTGGACTGGAAATGACCAACAAGTAATCTCAGTTTCATGGACAACAACAGTTGCCTCTCTTACTGCAATCTTTGTCTTTCCTCCTCACTGTGTCAATATAGACATGGATGATCCAGACCAGCCAACTGCCGAAATGTTTTTTTGTTCTTGTTTTTTTGTTCTTTTTTATGGATGTGTTTCTTTATTCTGGTGTCCGTTTATTGAGATTAAAATGGGGGTTAATTTGCATTGTTGGTCATCTGAGCCTGTGTTTATTCAACTGTAGGGTCGCACAGTGTGAGGTTTTACTTTCTTTTCTTTCTTGCATACCTCTGGCCTCATCATCATTGAAACTTTTCTTATTTAGAATAAATTTATTAAGGTGTTTTGCCTTGTCTTTCCTATTGATACCGTTTTTTTCTCTTTTTTCTTTTTTGTTTAAATTTTTTTCAATTAATGCAGTGCAATTATTAGATTATTAATTTATTCTTTAACTGATTACTGTGACTGACTACTGTGTCGTTTATATTTGGCAGAAAATTATACCACATTTGTTTTTGTTGTGGGAATGCGAGAGAATCATTAATAAGAAACAGCCCTCTATCTCCTGTGTGCTTAAAGATTATCAGCTTGCTAAGGGATTTTAAAAATCTAGTTAATCTACTTTCACAAGCTTGACATAATAAATTTGGGCAAGTTGGCGCCTACCTGGCTCAATTTGTTTGTATGGCTTTACTTCTAATCCCCCAGCTAAATCTTCCTGGTACAAACAACTAAATGCATCAACACCATGCCAAGTCAGAGGGCTGGTTGAGCAAGACAGCAGCAGAACAAAACAGCAGATTGTATTTGGTATGTTCAAGAATAAGCCAATACCACATGAGCAATCTGTTTATTTCTCATCTAACATCAAGGCAGTAGACACACTGTTCGTTTGTGGGGAGTCAAAAATATGGTTTACTTGTATTATTCGAGCGGCTTTGTGTGAAACCAGCTAAACATTCATTGTTACCCCAGGAATGCCTCCACGAAAAGACATGATAAAATAAACACGACTGCTTTGTTTGCAAAGTCAGGACAAAATTCAAAGGAACCCAGACGGAGTGAAAAACTGAGGAAGAACACCAAGCAAGGCGAAATGATGCCGCAGCATTAATATCCATACTTTGAGTCCTCTTCCAGGGATTTCTACAATTAAACATTACCATTTTTTGTTCTACCTACATATCTTATGGTGATATTTTAAACACATCCTGCACTAAAGGAAATTTCTGTCCTTGTTCTCATGTCAGTGCTTGAACATACTGAGCAAACGGCAGTGTTCAAAATGCTGGTGAAGTTAATGCATAATTAGCTGGATATTTTAGAAAGATGGTCTCCAGCCTGAGCGCTCCAGTTTGTCATCCAATAAATCCAAACCCATGCAGGCGGAATCCCTCAGAGGAAAATATTAATGTGGTTTTATGAAGGAACTTCTGAGTTCTCACTGACGACTTGGAGACCAAACAGCTGTGAAGACTTCTTCAGGATAATCTCTGGCTGAGAGATGCCCTGGGAGCTACCATTACAGACCTTTTCTGTCTGCATTCATACCATTTAACATGACAGTGAAGAGATGTACTTGATGTAAACATGGAACTTTTCAAGTAATTACTGTATTTATTACTGTAGAATTCCATTACTGGTAATGCTGGGAGAGAACAGTGTATAACGTCCGGTTATTATGTAGGTTTGACTTCCTATTAAAACGTTTTCTTTTCTTTTTGTGTATAGCCTGAGAATCAGTCATCCACCTGCTTCTTTTAACACCCCAGTCCCCCTTCCTGTCCCCCACAGTCTTCCACTCCCCCATGCCTCCAATCCCCATGTTGAACCCTATTCTTGTCTTGTTTTGCCACATCCTGCCAGTCATAATGTTGCATTTCCAGTGGCATTTTTTAAATTATCATTGTTGGACCATTTCTAATTTCTATTTTTTGACCCATGTATGCTCTTGCTACTCTGAATCCATCTTAACATCAGATTTGGTCATTAAGCTCTGAAATTTACTTCTACACTGTAAAACACTGAAAAATTACAGTGAGAATGTTAAACAGCAACAGTGAAAAACTGTATATTTCAAAATTGTACATTCCCATAGTAAATATGCCAAATTTCTGTAGATAAATTTATAGTATCCAATTTTAATTTTTAGAAGTTAACTGTGTAAAATATGCAACATTTTACTGTGATTTCTTTTTACATTGGTAAAATTAATGGGAAAAAGCAAAAAGTCAAAAGTGGGTAATTTCTGTAAAATTTTTATGGTATCATTCCATACAAATTACAGATCATGTTAACATGGACATTTAAATTTACAGTATAAAACCATTTGAGCTAAAACACCCCGTAATTTTTACACGTTTACGATATACACATTATTTAATGGAATATGTTTCTGTGTTGGACCATGACTGTGCCTGCAAGTAAGTGTAAGTAGTTACAGTACCAGTCAAAATTTGGACATACTCATTGGATTTAATGGGAAAGCAAGAGTATCCAAACTTTTGCATGGTGATGTATGTACAGTGGGTACAGAAAGTATTCACACCCTTTTAAACTTTTCACACTTTGTTTCATTGCAGCCATTTGCCAAGATCAAAAAAGTACTTTTTTTTCTCACTATTGCACACTCAGCACCCCATCTTCACAGAAAAAACAGAAATGTAGAAGTTTTTTGCAAAATTATTAAAGAAAAACTTAAATATTCACATGGTCATAAGTATTCAGACCCTTTGCTCAGTACTGAGTAGAAGCACCTTTTAAACTAGTACAGCCATGAGTCTTCTTGGGAATAATGTAACAAGTGTTTCACACCTGGATTTGGGATCTTCTGCATTCTTCTTGCAGATCCTCTGCAGTTCTGTCAGGTTGGATGGTGATCGGTGGTGTTCAGCCATTTTCAGGTCTCTCCAGAGATGCTCAGTTGGGTTTAAGTCAGAGCTCGGGCCGGTCCAGAATGGTCCAGAGTTGTTCTGCAGCCACTCCTTTGGAAGGTGAACCTTCGGCCCAGTCTGAGGTCCTGAGCGCTCTGGATGAGGTTTTCTTCCAGGATCTCTCTGTAATTGGCCACATTCATCTTTCCTTCAACTGCAACCAGTTGTCCTGTCCCTGCAGCTGAAAAACACCCCCATATCATGATACTGCCACCACCATGTTTCACTGTTGGGATTGTATTGGGCAGGTGATGAGCAGTGCCTGGTTTTCTCCACATACCGCTTAGAATTAACTCCTAAACATTCAGTCTTGGTCTCATCAGACCAGAAAATCTTATTTCTCACAGTCTGGGAGTCCTTCATGTGTTTTTTTTGACAAACTCTATGCAGGCTTTCATATGTCTGCACTGAGGAGAGGCTTCCATCTGGCCACTCTGCATAAAGCCCCGACTGGTGGAGGCTGCAGTGATCGTTGACTTTGTGAAACTTTCTCCATCTCCCTACTGCATCTCATGAGCTCAGCCACAGTGATCTTTGGCTTCTTCTTTACTTCTCTCACCAAGGCTCTTCTCCCACAATTGCTCAGTTTGGCTGGACAGACGGGTCAAGAAAGAGTTCTGGTCGTCCCAAACTTCTTCCTTTTAAGGACTATGGAGGTCACGGTGCTTTTAGGAACCTTTGGTGCTGCAGAAATTCTTTTGTAACCTTTTCCAGATCTGTGTCTTACCACAATTCTGTCTCTGAGCTCCTTGGACAGTTCCTTCCACCTCATGATCCTCATCTACTCTGACATGCACTGTGAGCTGTAAGGTCTTATATAGACAGGTGTGTGCCTTTCTCATTCAAGTCCAATCAGTTTAATTAAACACAGCTGGACTCCAATGAAGGAGTAGAACCATCTCAAGGAGGATCAGAAGGAATGGACAGCCTGTGAGTCAAATATGAATGTCACTGCAAAGGGTCTGAATACTTTTGATCATGTATTATTTCGGTTTTTCATTTTTAATAAATTTACAAAACTTTTCACATTTCTGTTTTTTATGTCAAGATGAGGTATTGAGTGTACATTAATGAGAAATAAAATAAACTTTTTTTATTTTAGGAAATGGCTGCAATGAATCAAAGAGTGAAAAGTTTAAAAGGGTCTGAATACGTTCCGTACTCACTATATTTTAGAACTTCTATGTGGAGTTATCCTTGTGATGCACATTTCTCTTGAGTGATGAAAACTAATTAATCCTTTGGAAATAAATTATTTGGCTAATATTGAGCTTTGATTCCCTGACTGAAATCCTCAACATTACATCACACTTTTGGGATAACAATATCTGGTTTTCCACCACTCTGGTTTGCACTTATCTGCAAATTAATTGGCTGGAATCTTATTCAAATGTTCACCATCAAGCAAAATTAAAGCCTGACTTTCATCAAGTCCATTGCCACAGCAGGTAAACGACAAACATCTGTAGCATAGCTCTCAGAGAGTATACTGACAATTTTCCCGTAGTTGTTAATTCAATGAGTTTTGTGACTTACCGAAAGAAGAGGACTTTACTCTTTGAAAGTAAACATCAGCAACTTGGAAATACAGTAAGGTCCTGAAAGTTTATGGTTCAGTGTCAGACAGTTTCCTAAAAATAAATTATACATGCTGACAACTGAATGAATTCCACTAAATTTTAGGATACATAAATGTAGCTTTTAATTGGTTACCATGCAACATAATGAAGCATGCAGATTTTATGCAAAATTATTATAATGTTTGATCAACCAGAGTTAACTTGTGTGAACCTCACACCCTTCATTCGTAGAAGATCCAGGAGTGAGAGGGAGTACTCAGTCAGCTTTTTCATGTCTGCGGTTCCTGTGGTGACTGAATTCTGCCCTCCTGCACCTTGGTTTGCTGCTCGATGACCCATCACACTGTGCAGCAGCTGTAACGATGAACATGAAACACCACAACCAATTCCTGTTACACCCAAGATTCTTTACTGTTGCAGTATTCCTATTTCACTTCTATAAGTTCAATTATTTTTGGTCTGTCTTTTTTTCTTTTTTTGATCTATTAAAACATAAGATAATACAGCACTTGTGAGAACATTGACAGGCAGCATGAAAATCCGGTCTTTGCCCCCTGATGTCGTCATGCTTCATGAGAAAGAACCATTATTTTTTTGGTTTCGGCTGAAAACTGACTCTGTTTCAGAACAGGCTGGCTGTCACGGAGCCCTGCCAGAGTGGAAGGGCTGTAACATACCACCAATTACTCCACACATTGTCTTTTTGCATTGTGTTGTTGTATACATGCTCAAATTAGCTTATTAACAAATTAACAATCTAACTTACACCAGCAAGCCAAATATGCCAAATATGACATTTATCCATCTTAACCCAGGACATCGCCAAAAGACATTGGAATATGTGCAGGGAGGGACAAGTGGAGTGGGGGCATTAAAGGGATGGTGCTTGAACCCCCCGTTCGTATCAGATGCCATCAGATTAGTGTTTGAGTTGGAAGTTTAATGAACACCTCAGATTCTTTTCTATTTTTTCTTTTTTTCAAACTTTCCCATTAACAATCGGGTTCATGTAAAAACCCAGAGTATGGAAAAAGAATACTGGCGCCCAGTAAACCCATTATCCCACCAATTCATTAGGCAGCAAACTGTGGAAAGACGGTGGTCCAGCACAGATTACCATAGCAACCACCTGATAACTGTTGTATAACAGTGAATCAAACCCATTTTCCTCCCTGGGTGGGGTGTCACAGTGTTGTCAAAATGGGCGTCATACTGGGTTTTCTGTGGAATTATTCACAGGAAGTGGGCTGTTGAAAATTGCTTCTCTGCTTTCAGCTGTGCCTTTTAGCTGCTTTCTCGTTATTGAACCAGCTATTTCAAAAACAAATCTGTCCTTGTCAATATCACACTCTCATTTTGTCCTACGTTGGCGTCATGCTGCAGTGGTTCTGCGTGGGTTAGATAAACTATATGTGGTGTCCAGCCCTCATACACTTCCTGACCTATGAGGAGTTTGCACTCTTCTTTGTGCATAAAACATTGATTGCACAGCAAAATTAGTCTATTTAGTTAAGGTTTATGAAAATGCGTGATTTGCCATCGAACAGGACTCTTTTGAAACCTCCATATTTTGTCATCTGTGTCTGTTTTAATCTCACAGTTCGTTTTGCAACAGTCTGTCCTCTTGTGTCAGTGTGACTCTCCCCTAAGGTCCCTTTACTCTACTGTATAGCATAGAACTTGAACTTTATTGCCTCCTTCGGGGCATTATAATGTGGTTTTGCAATACTTTTCCCATCGCAACATTTCCATCCTCCCCATGAATGAAATATTTACTGACAGAATGAAAGGGCTTTGTCAGGGGAGATCAGAAAACTCCTGGAGTGATGGACCAGGAATGTGTTTTGACACATAAGTTGGACTGAGAGCCACTCAGGCTGTCATCAGCTGCAGTAGGGATATTTAGTAATCAGATTGGCTACCTGAGAGCACGCTATTGTAATGATATCTAATCACTCAGTATGTTTTCATGAAAGCAGACACGGGGATTATTATCCCCCCTTTAATCTAAGCAGATAAAATACATGCACGTGTCTGTGTGGGTCTTTGTGCGTCACAGCATGTTTTGCACATGGGCTTCTTTATGTGTCTTGCTGTCAACAGACCTCCCCCTCTTGAGCCAAACATGTCTTTTTTGCAGATTCCAGATGTCATAGCAACAGCATGACAGTAAACCCACACAGTAATCGTCAATGATGAGGTAAATATGCTATGCTGCTCTGAGATGGTAGCACGCACCTTGCTTTCTTTTAACACTGCACACATAACCTATTCACCCAGTGATAATGAATGGTCGACATGCGGTGGCTTTCAAAAAGGACGCATCTAATTTGGCCTTGATATCAGAACAGTGTTGACAGGAAGTGGAGCAAAAGCTGCATTCTGTGTTTTGTTTTTGTTTTTTTTTTTTTTGATGTTCAGATGCAGGATGACACCAGTCAAACCAAAGTCAACTGAGACAGAAATAGAGAGAAAAAAGGGGGTGACAGAAAAGCCTCAGTGATTCATCCTTGCATTATTTAAAGAGTTAAACCTTCCACCTGTGAAAAAGCAGCAATGTGGTTTTCAAAGCCATTTATTCATCACCTGAAGTGCTCACCTTCCTGCTGGTGCATCAGCTTATTGTGAGAATTTGTAAAAGCACCAAAATGGAGTGTGAATACACAAACACGCTGAATAAAGCATCTGCAAAAACTGAAATGCTGGTGGAAATTTAGTAAAAACTCAAGATAAATGGAAAATCCAAACCAAAAAAAGGGAGTGGGTAGCCTAGTGGTAATGTCACAGGCAATGTCCACGACACGACATTCAGGTGAACCACTGTCAACCCCTGAGCAAGGTCCTTAGCCCCCCACCAATTGCTCCCTGGGCGCCTTAAGTAGCAGCCCACTGCTCTTTGGTACTACTTTACATAGTTGGGTAAAATCTGCAGCCCTAAACAGTAAATAATAATAATTAAAAAAAGATACAATAATAGCAGACAGACAAAATACAACTTCAACAGCAATCAAAAAAGTGAAACATTTCCACAAAAAGCGCCTGCTTTTCTTCTTTATTTTCTTCATTTTTGTGTTTTTTTTCCATTTACTGTGTTAGCTTTATTGGCACAGTTGCATTGACATGATGAACTCAAACTGGAAGGTCAACAATGAAAAATTTAGTCACTAGCATCCTGAGCTAATTCGGCCAGAAAGCTGTTGTTGGGACACACAAAAACCCACACACTGCATTCCCAAGCCCAATGAATGCTTTACAGAAAATTCCTTCACCTCCAAAACAAAGATTTCACCCCAAAATATCCGTTTAAACCTGTAAGACCCAGTAAGTACAGTCGGCTGCCACATTTTGGGAACCATTAATGACAAAAAGTCTCAGACTATGGGAAAGTATTCCTGGGCCCCAGGGTGCAGCGATGCACTGCAGGGCTGCTCGTTTAATCTCTAATCCTGGCACAGACCCAGACGGGTGGAGGTCTTGTTTTTGTCTGATGAGTTCATCTGGTCAACTGTGAATGTTGGTTAAATACTAAACAAAAATTAAGCTGAGGGTTTTTAATCCATTTGATCAGATTTCTATGAAAAATATACAGATTAGTTCCAGGCTAAGGATGGAATTTTAAAATATATATTATTGATGCTGATGCCATTATTGATATTGCCTATCTATCTGGTTATTTTTTCAATTCCCTCACTGACTCTTGACTCAATTTTCAATGAGGAAAACAGCATAACACTGTGCTACATCCCAACTCTGCTAACAGAGAATCCAAGGACAAGATTGTGTATTGAAGCATAAGTGAATTTATTGCCACAAACGGTGTTAAAACAAACAAATGGAAGTGAAACACGGGTGCTGGGGTTTGTAGTGCTGCTCAAACAAAAGACCCAGTAAAAACATTAACACATCAACCAATGAATCAAACAAATCAGAGCAAAAAAAAAAAAACTGGCCTACTGAAGTAGAAAAGGTAACATCACTGCTTACTGAGATCGCAAACAGAGTAAACTGTTAGTTACGTTGCTCTGTCTGCTCCAGACATGGCAAGTTTATTCACATAGAACAATGTTTCTCAATTCACAATGTTTAATTGTGGATTATCAATTCTTAAATGCAATTTCTGTCAGGTAAAGTATAGTTTACATTAACCCTTTAGTTGGCACTCTCTGATATACTTGGAAATTCAACATTTTCAACCATAAAGAGTGCTACAGTGATAGTAGTGGAAATTACAAGTCTTTAAAACATAGTTACTTTAAAATGAAGATAATAGTAATCATAATAATAATCCTACGGTTGTAAGTGGCCAGTACAAAAAGTTTCTTCTCATTTCTATGCTGACAACTAATCTCAGTGAAGTATCAGGGATGCAGCCTGATCTTTGATGATGTTTGATGCTTTGTGCCTCTATGATTTTATGAATTAACATGAGGAGGCATTTTGCTTAGTAAAGGGTTAATGCACTGATGCCTAATCAATATGAAAAAAAAAAGAAAAACCTTGAGATCTCCAGATAAGACACTCTAACTGTGCTGCTGTCTAAAGTTATCTAGCCATGCTACAGTATTGTCTGTGCGGACAGGCAGTAGCGGCCGGTGTAACCATTGTGACTGGTTAGATTTAGGGAGGTTTTTTTTAATGGTCATAGTGGAAAATAGACAAAGATGAGAAGAGAAGAGAATAAAGGCAAAAAAAGATAGACCTTTTTTGCAGTAAAAAATAATGTAAGATCTGCTTATTAACAGGCTGGTTTTATGGCAAATGTGAATGCTGTTTGTTTTTGTTGTTTGTTTTTTTGTTTTTAGCAAAGTTACAACAGTAAATGACATTAATACTTCCAAACAGGTTCAGCAATGTGCTTATTTAAGTCATATGTAGACTTTATGAGCCACTATGTTCACGATAATATTATGTTCATATTGCGCTGTAATCCATGACAACCATGTTTCTATAACACAATCTTATTGCTAGAGAGTGAAAACTATCCTGAAATAAAATTCAGCCTCAGACCTACTAGTATACAATATAGTGGTATTAACTTTGTATTCTTTATAATATGTCAACATTGATTTGCATTGGCTGCACATAAAGACATGATAAACACAGAGGTGTTCCTCCACTGAATCTGGTTCTCAATCTTATTTTATCTGCAGGAACCCCAGGGACTAGGGATGCACGATATTGGAATTTTGGCCGATATCCGATATGCCGATATTTTAAAACTCATGTGGCCGATAATCGATATTGATACCGATATTAAAGCTGAAAAAAATAAGCAGTCATTGCAACTAGCAGTTTTGTCATCCGTTTCCAACAAATAAGGGTGGGAAAAAATATAGATACACTGAAATATCGCTATATTTTCATATGCCGATATCAAACTGATATTTAAAAAGGCAGTATCGATCTATTTTACTGACAAAATCTTGCGAGATTTCATCATTCTGTTAAAAACTCGCAAGATTTTATGAATTCTTGCAAGATTTCGTTAGTAAAATAGATCAATACTATATACTATATACTATCAATACTATATGATATCAGCATATGAAAATGTCACGAAATTTCCGGCAATTATCCCAGGAATTCATAACAGAATGATGACATCTTTAGATTTCGTTAGTAAAATAGATCAATGCTGCATTTTTAAATGTCAATATTATATCAGCATATAAAAATGTTGTGATATTTCAGTATTTCGATATTTTTTCCCACCCCTGGTCTTTAGAAGTTTTAAAGTCTGTAAAAAATAAGTTTTTGAAGAAGAAGAGGTTTTGGGGGTTTTTTTAGACTTAAGAAACAGCGGGCTGATCGGTGAAGGGGAGGCACTACAGGTAAAAACCCTGTTTTTTCATCATCACCTGGTCAATTGTGAGATTTTCGTGTTTTTTTCCTCCTTCAACATGTTTTCTTTCAGACTAGTGTAAAAAAAAAAAAAAACATGTTAGGAGTTTATTTCATGATACTTTGTCTGATGCACCCAAATCAAGGGGATTTGGGTGCTTTGATATGTGAACAAAATTCAAAAGAAACTTTGAACCTGGCTTGATCTTGTGTTTAGATTTTTTTTCTTGGAAATGTATGCAAATTAGCCCATTTTTGGCTATATAACACCTAATTTGCATATTTAAACATAACATTTCAGAAAACTTGCAATACAAAAAATGATAGCCCTAATGTGTGGAATAAACCAGGAAAGTTTCATGGTCATACCAGTTAGTTAAATTTTTCTACCCTATTTGCCTGTAGTATCTCGCCTTAATTATTGGTTAAATATCGTTTACATATCGGTGGGGCTGGCCGATGTCCGATATTCAGTTTTAAGGCCGATTTAGGCCAATACCGATAGGGGGGCCGATTATATCGTGCATCCCTATCAGGGACTCAAATTTAAAAGGTTTTCTCCAAATGATGGTGGTTCAGATAAATCCAGCTGTAAAACACCAAAGAGAAACTCAACATATGAACTAATGGTTATAAATTATGAGTCACCCTACTGAGTGAGCGTTGGCACAGACTGACAGAAAAGCTAATTCTACCACATGAACATTTCTCATTATCTTTATTGTTAGATTTGTTTTTCTGCTGTTTCGCCCCACTCAGAACATCCAGGGAATACATTTCATGTGTTTTAGGAGAAATCTAAGCAGAGAAAATGTAATTCAGGCCTGTAGCTCCATCAATATTCAGCTGTGTGGGAAGTAGGCAGCAGTGTCCGAGATGAACGACGTTATGAAATCGTAGCTGAGTGGGTTATGCAAACACACACACACACATGAAAGGGACAGAGTGTATAGAGGACTTGATGAACTGACGCTTGCCTGTCCTCAATGTGATTGCACAGTTGGGGGGAATGTTGCTGAACAAAACTGGAACAGAAATAGGCTGCCCATTATTACTCAGGTTGCTTGATAACAAAAAAAAAAAAAAAAAAAAAAAACTGGGAACGTTGGCTCTACAGCCCAAACTCAACCAGCTGGGGAAATTTGGAGTACACCAGCTGGCCACAAATGACCTCATCTCATATTGTGAAAAGATGCTAAAATTAGCAAAGAGCGTGGAAGTATTCTACATCTTTGCATGCTGAAGTGTTTTCATCGCCGCATTTAGACGGAGCACTTCATCAGCCCTGCACCATCTGTCACTGTCACCTCAGAATATGAAAAACAGTGAAGCATGGAAAGCCAGAAGGGAAGAAACTGGACTCGTGAACTGTGATCAACTTGTAATGTCACTTCTCACACAAACATGCACGCACAAACACACACAGGTTTGCATAATTATCCTCATGAATGATGCATTGACTTTGATTCATGATGTACAGTTAACTCAAAGGCCAATCCTAATTAACCACCATCAAGCTTCCATCTCTAACCAGAACTCCACAAGTCTGTCTCTCTGAAAGTGGGCTTTGGTTCCAGAAAGGTCAAAGTTTATTTCTAATTTAGACCTCAGCATAGAAACAAACCCTTACATGAGACTGCTAACGCCTTTTCACACAATGCAGAAAAGCTCTCGTTGTTTAGGGCGCATTCACAAACCTTTTTTGGAATCAGAGTCCACTTGCTCGGAAAGTCCGCTTCGTTAGGGGAGTTGTGAATGCGCAAACGGACTCTGATCCGGAACAAACATTCGGACTCGGTCCGCCTGCAGACGCAGGTCTTGGTCCGATTCAAGTGAACCAAAGACAGGAAGTGGACTACAATTGCATTGGCATTGTGGGTCAAAAGTTGGACAACATGGGTAAACGCCACGACAACAAACACACGTGTGGGACTGCAGTACCTATAAAGATGGCTCGTGGTCAGACGTGGAGTTATGAGAAAGTAAAACCTTTAATCCATATTTGATCTGATGAAATCATATCCAGCTCCTCGTACAAAAATAATGTCGCTTTGTGGAGGAAAGAAGTTGTGAGAACCTTCTTGTACGTGCATCTCGTCCTCACCTACGGTGAATCCGAGGGCAGCGCCACCTGAGATTCTTATTCTTGGCCCGTTTGGCTCATTTGGCAATAGTGCAACATGAACGCGATCTCGGTCCGGAAGACCACCCCCGCCCCCAAACGGACCGATACTCGCAGACTATGCTTTCTGAATGCACCCTTAATCCCAGTAACTCCCTCAACACACAGGCCCTAATTCATCAAACAATCGTATGATGAAAATCTGTACGTACAAGTATTTCCACGCAAGACTCTGCATTTATCAATTTGGACGTGAGCGTAGGATATGATCAAATCTCACCACAGCTCTTTAAAGGCAAATCTTTAAAGGCACGGTAGATGATGTTTTCCAGGAGCATTTTTTACTATATTGCTTAAAGTCTTCTTCAGACCCTGATTGCAGACAATAAATTAAATATTCTGACACAAAAATTAAAAAAATTAATCACCTGTGGAACGGACAGGACTGGAAAAACCCCATCCAATGAAATGGATTTCATTGGATGGGGTTGCAAATGGCCTGTGCTTATTGATTGAATGATTATATGTCTATCAAACTCGACTGCCGTTAGTCGCGCCCCCACCCTCCTCGCCGTGAGCGTCTCAGTGCAGACGAACCGAGACAAACATGGCTGCTCGCTGTTCTTAACTATGCCGCTGTTTGCTCTTAAAAAGAAAAAACGGATGTGGATGAAGTCATGGAGGTGTTCGTGTTTGCAGTGAGGATGTTTTATGCCGCAGAAGAAGTTGGAGGTGAGATAATTATCACTTTTAGGAAACGTGGTTCCTCTGCTGTTTACTGGGAAGCTAACAAGCTAGCCACACGGCTGTTCTCGGTTAAGTTCGCCAACAACTATCAGCGGACGCGTTCCTTTGCTGTGGAGGCGTGGTTTCGGGGGGTGTATATTTTTATAAATTTAGCTTCCTCAAGCCGTTTTTCCAGGGTCCCCTCCCCTGCCTTTAACATGTTACAGTTTTAGGTGACAAGTGTAAAAGCTACACTATTGAAGCATCTTATCCCCCCACTGGTAAAGTCTACCACAGAGCAGGAACGCATCAATGCGCAAACACACTCGTGCCACCGTGGAGCTCTGCTTCGGTTTGCTGAAAGGATAGCCTATGTGTCGGATCAGCGGGGCGAAATGCTGCTTTACTTTCAGAGAAAATCACAATCCTATTCTTTGCAGTCGTGCCCAGCTTTGGTCTGGCTGATAATGAAGCTGTTTGATGCTCCGGTGCATGCATCAACAAGTACTCCAGTCTATAGTCTAACTAAAACTTGTAGAAGTGCTCAGTCAGTAGACTGTTTCTTAGCTTAGCTAATGTAGATTATCTTTTCTTCTGGCCCCGTCAGGATCAGACTTTGATCCGACCGGCCTCCAGCTGTCGGTCAGCAGCTGCTGCACCTCGGGGGTGGGAAACAGGTGGCGAGTTTCATATTGGATGACTTTTTCTTGACCTAAAGATTAAAGAATTGTGGTGTTGTTACCAGATATGTGCCATTATCAAACATAAAAACTGATAGAAATGAATAAATCAAGCTACTTATTGAGACTTTTATTAATAGTCTATCTGAGCCGGTGTCTGTCCAACACCGGCAAAGCAGAGTGATCCTCTTCCCTGTATTTTTGTGCATGTCTTTGACTCCAGTTTTTGAGCTGCCAAAAGTTTTTTTTTTTTTTGGCAGAATCTCTCCTCTGAACCACGAATGAGGGCGTGATTGTGGGCGTAACAAGAAAATAATGATGAATTTTCTATGTTGAATTTACCAAGATTCTGTTGTTCGTATGATAAGATTGGTCAGATACGAATATTTCATAAATCCCACATGGATCCAATCGTAAGATTATTTTCAGGGTCAGATGTGCACTCATTTCCACGCTCGTTTGATAAATGAGGGCTACAGTGTTTAAAGCTGAGAGAGTTCACCAGTTGGACAACTTTTAGCCATTTGATGAATTATTTTACACGCTGGTTCTGCTTCTCCTTATAAACAATGCTACATGTGACAAAAGAGATTCTTTAATAATTAAAATCACAGCTCCAAACATTATCTATCACCTACAGTTTATACAGAAGGCAAACATGAATCTTCCAGCATGAAGGCTGTGAGATTTCATCTATAACTTTAGCTTTTTCTACACTTTATGATCGCACTACTGTACTAAGTGCCTTCATGTGTCGTGCTATCAGTCTTTTGTTTTGCTTTTTATGCTGTATTCCTCTCTCTACCACACAAACGCCCACAAACACATGCACACTCAGGTTGCAGTGCTGAGCACAGGATGTTCTGACTCTGCTTGTATCAAGCGCATGTTTTTAATGAAGTGTCTCTGGGGGCATGTACTCTGTGAAAGCCACAACCAGACAGAACAAACATGCTTTCATGCATATTTTACAAGGTAGTGCAAGAGTGCACCTGTTGCACTTAGATCCTACTTATACCTGCTAAAATGATAAAGAGAGATGGCAAACTGACAAATTGACCAAAGGAGGGTTTGGTTTCAGACAATCACTGCTTGCAGTCTGTGAGTTTGACGTGAATGAGAGAGAATAAGGGACTTTGTGTTTGATGGGACAAAGGTAACCACAGGTGTGTCTGTTCTCTGGGATGAAAAAGGAAAAAGAATGAGCAAATATTGCACATGTTTTACAGACAAAGCTGTTAGCTAAATTGGCTAGTGCTGCCTTTTGTCCCATTCAATATTGAATGAATACAAAGCTCTCAGAGAAGCCAAAATACTATTAACTTCAAACACATCTGAAAATGAGTTTGATTATTGTCAGCAGCTCCCCACTTTTTTTAATCAAATGGAAATAGATAATAGGTTTTTCATGAGGAAAAATAGATGCCAATGCTTTATAGAAAGGCTTCTCTGTTCAATGACTGGCAGGAAACTTCATTCCACTCTTTGTTTCTTGCTATGAATTGTTTCTGAAGCAGCTACAACAAACCAGGGGCTGCTCAGAGTTGTTTTCCTTCTGTAATCAGTTTTTATAAGTTTTCATCAAGTGAAGATGAAAACCAGCTCACGCCAGTCATTACTGGGATCTTGTCAGGCAAACCAAAAGTTAAATAACCAAACATGTGATGTATTCTGTAAAAAGATAGTGGTTGTTTTAAAGGTTCAGCATGTAAGAATGACAGAATGACAGAATGATAACTATAACTTCATGTGCTAGCACTATGTGAATGTACGGTGGCCTTCAGTGGTCAAAATTCTCCCAGACATAAAGATGTTTTCATCTGAGTGGATCCAGTGGTCTCAAGTGTAACTATGACTGTACTAAAGAAAACTACTTTTAATGCCCTTTAAGGCATTATTTATCCCAAACAGTGCTCTAAGTCCCATTAAACAAAGCTGGTACAGCAGTTTTAAAGTTTCAGGGTTCTTACTTCACACATATTGTTTTGTCCATTCAAAGACACTGGCCCCGGTCTCAAGTCAAATTATTCTCTTTTGATTTTACATGGAAATGATAATTCCGAATTAAAGGTACAGTATGTAAGAATTACTGACATCTAGTGATAAAGATGGGTATTTGAAAGAAAAGATGTTTTCTTTTAATTGACTTCATATTCCAAGCACTGTTGTGAATGCATGGTGGCTGTTGGTGGCCAAAATTCTCCCAGAGATATAAATAAACATAAAAAATAAACATAAGAGTTATTCTGGTGCAGCAATTACACATAAATACACTGTAAATTCTAATGAGTTGGCTTTACTTAAAAAAAATTCAAACTTTCTGCCTCAAAAAAACTAAGTAATCTGTGATAGGAGTGATTAAGTAGAATAAACTAAAATGGTTTAAGTTTGTAGAACTTTTCTGAACTTAATAAATTTGATTTGATGCTGGGTAAGAAACTTGATGCGAATAATTTCACGAAAATTAGATTAGATGTTTCATACTTTCATTTTAAGTTTTTACCAACATGATGCTTTTAAGTTCATCTTACTATCCTTGTTTTATGCTTTGTGTGTTAGTTTTCAATATTTCTGTTGAAACAATGAAAAATCATTGTCATGAAGTTTGTATTTTTTTCATTACTTTTGTCAATTTCAACTTATTTCACTGGCAGCAGATTTTTTTTTTCCTTCTTTAATTGTAGGGTATATAAACTTTCAAACACAGTTAGGTTTAGTTACAAACAGCAGCTTTAAAGAAGCACTGATTTGGTAGATTTCTCTCAGCGAGGTGCCCCGGCTGACCATCTTACATCCTTCGTGTTCTCTGAGCCCTCTTCAGCCAGTCAGTCTGGTGATGACTTATATCATGTCTTGTTTTATCCCCCCCCACACACACACACACACACACACACACACACACACACACTTGCTCCTCCTGCCACCTCATCATAACACACATTCCTTTGATTTCTTTTCAAGTGGCTTTCGACAAACTTTTTTCAAACTCTTTCCAAACAAGGCGATCTCTAATTAAAAAGTAGGATCAGTTTCCCCACTCACAAACATCCACACATACACACAAATACGCTTGAGTACATGAGAGTGAAATTTCATGCAGATGGAAATTATGGAGCGCACACAATGACGTTCTATCTCACCACAAACAGAAATTTGCTGAGAAAAAGTAGGAGGCCTTGCAGGTGCAGTCTGCTCCATATTCTGTGATCCATGTCAGCCCTGTTCACACAACCGCAAACATCAGACACACCTCTCCAAACACCTTTGCATTCCCCGTCTCAGCACTCTGCATATGCAAATAGACCCTAAAGGAGTTTTTCTCTTGGTTAATTAGTCGCTCAGCAACCACAGATAATGGTAACATTTCCATACAATACATGTACTGTATGTGGTCTGCCTACATTATGTAGACAAATTATTTATTTTTTAGAGGGTCTTTATTATTTGCCAACATATTCATTGCATGTATGTTTTTGCATCACATTGCCACATGACATTTTGCACCAAATCATCATCTTGCTCATAGTAATGTGCCTATAGAGAAGATTCATTTATCATCTTTTCACTGGTGAAGCACGGTGAGAAGCTGCTCCATGTGAGAAAGTAAAATAGGGAATATGAAACAGATACCGTAAGATGTCATTTTAACATAAACAACAAAATAGAAAATGAAAATGAACAGAAAACAGAAAATGAATATCCAGAACAAGGTAATACCTTGTGATGAGTCAATTTGTGATTACACATTTCGGGATTTCGGGATCTTCTCGGAATCTTTGTGCAGTAATTGGAAAAGAAGCTACAACACAATGTTTAACCGTACGCTTGAGTGGGGGAGTATATTTCACCAACATGGCTGCACGCTGCACAAAGATAAATCCAGCCTATGGAGTCCAGGTAACTCTAAAAAAAAAAGTGATTTTCAGCTAATATTTCATTCTGTTTCATTCATATTTTCCATTTGTTTTTAGGTTAAAAGAATAACATTAGTGTGTGTTTTCTGGATGAACATTATCAGGCTTCTATTCACCTTATTTTTCCCCGCCCACTTCTGAACGCCCTCGTCTCCCGGAATGTGTTGACATTTCCGGTTGCTACCTGCGTCTCGTCAGTTACACTGAAAAACAAGGTTGCCTACATAGCAATGTGCTTAGTTGGGAGGAAACTAAGCAAATTAATTTGAAAAATCCAGATGGAGGTCAATAAAGTCCACCGAGTGGGTGGATGGATGCGGATTTGGAATATTAAGCATGAAAAATGTGAATCTCTGCTGTAAACCCGATGAGCATGTGGTGCTCTGTAATGCACATCACACAGATCAGAAGAGAGATGAGATGTGCAATGTTTTATCATCATTATTATTATTATTACTGTCAAGTGTGTGGCGTTAAATCTGTGAAGGTTAGAAGAGTCCAGTAACGTGTGCCAGTATTAAAGATGTCACCCCCTGTAGTTTATGCTTCATATTGTAGCATAGTAATAAAATGATAACAAATAATTCCCCTGATTCTAAAATGTACTGAACATGAAAGTATGCTTAACTGGTAAATTACTTCAGATTTCAAGTTATAACGTGATAAAATAAATTAATGCTACAAAATAAGTCTGCATGAGTTCGGCTTGGAGATATGAGTATGAACATTATAATTTATCGCTGAAAACAGCTGATGTCATGTCAGCAGGCTGAGATCAGGTCGCTGCAGAGATGTTACACAGACCAGCTGACTTTAACATTCAGTACTCAGTAAGAGACATTTAAAAGGGGAGAAAAGCAGAGAGTTATTTTATAAGATAAACAATTTAAGCAGGAGAGAGGGAGAGGATGGTGGGGGTGGTCCTATTTACAGTAGGGCTGGGAATCACTAGGTGCCTCGCGATACGATACTATCACGATATTTTGCCTACGATATCGATAATATCACGATACAGTGATTCTGCAAAAAATCAATATATTGCAATAAATTTATCCACGATAGACCACAGTATTTGTCCCCGAAGACATTCCAAATTTATTGACCAAAGTGAATCCATATGAAATGAATTACAAAATATTATAACTCAGAAGCACATAAGTGACATCAATTCATATGAAATGAGCAAAACAGTAAAACAAAGTGCACAGTGGTTCTTCTTAGGGGAGTGTAAAAAAACAAACATTTCAGTCATTATTTCATCATAATCTCAAACAACTGGGTGGTCTATGAAAACCTGTACACACATTTTAATGTGTACTTTAAAATGTACACATTTTAAAGTTACACATTTTAAAGTACACATTAAACTTTAGACAGGTTAAACATGTCTAAAGTTTAACCTAAACCTGCAGACTGAACATAGATATCAGCGTTAATGCAGGGATTTTTCTACATGCTGAACCGCTGCAGATAGAACAACGAAATCTCGCGAGATTTTGCTGTTCTCTTACAAAATCTCGCGAGATTTCGTTAGCAAAATATCGATTCAGCTTTTTTTTATATCGATATGATATCTCAACACAAAATATCGCGATATTTCAGTGCATCGATATTTTAGCACACCCCTAATTTACAGGGAGATAGCAACCCTAACATCACCCCACAATATTCGGTTTGTTTTTTGCTGTGATCGATACAAATGTGTTCTCTTTCTCCCGTTGTTGTGAAACACTAACAGCAGAAATAATCGTAGTCATGGTTAAAGAACTGTTTCATGTCAGTGACACGCTGGTGGAAATCGCTATGAATTGCTATGGGTGTAAATAGCAACTAGGAAATGTCAACACAACTGGACGTTAAATGCCGCCGTCCCTGCAAGTCCCCAAAATAAGGTGAATATGGCAGCACTGCACTCAGTCAAAGGTTTTTATTGTGAAAAACTGACAAAAACATTTTTTTTTTTTTTTTGCTCAGGCCACTGTGGTTGCTTTGATTAAGACAAGGTCAATAAACAGGACTGACTATTGGCAATTTAACATGAACGTATTTTAGGATTTTGATGATGCAAGAGTGTTTCTGAACGAAGACACAGATGATCATTCTGTTTCAAAGAGACTGAGGACCACACAAGCAGCACAATGGTTATGTTTTGATGCAGACGTCCAAGTGATGACCACTATACTGCAAATATCCGCATTGCAAGTCTGAAAGCTGCTAAATTATCATATATCTATGAATAGATTTAGATATATAGATATATATATACATGTGTATATGTATATATATTTATATAGATATATATGTGTGAAAGTTTTAAGAAACACATTTATTATTAAAAAGAACTTGATATTCTTGACATTAAAGTTCATTCTCAACAGTTTTGAACCAATATTAATTATTATTAACTAATCTGAAATGAAAACATTTTTGATAAAATGTAATGATGCTGACAAACACATGTAGAGCAGACTCCATGACATAAAAACGAGAAACTGGAGAAGAATTAGCTCCTTTCTGAAGAGCAAGTCTGCAAACTGGTCTGTTTGCTGGTTTGCAGAGATCATACCACCGCTCGCAGTCTTGTGTTTTAAAGAATTTCATTAATTCAACTCTAAACAACTGAAAATTAATGATTTGTTCAAGTATCATAAGCAGAACACCACCGCATTCACCTTAATTGTAAAGCACGGAGCTTTATCGCTCTATGGAGAAACATAACTGACTGAATATATAAGAATAAGGCGAATTATCTTCCAGGTAATGTTCCCAGCATGTTTGTTAAAACTCAGAAGTCCAACAGAAACACTCTTTGAGGACTTATTCATATATTGGAGCTTTTACAGTCTACTTTGTGTAACCAGAGTTTTCTGACAGTAATTGGCTCTGAAACTATCTTGTAAACACAGCCTCCTTCTGAGGACTTGCAGCAAATGCGCACAAAAACATAAATATGTAGCCTTTTTATTCAGCATCCATTTCAGATTTATTTCCCCTTAAGATCAGAACAACACACATTCCTCTAGAGTTCAGATGTGTCAAATAAAGCTGTTCCTCTAAAATCCTGATTTAGATGCATCCACATTTCAAACATTCAGTCCTCCTTATGTGAGCTGTGCCATTTCTCTCTGAAATAACGTGTTGCCCTTTAAGGTCTACTGCTGGCAGAGGTTTGAAGGAGTCTGCAGACTGAAGGGGAAAATACAGTCTCCCAGTAATATAGGAAACGTGTCTGGACCACTGCGTCTTTAACCAGGGATGTAAATCACTGCTTAAGTCTGGATCATTTGCACTAAACCACTCATCATCCAATTCTACATGTGGCTGCTCAAAGATAGCGGGAAGAAAGAATGAGCTGAAAGACTATTAATGGAAAACTGGAAAAAGAAAGGATGTTTGTCTGTTTTGTTCTGGAAGGTGCATTTTTAGCAAAGATGTGTGAGTAAGCAGCCTCAAATTTATGGGCCCTATAAGCAGATGCTGAAGCCCCATATTTTAAACTATTTCTATAACAAGTGACGTCTTATGAAGATAGATTAGGTTCTGGCTGAACTCCTGAGCATGGATAAGGCGCTCTCTCAACTTTGATTCACCCATCCATCTAGTAACCACTTATCACAACATAATCATTAGAACGTATCATTTTTTAAATAATTGATTTCCTTCCTGTGTCTATTTTCTAATTTGTCAGTAAGTTACATGCTTTACCCAAAGCAAACGTATATCTGTGATTGAATGCAGTCAAGAGTCACCGACAAACTTCTGTCACCAGCATTGAAGTGCTCTGTTAGTGTTTTTCAGCTTGGAGTACTTGGGTCAATGGGTTCAGTTTTTAAGACCTTTGATAAATTCTCTGTAATGTCTTGAACTTTTGTAGGATGAGCTGCGTACTATTTAGCTATTTTTGTTTAGTATGCAAGAGCATGTGTCAGAGCATCTCTTTTATCCAAGTTTTTTTTTTTTTTTCTTCAGAAACAATGTCTTCCCTGCATATTTGTTCCTTGTCTGTGTGTTCTTGTCCTGGTTGTGGATCTGCAAAATTACAGTCATGAACATATATATCTTGTCATGCTCCAAACTTTGTGCTGTTTTGGACAAAATGCAATAGTTTGGATCCATAGACGGGTATTTGGTGCAACCATAACAATGGTTTCTACTCATAATTCTTTCTGCTTTATCACTTTGTTGATTTGAGTGGTTGAAGTTTGCTTGTGACGTTGATACTTCCAATGCAAATTTGAATAAACTGCCTCACCAGAATAAAAGTCACCACCTGGATTTAACTAATGAATAGGTATGAGCCTCCTATTGGATAATTGCTGCATGAATGATTATTAAGTTATTTAACCCCAACAGATGTAATGAGTTGCTTGTCATTTCTAAAACAAACCTACAAAGACACATCCTGGTCATGGAAAAGATGTTAGTCTGGTAAAGAAAGATCACATTTTTGGCATCAGGCAGAGAAAACATCTAAGGAGATGGAAAAAAAACTACTAAAACTGGATAAGAACTGTACAATTCATTATCAAAACTGGAGCGATAGTGGAGAATAGGGCTGTGTTAAACGATTTTTCTTTAAACGATTAATCTATCGATTATTTTTTCGATGCATCGATTAATCTAACGATTCACTTTTTTAGCTCGATTCGACTCGATTTGATTCGATTATCGATTATCTCCTCATAAATTGACAGACAGCAATTTATATATGCTGATATAGATATCTAAAATGTAAAAAAGAGCATGAATAAAAAGGCAGTGGGAGCCAGCAGCCTGTCATGGACTTTTTCATGAACCAACAGAATGTAAAATTGATGTTGAAAACACAGCGGACTGAAAAACAGGCTTTTAATGCTTTCATTTATATGAAAATAATAATAAAAAAGTCATTATTGAAATAATATGATCATGTAAACTTGGAGATTTTAAGCTAAGACAGATATTATTTTTCAACATAAGATAATATAGATAAGTAAACATTCAGAGTTAAACATCTATATTGAACATGGGTCTAGCTTCCAGAAAAAGTGCATCTTCATCTTTATTCTGTTAATGCTTAATACGGGTGTCAAACACTTGGAAATGAAATTAAAAATGCTTTATTTATCCCAGAAGTGACTACACAGTACTATTACCAACAGCTCCCGTCATCTGCAGTTCACACCCACCACCAGCAGATGGAGCTCTTGCTTAATGCTGACCGTCTCAAACAGGCCTGACGTGTCTGAAACAACCTGATCTCACAAAAATACGTGAAATGAGCACGAACGGTTTTACTCATATACGTGTCCCCGACACGTAACTGCTTCAAATTACGTGTCACTGACACGTAAAGCTGCGCAATGTTAAGTCAATGGGGATGCTTTTCGTGTCCCCAGACACGAATTTTTCAGCTTCAAATTACGTGCTGATGACACGTAAAACTGTGCAACGTAAAATCAACAAGTCCTCCAAAAAAATCACACCCATATTAGGTCGTTTGTGCACAAAAATGTGGACTATATTACGTTTTCAACATCCACTCATTTTATATATGCAATCCACAGTTTTTCTCATTTTGACGGAGCCTAAATCCTTTTAGGTTTTTTGGCTTTATGCTGCCTGGAGAAACCTGGAATCGATCTCCACAACTTCTGCATGACAGACACCTGCTCTGTGTCCTACTCTATACTTCGAGAGCTGCTGTCATGCAACTTGGCTCATGACGTTTGCAAAGCTGAATTGAGATGATGCTGCAGAATAAATGCCTGTAACAGTTGCAGTCATGCAGTCTGCTGTAACTGTTACAGGCATTTATTCCGCAGCATCATCTCAATTATTTCATGCGCTGTCATTCAGCTTTGCAAACGTCATGAGCCAAGTTGCATGACAGCAGCTCTCGAAGTATAGAGTAGGACACAGAGCAGGTGTCTGTCATGCAGAAGTTGTGGAGATCGATTCCAGGTTTCTCCAGGCAGCATAAAGCCAAAAAACCTAAAAGGATTTAGGCTCCGTCAAAATGAGAAAAACTGTGGATTGCATATATAAAATGAGTGGATGTTGAAAACGTAATATAGTCCGCATTTTTGTGCACAAACGACCTAATATGGGTGTGATTTTTTTGGAGGACTTGTTGATTTTACGTTGCACAGTTTTACGTGTCATCAGCACGTAATTTGAAGCTGAAAAATTCGTGTCTGGGGACACGAAAAGCATCCCCATTGACTTAACATTGCGCAGCTTTACGTGTCAGTGACACGTAATTTGAAGCAGTTACGTGTTGGGGACACGTATATGAGTAAAACCGTTCGTGCTCATTTCACGTATTTTTGTGAGATCAGGTTGGTCTGAAAACATGGCGTCGATCTCACGGAAGTTGTCTCATGTCTCATTAGGCTTCGGATTCACCATCCCTAATATCCCTATACCTTTGATAAACGAGTGTGGGCCTTCACTGCCTTACACTTTGGAAACTGGAAATGCCGCTCGCGGAGATCGCGCCACCATCTTTGTTTTAGTCTGAAGTCGCGTGGCGCCGCCATCTTTGTTTTGGTCTGACGACGCATCGGTACGCATATTTTGCGTCGACGTATTTTTTGTGTCGACGTAATCGGTTACGTCGACGAATCGTCCCAGCCCTAGTGGAGAAACATTGTTTTTGTAAAAAAAAAAAGGAATCTGGTCAGAAAAGCATTTGATGAAATCAAGTCAAAGAAAAACAACAGTAGAACTCAAAGCTATGTTTAATGGTGAAAATAAGAACATTTCCACATGCAAAATGTGAAGGGGAACTCAAGGGCTTTGTGCAGTGGTGGGACTCTCCTATCATCAATACAAGAGCTTCGTGGAAAAATTAATGCAGACTTATCGAGAAAATGTGACAGCAAATGTTGCTGTGATCAAAGCTTAAGGAGGTCAAAGGAAATATTAGTTATGTATTGGAGAATGTGACCCTATTTTGAGTGGCAAGTTTGTATTCTTCCTTAATAGAAATTTTCATATACATATATATATATATATATATATATATATACACACACATAAAGTAATAATGAATAAAAATTATATGAAAGCCTTGACATTGATTTTGAATTGTGGTTTGAAAGTAATATTAAAAACAAACACGCAAAAAATAAAATAAGCTGATGGGGGTTGGAGGCTAAAATTTTGTTTAGCGACACTTTGAGGCAATCACTGCAATCGGTGTTTTCTCTAATGTTCAGAAAGATTTCTCCTCCTGTTGACAGGTATTTTGGTCCACTGTTAATGGGAAAGGTGCTCTAGTGTCTCTGGGACAGTTTTGTTTGCTTGTTTTTTCATTATTATTATTATTTCCAACCACAATTCAAAAGCAATGTTTTATTTCACTGATTTTTGTTATAAGTTTCTTTAGTTTTTGGTTATTTAAATTACTATTGTGAATTCAGCCTTTTCTTTAATTGGAGGGTATGAACTATTTTGAGGTTGACTGTATATATATATATATATATATATATATATATATATATATATATATATATTATATTTATATATATATATATACAGAGAGAGAGAGAGAGAAAGACTTCAGTGGATTGGGGAACAGTGGAGTAAAGAAAAGAATGAAGAGAGTAAGAGGGACATAAAGATGTAAAAGAAAAAAACAACTACAACTCAAACCCAACAGACCGACGGCCTCTGTACAACAATCACCAGGAGCATGCAAGTAGACAAATTGTGAAAACTATGAACAACATAAACATAACTTTACTAGATTCCTAAAAGTATTCGGTGAAATGGACATGCCCATTTTTGTGGTCATAAAGTAGCACTTATTTACTCACTATGTCACACACTAACAAGCAGTCATGAGGAAGGCATTATTGGAGAAAGACAAAAAGAAAGAGAGAAAATATCAGACATAGAGAAAAGGCAAGAGTTAACATAGACTGACTTTTAGTGGCTTGAAAAAGCTCAGAGAGGAGACAGGATGCAGCGTTGATGTCATATTCGCCATCGACACGTCACTTAGAAAATCTTCCCGAGTTCTCTATACTGCTTCTTGAAGATGACTGTTTTGCAGATGTTTTTTTTATAAGCACTGAGAAGGGAACCAAACCAGGAAAAAATTAGGGATTTATATGAACAGACTGCATCAACAGCTCATCAATTTTTTTTCCGGATTGAAAGAAAAAAAGAAGATAAACAAAGAGATCACACAGCTAATAAAAATCCTGCTGGAGCTGCTTATGCTTCAGAAACACCAACCATCTGCTTCCATTCAGAACAAATGACGCTAACCTCACATAAACATGCACAGAAAACTCTCACGCAGGTTTCTGTCTTTTGTCCAGATACAGATGAAGAAAATCTCATCATGTTAGCCCTCTTAATAAACACACCTCCAGTGATAGTGAACAGAAACCATCTGCCAGAGCTTGAAACCTGCACATCCACCAAGAAATAAGTATCACAGTCACTATGGCAACATGTTCCAAAGCACTAAACAAAACAAATCAGCATTTTAGTACTGCATTGGTGCTCCCGATCCTACCAGATAAGAGCAAATCAGGGTAGATGCTTTGTTTGTGTTGTGTAGAGCTGAGTTTCCTAAATCTGCCCCATGCTAACTGATCTCAGGGAAATGACAGGCGTTGTCGTTTTTAGGAAACTAAACGATGTCTCATGAGTTCTGGACAGGTTTAATGCAGGGAATGTCTTTTTTTTTCTAAATATATGGTTCACATACAGTAATCCAGTCTAATTTCTATAATGCAGAAATGGAGGGCGGAGCAGACAGTGTAATCCTGAACTGGACTCCAGGGATTACGCTGGGGTTGTCTGGCCAGTGCAGTAGGAGCAGATTGAAGCTGTTTTCTCACACAAGTAGGCTCGCCAAAAGCAGGAGGAGTGTTATTGATTTGAATTGTGATTGGTCTGTTTGGGTAAACCCCTCTCAGAAATTTTGTGTTACCCAGTCAGTGTAAATACAGGCTTTATCCCTGGATGCACTTTAGCCCCACACACGAGGCCTTAAAAAGACCCCACTAAAACCATGTTCACAAATTAACTGCTTAAAGTTTGTTGGTATCTTGTCACTGCAGCCAAATGCACTAAATCATAGCTGTCTGATCTGATAAAGCCTCTGTAATATGTTTTAATCTATTTCTCTGCAGTTCAGTAGTACACTCACTCTTTTGTGTGTTTTGTTACGTTCAGTTTAACAGAGAAGCTCAGTAGATGATTACTTATGACAGAGTTATCAGATTATGATTGTTTTTCTGGCTTGCATCTGTGCCAAGCACCATTTATAAAATCATTCAGTACTTATTGCATGCAGTTATTTCATTTAGAAATTTATTGATAGTTTCTCATGTAGCAGTTCGACCACAAATATGTCCTGGACGATCTGAATAAACCACAAGCCTTGTTTTGAGCATCGGACTTCTCTGCAGATTACCCTTTATGACCCCGCAGATGCAAAATCAATTATTCATTTCATCTTATCTGCCATGCTGTCTGAGCTCATGCTTTATACCACAATCTACTTTTCTGTGGCGATGCCACAGGTCGGGATTTAAGGAATTTGTTTGCAACCAGCATAAGCCGAGCTAAGGGAAGCACATTAAAGTCAGCAGCCACAAGGCAGGAACACCATCAAAACATCACATCTGGCAGTAAAACCGGCCATTTAGCCACCAAAAGTCCCCCGTGAACACCAGCTCTGTCGTTTCTTTTTGCTTTTTCTTCTTCAAATGGCGGTTTGCCAGCACTTGCCGTGTCCCTCTTCAGCAGCTGCTGACTTTAGGGGAAGAGCCCGTTTGTGCCTCGGGCTCCAGGAGCTGCTTTTCTCAAGTAATGCAGCTCATCAAGATGAGTGACAACTGTTGGAGTGTGTCCCTGTAGAAGGACAACTTCACAGATAAACACTTTGCAAACTTGTTGTTTAAGTTGGTAGCAACACTTCTAAAGAAGAATAAAATGGGGAATGAATTGTTCTAATTACCCTGTTCCATAAAGTTCTCAGCACTTATAATCTGATCATTATGAGCAGGAATTGAACAGAGGAATTTTAAGCTGTATCCCTGCAGGCCTGAGATTTCATTAGTCTGCAGTCAGAAGCTTAATAAAGTTAAGCAAACTTAATAAAGCTGCCATTCTGTTTGAAAAACTGATCTTTTCTTGTTTTCTACATGTCAAGACGTGCCTACTTTACATATAATATACTGTACGACTCTCAGTATTACTTAATGCCAGCTGAAGATGTAATCTATTACCAAATGACGGACATGGTTTAAAAACATAATTACAGAAGTTCTGAGCTTAGAGGGATACAACACCCACAGAGTGATGTGCCTTCATTTTCTACTCACCCTCATGCTGAGTAAGACTGGAGCACTATTTTAACATCTCATACACAGCCAGAGGTCCAGGGGGAGTTTTCATTATTAGCCGACTTTTATATGATGGGGGTGACCGGCGCTCGGAACAAAAAGGTCCATAAAAGTCTACAAATACTTGGCAATATTCCTCCATACTGATCGTCCAATGTAATCCAAGTGTCCTGAGTGGGTAGTGTCCATAATTTACAGGAAATGACATCATTTCGTATATTTTTATAGCCTAAACAGTAGTACATAGACTACACTCGATGAGCGTCCATGTGAGTGCACGACACTACGGAAGCCGTATGTCATGAACTCGCATGGACGCGCATCGGGGGAGTGCAATATTCTACTGTTAAGGCTGTAAAAAATATACCAAATGATGTTGTTTGGAATAAATTATGGACGCTACCCACCTCAGACACTTGAGGCAGTATGGAGGAACATTGCCAAGTTTTTGTGGGCTTTTATGGACCTTTTGTTTTGAGCGCCGGTCACTCCCCTTATATGAAAGTCGGTGGATATCGAAAAACTTTCCCAGTCTCTGGTGTATTTGACGTATTAAACAAGTTCTCCAGAGTCTGCTCAGCATGAGGGTGAGTAGAAAATGACGGTGCATCACTCTGTGGGTGGACCATCCCTTCAAACCTTTGTGCTTCTGACTGGTTTTGATAACACACTGACATTAATGGTTCTTAAACTGTCATTGATCTTGTCTGTGTTTTAGCGAGGAGCATCATGTTACAGCTGCATTTTGCTTCATGGCACTATGTCACAACTCGCACATCTTGGCTGATTCAGGAAAGAATCCCAAGAGGACATTGTTGGAGAAAATGATTAACGAAAAAGAGAGCCTGGTTGCGCTGCGGTCCTGGGGCGCCTGACTGGGGTGTGAGAATGGGTGCTGACTCGTACTGGGTGGCCATCCAGTGGGACCTGGTCTTGATGGCTGGGATGATGACTCTTGAGGGCCTGGCGCCCAGCTGTCCCTGGCATGAGGCCTTGTGCCTCGTGGCCTCTCAGCGCTCTGGCTGGGGCCTTCCTCTGCTGCCTTCTGGGCGGATGTGTGGTCGTCTCTGTGGTGGCCTGCTGAGACTTGTTCTCTGGGGTGGCTGCTGGTCGCCCAGGTCCTCAGGGGCCCCTGATCTGCTTCTTATCTTTACATGGGGCCTGGTCACTAATCACTATTCATTCCTGATATTTTGCCCCACATTTACTAATTTGCATGAAAGAAAGTCTCTGTGATGTCCTCTGGTATTTATCACTAATACAGTTGTGTATCTTTTCTTTGTGCTGCTGATGCTTTTATTTTTGTAATTCACTTATTTTCCCAGCTCGTCTGTCTCATGAGCTCCCAATAATTGTCAACTTTGTTTTTCTGGAAGATGTTTTATATGTGCAACAGAGTTGTCTTTTTTCTTCTCCACTTTCCCTATTTCTTCTGTTTACTCCTCCTTTCTCTGCCATCACCTCCCTTGTCAGGCCCAGCGTACATTCCACAACAGAATCATTATAAAAACAAAAAAGTAAAGCATAGTATTTAAATATCAAGAAGAGCCTTATATTCATAAAGTTTCTCTTGACAAAGCATATTTGTTTGGCACATCACAGCAGCCAGATCACCTTTCCTCACCATTCCATTCCTGCTATGATGCTAGAAAGGACAAGTTAAAAAGAAAAAAAAAGAAAGAGAGAATGAAAGAAGAAAATAATAATAATAGCAAGAGATAAGACAAGAAGTAACATTGGACTGACTTTTACTGGCAGGAGAGAGCTCAGAGAAGAGGTGATGCAAGATAAAACCTGAATCAATCTAAATAATAATAATAATAACAATATTAAAGTGGCACCAAAGTGCTTAAAATATGCCAATTTTAGTAGTGCTGCTATATATTATATTGTGATAATTGAACATTGCATGCAGATAGTCATCTGTTAATGTGGCTTGAATGACAAAATACAGCAATTATGTACGTGTAATTCATGCACAATTTATTATAGCAGCCTGCCTTACTGTACATACACTCAGCCATTCAGCAACTGTTTACCTGTAACTAACATTAAAATTCTGACATCTAAATGTAATGAAATGTAAAATTTTTCAAATGTAAAACAAAAATTTGCAAAAAAAACCCCAACAAATCTCCACATTTGTGAATGGGTAAAAAAAAAAACTTCCATATTTGATCAACTAAAATATGTTAAAAATGTTCAAATACTGTAATTCTCCCCGATTCTACTTTTAAAAGCTAAAATGCAAATTTATTATTATGTCACACATTTGTGTTCTTGTTTAGGTCACCAACAAAATCTGAATCAGGCAAAAAGTTATATGTGCTTTTGAGCTGAGATACTGTCAGCTGCTACTTGTGGCTGTGATATCCACTTAGTCAGAAACGCCAACTGCTACGCCATGTCAGCAAACTCTACTGCAAATGCGGTTGTGTATTTTCCGCACTGACAAATGGCAGAGTCATAGACGATTATGTGCATGTGCGCCTCTGCTACAGTGTGATTAGAAGAGCGTTTGCACATGTTTTGCCAGTGGGCTGCCTCTCTTCCTCTTTCTGTCTGCAACTCTTTGCAGGTCTTGTTAACTTATGGAAAAGTTTTACCCGAGATCCGTAGGAGGTGTGACCTCCAGTGGTGAGAAGAGCTGTGAAGAAGTTCTCACACACATGCATAGGCTGCTTTTAGTGGCTATTACAGGATGTTTCTAAGCACCGAGTCCACCTACTTGCGTACTATTCACACACAAACAAATACCCGGTGATCTGTTTGGACTCCCATGGAGAATGTATAAAGAAATGATAGTTCTAGTGATTGTTAGAAACTTTTCTTCCTCCTCTACCAACCTCACATCTAGCAACTGCATGCGTCACAGCTACTGTAAAACAAACACCTATTATCCCCAAGAGCAGTGACTCAAATCCCCCAGTAAGCCCAGTCAAAGCCCTGGAAACGCTGGTTTTGCAGTGGCACGTCTCAGCCTGCCAGACACAAAGCCAACAGCTTCCATGAAGAAAAGTCACCATCTTCTTGTTGTCACTCAAAACAAGCTCTACTCAGGACAAAGGATGGGGGGAAAACAGCACCTTTTTAAACCTGGGATCTCCTTCTGAGATTCAAGCCTAAAGATTTTATTCTAAACAAAGAAAACATCAAATAAAGGTGTAATAAGAATCACAAAGTCAAAGCTAATAGAGAAAAAACACTGGAGGGAACCAAATACAGGATTTGAGAAACATTTTCATATGAAATCAGAGAAAAACCTTCCCTCCCCCAAGTGTGATCAGTCTCTTTGTTCTCATTGTTTTCTCGATCTAATCACTCGGTTAGAAACATAAGCTGAAATCTCCTCAACTTCACGCATGTTTTTTTTTTCACAGCAAACTTTCTCACAGTTCTTTCTTTTCTCTCCCTCTGTGTTATGTTTTTCTACCCCCATGCGCTTCCTAAACATGTGGCGCACACGATTGGTCAGACGACGTAGAAAGTCAGCCAATGGGAGTGCAGTTACCAGGCAGCCTGTGCCTTGTTTGGAGGCGGCTGGAGACTCGCACAGCTGTTCCATTGAAAAGCAGCAGGACATAATAACAAGGGCCCCTCACCATGCATGCTCACACACCATCTACACAAAGACACACACACAGTGGAGGCTGAACTGGGAATTCACAAAAAGTTATTCACACAACTTTTTTTTCCTTTTTTGTCAGTGCACACATTTCCATGGTTGTCTCTCATATGATGCATGTATTTCCTTTCCTTTTTCTACCAATTGAGATTTTTTTCCTCCCTCGTTTTCATCCATTTTCCCCTTGCTCCTTTTGAATGAAGAGTTGAAAAGGCAAAAAAATCACATGAAAATCACTTAAAATCTATTGAATTATGGGAAAAAATTTTAAATAATAGAGTAAATATTGAATAAATGGATATAAATCAACATTAACTTGAATCTTAGGCATGTTTAGTTAGACCAGTGTATTTTTGAAGTCATGTTTGATCTTCTTGTATCAAAATATTCCACTATTTTCACTATTAAATAACTAACTTAATCGGTTTTTGTATGTTCTCGGGTTGGTTGACTTTGGTGGGTTTTTAGTAGGGGTGCAACAATACATATTCTTATCAAACTGAACTCTACAGGTGTGTACTGAAGTGTGGGCATCATGTATGAATCGAACAATACAGTTTTTAATTTGTTTTATCAACATGTGTTCTGATGAGGAGCTCTGTTAAAAACTCATTGGATCTGTGTTGGACTACATTCAGGTTTGCTATTTGGAACTACTTTGGTTCTCATGTAAACTATGACCCTGATGGTAAGCTTTTGTGGGCAAAAGGACATTGGGTTTAAAAAAAGAAAAAAAAGGTATGAAAATGTAATTTTTTTGTATCAAAAAAGTATCAAAGCGTGACACGTAAAGGAATAGTACACCCACAGAATGATGTGCCTTCATTTTCTACTCACCCTCATGCTGAGCAAGACTGTGGAGCACTTTTTTAATATCTCAAATGCAGCCAGAGATTGGGGAGGTTTTCATTATCTCCCATCTTTCATATAATGGAGTTCACCGACGCTTGAACCAAAAAGGTCCATAAAAGTCCACAAAAACTTGGCAATATTCCTCCATACTGCGCGTTTACATGTGTAATGAATTTTTCGTGTTATTGAGCCCCGAGGGGCAAAGTCCGCTGGAGAAAAGGGAAGCCCAGAAGGAACCTTCAAAAACTGTAGTTCTTTCTTCACCTGCGTGGGGCTGTCTCCAAAACAGAGCAAATCCCTATAGACTGATCCGGCCAAACGCTGCAACAAGACCGTCCGCCATTGCAACGGGGGCGTTTCTGTACATGTGTAATTAGAACAGATGAGAATCAGACTTTTTTCTGAACAACATGGAGGAAATCTGGAAGGACGGTTGAATTCCTGCTTTATGGAACAGCAGAGGAAAACTTTTATGTGGTAATACCCAGATAGCAATTGGACAGCGCCGCGGATCCGCAGCAGCTGCATTGTCACATTCGCCCCGGATCCGCCTCCCGGAGTCATATAGGAGTCCACTTGCACAGCGGGACGGATCCGCGGTTGATCCGCGTTCTGATTGGAATTTCGGAGCACAGGCAGACCTCAAGCTGTCGCTGCACCTTCGTCCCAGATCCACGGTGGATCCGTTCATGATCTTGTAATTCAGCTGCGGGTCCAGTGTGGACCCGTTAAATGGCTGGATTTTTAACCTCTGCCCTTCAGGCAACACTATTATGCTAAATAATCTACATTAAATAAGACAGTGGAACAATGTATAGTTTTAAAACTATGTTGTGAGATAGGAGGTAATTGGGACTAGAGCCCACCTTAATGGCATCGCCGCAAGATGGCGCCACACACAAAATGCTCGTCGGATCAGTCTATAGACTCCCGTGTTAAAAAGACCAACTTCACAACAGAAATAAACATGTTTACAGCAGAAATAAACATGTTTACATCCTGGTTCAAATCGTTTCAGGTTTAATAGGTGAAGTTTACCTTCATGTCAATGGTGGGGGGGGATTCTTTAATAACTCATTTAGATGTTGTATATTCTTGAAATTACACAAAATTAGAGGCGTGTCCTTTGATTGACAGTAGGCAGACCGCGTGCCGATTTTAGCTGTGGAGGCTAATAATTAGCTCCTGCTTGCTTCCAGGAAGGCCTCTGTAGCAGAGTTGCACAGCAGTGGTTTTAGCTGGTTAACACAAGTCTGAGCGTGTCTTACCTTTACCCTGCCCATCTTTGTTCGTTCTTGTTCACTTCAGATTAGCTAAGTTAGCATTAGCTTGGCTGTCAATCATTTTCCCCCAGGCTTGGAGCGGTCCTGTCTTTGCCTGTTTTAGTATTTTCCGGGATTGACGACAAATGCGACATGGCAAGATGGTGATGGTGGGAAACACCCAACTGGCTTCACTTTTCCCTCTTCAGACGTAACAGGATACTACGTCCATTTTTTACAGTTTTTGTTGCACCCATAGTTTTTACAGCATTTATTGAAGAAAACAACTGCTTTTAAAGTTGATGGCAGGGATCTAAACAAGAGTGGTGGGGGAAATCTGTCATATGAGATATTTTACATTGACACAAAAGGCTAGGAAATTTGAATTATTGTGCTATGTGTTCATCATCTGTCCCGAACAGAGATATGGCTTAAATTCTAATATGTCAACATCCTATGTCTTGTGATAAGACTTTCCTCATCTCACTGGTGTGTCTTTGGTAACAGATGCTTACTTGGCAGAAGTTGGGGATGGCAGGAGTTGCGAATCCTCTCGACGTTGTGACACTGAACACTGTTGCACAAGAAATCACTGATTCATAGACACATTTTCATGTCAAAACTGTATTTTCTACTTTCCTCTTCTTTCTGGTTTCTTTACTGCTACTGTGAATGGTAAGGGTTAGGAGTTAAAGGCACTCAGGTAGGCTCAACAGTTATAGGGCACATGTTTCAATCAAGGGGCAAACTGCGCTGGAGAAGTGTGAAACCAAGAAGTGAAGTTTTTAATTGTAATTCTTTCTTGATCCACTAGGGGCTGCCTCAAATATAGAGCAAATCGCCATAGACTGCCATGTTAAAAACGCCAAGTTCACAGCAGAAATAAACATGTTTATAGCCTGGTTCAAAAAATCATTTTCGGTTTAATAGGTCAAGTTTACCTTCATGTCAACTGTGAGGGGGGTGAATTTTTTTATAACTCAACTATTTAAATATTATTTAATCTTGAAATTACACATAATTATGGGCGTGTCCTTTTGACTGACATGGGGCAGACCGGAAGCCGGCCTGCCGACCGGTGGCTTACCTTTAGCTCCTTGTTTGCTCTTGGTAAGGTCTCAGTCTGCAGCAGAGTAGCAAAATGGTCAGCTTGTCAGCTTAATCAGCTAATAGCAAGTGCAAATATACATTTATCCCACCACTTGGGAGGCTAATCTTCGTTAGCTCCTGTTTGTTTCAAGTTAGCTCGTTTGCATTTAGCCCAGAGTACGTTGGCTGTCAATCATTTGCCCTGCGGCCGCGCTTTGCCATTTTAGTATTTTCTGGGAGTGACGACACATACGACACGGAAAGATGGCGACGGTGGGATACCCCACCCGGCTTCACTTTCCCCAATCAGACGTAACCGGATACTACGTCCATCTTATTTACAGTCTTTAGTTTCAATACAAAAATCTACATTATATTATATTCATCAAGTGCTCTTTCTGCCAAAGACATGCAGTCCAAGATGAAGCAACAACCTTAAGGTACATTACCACCTCACTAACTACTGAACAGTGTTTACAGGTGAAAGTGGGCTGTATTTAATACACACAAAACCCGAAGTGCTAGTTTATTACAGAATATCAGCATTGGTTTCTAGAAACCACAGATACAATATTTCTCAGAGCCCTGCATGTGTCCCATGTCAACATACAGTATGAGGAAACTTTGTGGGGAAACCAAACAGCTTTGAACTATCTGAATCTGCAAGAATCCTCTCTAGAAGCTTCTTGTTTTTGTCGTTAATTAGAGCCCATATCCAACAGAAGAGCCACGGATGGGCAGGCTTTGGTTGAAGGCAAATAAATATTATGTGGAGGACAAAAGATGCAATTAATTATCTACTTATTTCATTTTAGATTTTTAGAATTAATCAAACAATTACAGACTGAACAAGAAGTCTTTGTTTGGACTCACCCTGGCTGATTGGTTCCCAGAAGACCAATTATCTTTATCCTATCCAAGTAGTTTTGGTCACAAATGCGAAAAACAGAGTAGCAATTAAGTTGATAAAATATATATACTGACATGGTTTCAGGAACGTCCTTTCCTGTCACTTCTCTTACCTTTTGGTTGAATGAAAAGTCAGATTACATGTTATTCACTTTTGTACAAGTTGAATAAAAAGTAAGATCTTATCTTTTGGTCTGTGTCATTGCTTAATAGCTGTGGGGAAATGCTAACCAGGCTCCATGACCCACATCACCCGGCAAAACATTGTCTACCCATCTGTCTCTGCATCCTGCTGTAACAATACAGCTCCTATACATCCTGTATCCTTTGTTAACACACATATTCTACACTTGTTGCCTGTTTACTCGAAACCATTCAATAGAAATAGGGGAATTTAGAACAAGCTGACTGGTAGGTTGACTGGAATATACTTCACAACATATGGTGAGTTTTCCTCAGTTGATAGCATCAATAATCAGCTAAACACACGCACAGGACGCAAGCATTATCATGCTCTGAATAGAGATTTCAGCAACACATGAGTGACGCTCGGTGAACAAAGGAGTCATTTACAGGACAAAAAGGTTCCACTCCACCACTTTGTTTCAGTAATGCTCTTCCTTCCGTGCAATATGTGACAGCAAAATGTCAAAGCTGCTTCTGCGTTGTTGCTTTTTTCCCCTTTTCCACATATACAAGAAAGCTAATGGATCCTTTTCTCTTCCATGGGAATCATTGATTGTGAGGGTGTTTGCGAAGGCTGCTACGTGCAATTGTATGTGTGTGAGCGATCAATACATCTCCGGAGGTGGGTTCTTCAAGGGAGTCTTAATGGGCAAAAAGGAAGGTAAAACTAAAATGTCAAATTAGTTTTCTGATGAAAACATAATTAATAAAACCGTGATGGCAATTTTTCCCAGAGTAAATTGTCCCGCTTGACCTGACCTTGTTTTGATCAGCCTGTCCTAACCGTAGATGTAATGTTTGAGGAGCTGAGTGACCTGCAGGTTAGATAAGCGTCATTAACGTCCAAAAACAAGCTATTTGCCATTATGAGCCTTTGCTCAGCCTTCAAAACTCCGGCGTTAACAGAGCCCAAACGCTGGTTTACACTGTGTATTTCTGCTTGGAGATCCCATCTCTCCTTCTCCAAATCCCCCCCGCCCACTGCTTTATCTTCTTTTCTCTAAAGCATCTTGCCGTGTTGAACTCACTGACACACAAGAACTCTGTACTAAAACATAAACAGCAGTTTAATTTGGTGGAGCTATTCTGGGCAGGGTTAAGTCAACAGAGCGTTGCAGAGTGTTGCGGAGCCTCAGGATTACTCCTGCCTTCTCTGGAGAGGAAAAGAAAAACATAGTTGGATGTTCTTTGAAAAGCAAGCTAAGCAAATGCCAGAGAACAGTCTGGCATTTGCTAAAGAACATTCGGGATGTTCATTAACCTCCAAAATTCACTCTCTTAGAAATATTAACCATCTGTGATAGCACTTTGAGTTGCCTCAGTGTTTGTTAATGTTTACCTTGAACTTACATGTCTTTTTATTGAAGCAATTTATATTACAAATTGACATTATTAACAGAAATGTCAAGAAAAGGGTTTAATCTGCACATTTTTGGGAAAATGTCAGTTTTCAGTCTAACTATATCTGAAAACATTTTCAAAAAGTGACATAAGCACCTTGACAGTACCACAGAAAATAGTTTCTGATGATCTGCACATTCTGTACAGTGCAAAATATGACATGGCATTTATTCTTAGACTGACCCCATTCCCACTATACAGTTGCATACTGGTTTACTGTGTCAACTTTCCACACACAACCAGCAGCGCAGAGCGTGCACGCCTCACATCCACTTGAGGCGCTGAGCAAAACACAGAAACGTGCGGGACGTGCTCTGGCAGGATAACAGAAGGACGGCCTTCGCCTCTATTGTGCCCTGTTGTCGTGCAGCGAGGCATGCACGCATCTCAAATATGGGTCTGACGCTCTCCGTCAAGCTAATCGATCAGTCTGTCACCTTTAACCTTTACCCTTGTTAACCCCCCGCTACTTCTACCACTGAAAACAGGCTCCAAACAGATGGGATAGTTTGGGGGGGGAGGGTTTGTTTTCTTACAGCCGCGTTGTCACTCAAGCTTCTTCTTTTTCTTTTTTCTTGTGTTTCCCAATACTTCATTTTTACTTCATCTATGTCGCCCTCTCTCTCAGATTAATCCCCTCAAGTTAGATAATATTGATTATTGGTCTTTTAACTGTAATTTACTTTCTAAAGCAGAAGCAGAGGAAAACCTGTGGCTAAAATGTTAATGAACCCATCAGTTATCTTCCCAATCACCTGCACTGACTGGCATTTATTCTTTAGATCAAAATCAGTACTTTAGAGCCAAACATGGCACATTTCTCTCACTGTCACTGCCAATCCATGAAAACCAGAAACAAAAACATACAGTCAAGTGACACCGAGTGAACCACTGCAACTCTGTTTTTTAAAAAATGATTTTCAATCATTTAAATTGCATGTTATGGCATTTTTGTAAATGAAAGAAAACCAGAGTGAGGGTAGTTGGTGAGGCTACCAGGCAGCTGTCGGGGCATCTGGGCAAAGCAGAGAACAATCGTTCAACTGTAAAAGTGATTTGGCTTGAAGGCAAAAGTCAGACAGAGAGATTTGTCTGTGAAGGGGATTTTATGAAGCTGCTGATTAGGTATCAAAGCCACAGAGGCAGACAAACTGGCATCAAAATAGGTCGATGAGGGAGGAGGGTCAAAATTCTCTACTAAGTTCTCTCCACACATTAACACCATTCATGCATATAAATACTGTACATGCACTACTACAAGACACTTAATTCCTTTTCCTTAAACAGGTGCAGGTCTGAAGCAAACCACCCCCACCTCTCTGTTTGTTCCATTATTGCTGCTTTCACACCTACTCTCCCATACATTACGTCACCCCTGACAGGAAATGAGATGCCTCAGCTCAAGGCGTTAAAGACAATTCTCCATCTCTTCTTCTTTTTCAGCCTCCTTTTCTGGCCATTCACTGTTCATGCAGGATGGCATCATTGTCTTCATCGTCCAGGAGGACAGAATTGATTTGGAAATATAGGCAACATTAAACCCATCTGCTGTGTTTTCCATTCAATGTCACCCAGTGTCAGACTCTTTCAGGGCCACATGGGGGATTGTACGTAGGCGGATGCTGCCTCTTTGTGGTGTCTTAAGATACTGCAAGTCAATTCCTGTCATGTTGTTCTGTCCTGTCTTTTACGTAATATTTTCTACTCTAGATGCCAGCATTTAAATGGTTTGCTTCTCTGTGTGTTAAAAGGTGGTAGCCTCTCACAAAATGCAAACACTGTATCCACAGTCCTGTTTTTTTTTTTAAGTTTACTGGGTTTCATAAAGATAATTAAACCAACTTTGGGCATCAGAGTTGTTTAAAGACAGAAATATCCTCCACAGTTCAAACTGTTTTACCAAGAAAAGCTTTAAGTTATCAAATTTTCCCATTTTTAGGTAGCTTTACCCTGAACAGAAGCTATACAAGTGTAAAGTAACTGAACAACATTTGCCTCCTTTGGGCAATCAACAGACGAAAGAGCTCTGAAGAGCATCAGCTGTCTTCATTCTTTTCAACATCCAAAAAACAGAAGCTAAATAACAGCCTACCTAATACAAGGTTACCTAACCTGAAATGATCAGCTGCATTATGATTATTTAATAATAATCATCATAATAATAAAAATTGTAATTACTATTATCATCGTAGACTTCATGCCATTTGTGTATGAACTCAAAATTTTACAGTTACATATTTACATAAATAACAATATATAAAGACATTTAATGTCTAGAAGCAGACTCAATGAAAGACCCCAACCCCAAAAAACATCTCTCCTTTTCATATTCACACTTTTTTCATGGTTTGGCTGGACCTGCGACTTTAACATTGATAAATATAAAGAATTTAACATGTTTTTAAACATTAATTGACATTGACTGACATTGATCAAGGAGTAAACATTACCGTCAACAGCCACAAGAGGGCGTCCAAACTTGTGAGAACTAAATGCTGCTCCGAAAATCACATTTTCTCAGCAAGGAGAAGTAATTTTTGGACATCTGGTTGTGCTGTTTGCATCATCACTCGCACCGCCCGTTGATACACACAGATCACACAGGCTGTGTGGGGCCTCAGGTTACCAGCTGGGGCCTTCATTTGACAGTTTGTTGTAAGAAAAAAAGAAAGCATTACATCTTGGCACCGATATACATAGGTACGTGAGTGGCGTGAACTCCATGTTGCCTCCTAAAACAAGTCACAGCGAAGTGGATCACATCTCTTCTCCTGCTGCAGGAGTCAGACCAGTGATGGAACCTTCCACACTGCTCTGCTGCCTCTGGACCAAACTGGGAGATGAAGCCAGGCAAACTGGGAGAAGTGGCTGGGGAAATGGAAACATTTGTTTTATTTCTTTTTTAGTTTGAACTTTATTGAATGATAAATTCAGTAAAGTTAAAGATTTCTTTGAAGAAATATAATCACAAATCAGAAAAGTATGTATAAAGAACAGTAGGGGGAGAAAACAAACTAAATGGAAGTGTTAAAGACACACAACGTAACTTTTATAGCATAAAAATATGCATTTCTGACTAACCCTCCCTTCCGCACTAGAGGTGAAGACGGCGCGACTGTAGCTGCGGACTTGAGAAGCTAAGTTAGCTAACTGTTTGCTAGCATGGCGGAACAAACTCGTTCATGTGCTCTGTTACACACACAGAGCGGGGGGAGAAGGTTTCTTCATACATTCGTGGGAGGGAGCCAATCAGAGACGCCTCATTTTTTGCGTCACAGATATTCATGAGAAGGACCAGAAAAGCCTGTCGTTGGACCACAAGTCACTCTTCTAGCCTACAAATACAGCTGGAAACAAAGCAACCAGAAGGTTTTTTTTACACAGAAACAACATTCAATAATAATTTCAAACACAGCAATATTAATGAAATGACGATGGAAGTAAATCTTTAAGCGCATTTTCGAGCCATCACTGCCCAGAGGCGTCCCGGGGCTCAGAAACAGCAGTAGCTACGTAAGATTCCAATGCTGGACGCGACTGTGACGTTGTAGCCGATTATTGGTTGCAGCACCGCGTCACTTGCTAGCAACCGGATGTTAACCATGAACACCGCGGGTGTTTTGAACGCACATCATGTCGGATTGGGTAAAGAAATGCAAGGAAACATTACTGGAGGAAGAGAGGAGAAGAAAGAGGAAACAAGACTTAAGATAAGACTGTCTTTGACTGGCTGGAGTGAATCGCAGTACAGGTACGATACAAGATGGATGCTAGTTTAGCCGCCGATAGGGCGCGTCACTGAGAAAACTGCTAGAAGTTCTGTTGTGTGTTTTTAATTGAAAGTCCGATGTCCCTATTTTGGTTGCCGACCCTGGAGGAAGAAAATGGATGGGTGGAATAATATCAGCAGTGAATTGACATTAACCTAAAATTCAATTTTCATAGAGCAAAACTTTGATCGTTTACGAAGAAGTTGTAACTTTTTTTCTCATAAACTTCATCAAGTGAATGCAAACTGTCGATAGTTTGCTGTTGCTGTCTAAATGTTTCAGACTAAAACCACAGACAGGATGAAGCAGTGATTTATCTTGTTGCTGGAAAAAAATGGAGCAAATGCACAAAATGTCATGCAAAACTTTAACACGTAACGAGAATATGCTGCAGAGAAAAAACATGAAGTCCACAGAAATCGGCAGCCTTCTTGCTGTGAGCAGGTCTGCAGATCCATTCAACCGGGAATCTTCCCACCAAGCAGCCACAGACATTTCCAGTCTGTTTCACATATGAACTGGGATGGTTAAATCCTGCACTTTGGCTTCTCTTTCCTTGGGATGAAAAGCAGTTGTGGCAGTGAAAGAACAAAACATTGGATTTTAGCTTCAGTCTTTACACCAGAAAATAAGGTTTTCACATTTTCTACATGATTTTACTTTTGGATTTATTCCTTTTGCTGTTACTCCACTCTTCTAGAACTTCTAGTTCTCAGGGCCGCGAGAACAAAATGATGTAATTTTGTTCTCGCGGACGTGATTGAGGACGGCTTGCGGCTTGTTTTCTAGCATAACTTTCTTCTCGCGGAGCTCCCAGACGTATTGTGTGATTGGTCGGACATTTGAGGCAGGCGGTGTTAAACAGAGACGCTTGGAACAGAGAGATGTCACCTCCACATTTCCACGGATGCCATGTTGAACAGATAGTTTTAATTAACAGCTGATAGAGGTAGTGAGAAAGTACAAAAATGTAAACCACACACGTATTTAAATACACAGACACCACCACATGCACAACTCTGTCCTGCCACAGGCACGGACAAAGTTTATTGTCACCCCCACCCCCGCGTCCAGTTGCAGAGCTTCTTGTGGATTATGCATTGACTTGAAGAAAACAAACTTTTTCTTGTTCTTGCAACCTCGAGGGCACGAACAAAGTTCTTGCTTCTCGTGGAGTATGTAACAAGCTTAAACCGGTGAGAGAGAGGTTTGCTGCCAAAGGTTCAGAGAAGGTGGTCGAGTAGCCCATCCTGTTGTGGAGAAGCCATCATATAGGAGCAGCCAGTATATGATCGAGGCCCAATCTCATTTCTATTTTTTACCCCTGCCCCTTGGCCCTTGCCACTTAAAACGAAGCTACGAGTTTAGATTATTTCAGGATCTACTTGAAACCACTTTGTGGTTCTCGCCTGATGATGACATTGCTCCCTGCGACGGGCAGGGAACAAGACCAGCCATCATTTCTTCGGCATAATGGAAACACTCAACATTTCCTGACATAATGGTTTTCACCTCTTTCCATGCTCTTTTCCTGGTCTTGAAAAAATCTGATAAAAAGCGATGAGGTGCAGGAGTAAAATCGCAGTGCCAGTGTTTGGGCAAATGTTGACACATGTTGCTTGTGACGAGAGCTGTAGTCCACACAGAGGTTTCAAGTAAATCCTGAAATAATCTAATATCATTGCAGCATTTTGTTTTTTCTTTGCACAAAAAATTTTCATTTAAATCCACATCTAACATATCTGGAATCCAGGGCAGAGAGCAACCGGGACCAGAAGATTATTATTTTCTCCCCATTGACTTCCATTCATATTTTTTCATCCCTTAGGTCCCAGGAAGATCACCGGAAGGGGGATGACTTCGGCTTCCTATACCCCTACCACTTACCCCTACCCCCCCACCACTACACATGAATGCGCAAATGGAGGGAAGGGCTAAGGGGGAAGGGGGTGAATTGAGACTTGGCCTAAGTCTCGCCATAAATCAAGCAAGGGCGGAGTTATGGGGGCAGGACCACCCCCTGGCCATTCACTGGCCACCCTCACGCTTTAACCGGGCAGCACTCAAGCAGTTACAGAGACCCCAAGCTGCCTCCAAACTACTTTTCCTTATTTTAGACACTAGCTACTCCATACAGTTGGAATTTTTAATATTGGACATGCAGAAGTTGCAGATATTGCAATTGGGGAAAGAAAACTTCTGCTTCACAGGGGGAGACCCAAAACTGCTTCCAAACCATATTCCTTTCTTATTTTAGACAACTATGTGAGTAATGGTCTCTCCTAGCCCCCCCAGTGAAAAATTTCTGGCTCCGCCACTGATTTGAATGCAGAAAGAGGATTTTGGACATTCAAACAGTTTTTACAAGTATGATTTTCATCACTGGACAAACTGATCATTCCAGTGATTTATGCTGGGGGGGGGGGGGGGGGGGGGGGGCAAGACTTTGAGGCAGGGGGGCAGTTGCCCCTCCTTGCCCCCCCCCCGTAGATCCGCCCCTGCCCTTATTGTTATTCTCCTTTCAGAATAAAGTTTAAACAATGACATCTATCTGAAGACTGACCGTAAACTGGAATACAGGGAAATATTTAAATGTCCTGTAGTCAAGATAAGTCGGTGTAGAATATTTGCCTAGATTTTATACATACAGTATAGATTTACTGTATGTTGTTTTTTCATCTTTGCTTTTGTGCATTATTGTGAGTTGTGAAGCACTTCAAATAAAAAAGGTAATGGAATTTATTATCAGATCCTCTAATATCTCACTCTAGTTTTATGTTTGCCTCTGCATGAAAAACCTATTGGCTGCTATTTTCTTGCCCAGCCAGAGTAAATGTTAAAGGCTAAAATGTCAATGACTTAAATCCTGCAGACATGTTAATTTTGTTTAAATTTGTGCATTTTCTTATAAATAAAAAGAAAATATTATTTTTATTTTTTAAAATGTATTCAGTCAGAGCATGTTAAATGTTTTCCCCCTCACTTTTTCATTGTTAATTTTTAAGTCCTGAGTAAAATGACGCTCCTTCTAAACTGCAGGAGAAAAGAAGAATAACCAATTCCACACAACAGACTGATTTCTATTAAAAACACACACATGCACACACATACACATTAGTATCAGTTTATAGACTCCCTCAAGTATTGCACATATTAGCATATGTGTCAAAGGCTAAGAAGTTTCCAGGATCTATTTGTCACCCTTGCATAACTACTAAGATGCTAATTCACCCCCACTCTAAGGAGCAAATAGTGGCCGCTGTGAAAGCCAGTCATCACCTTTGACCTCTCTTCCTAAAGTTGCCTCTCTTTCCTGCTATTGATCCCTTAGATTCCTCTGACATTGAGGGTAAGTGTGAGAATTCCCTTCCAGATAGAGGCATTTCTGGAGTCATTAGCTCTGGCTTACTCAGAGCCTGTGTGTGAAAACTCTCTACACAGAAAGCGGCAGTGAAACGGATCATTAAAGCCAACGACGCCTGATGGGGATGTGCATGGTTCAAAGGTTGCCTTATTTCTCCCAGAGGGCTCGACTTTTCCACACAGAGACGTAGGTGTTGGGTCAAGTGGACACTGATAAAAGCAGGAATTCAGCTTTGACATATAAAGAGGCCACATGACAGGTAAGTTATGACAGCTATCATAAGTTTGCTTAACCTTCGCTTTTTTAATGACATTTATGTGATTTCCTCATTATTTGAGGTATTTATTAAAATGTCTGTGAGTAGAATAAGGTTGCACCTACTGTTGGAACAACTATTTATCATATTATATAGGTATTTATCAGGCCAAATGCAATTTATTCTGTATAGTTATCCAAATGTGGCCCCTTTTACTGTTTAGTGATTTAACTGTCATATAGAGAATATGTGTGAATTTACTGCAGCTGTGTGAAGAACTTCCTTCTTTTGTCCTCTCATTCTTGATTTTATATCATCCTACGGTGAGGATGTAGCTGTCGCTTTATTCATGATTAAATCCTCTTAAGTAGGAGAAAATTTCACAATACTGTCAAGATATTTTTTTTTCTTTTTCAATTCAAAACAGATCATCTTGGCTGAAGCGATAAACAAATAACCAGAATGAATTTAGAGATAATTCTGAAAGTGTCCTTTTTTTTATTATCTATTTTTTATCTTGAAATAATTTTTTGCTGATCATTTTTCTTGTCATTCAGCAGGCAGGATGGACGTGCTCACACTTCTACTTCTAATCTTCCCCTTTCAGGATTTTCTTATGTGTTACATCCAGGTAGGTACAAGTCACACTTACTGATAAGCTTGATCTTCTCACTGAAGAGCATCTAACTTAACTCATTATGAATATATTTGAAGGTAATATTTGTATGTTTTTTACCAAAATAATTTTTTTTAAAATAATGCATCCACAGAATGTCTAGAGATACAGATTAGGGGACAGGTGTTGATAGAACAACAAGATCTCACGAGATTTTGCACTGGAACAATGAGATCTCGTGAGGTTTTTTTTTGTTTGTTTGTTTTTTTGTAGCAAAGATATTGATACAGTGCTTTTTTATTTTGAGTACAATATTGCAACATAATATATTGTGATATTTCAGTGTATCAATATTTTCTCACACCTCTTCCAGAGACTCCATCCAATTTTCTAGTTGTTCTGTTTGGATGTTTGGCTGAGATGAGATCTAACAGAACAAAACCAAACTTCTGCCACCATCCGTGTGTAGATTGATGTCATTTCCTTTTTTACAAATAAGCTGATCAGTCAGAGCATTTAAAGGCGTTATAGAAGATGTTTCTTTCAACAATTTTTGCAATATTCAGTAAGATTGGGTTCACTACTCCATACAGTATGATTAATTAAAAGCTTTAAATATATAAATATTATTATACATCAGCTGTGAAAGTAATGGGGCTGAAAAAACATCCACCAATCATCTCTGTATTCCTTAACTTTATCATTTGTCTACTGGTTCGTCAATTACTTTTACTACCGTAGTAAAAATAATAGGCGAGACTAATCAACGAGAGTGATTGATTTGTGAGAGTAATGCTGCGACTCGGGAGCTGCACGCACTCGTCTGATGTTTCCAGCAGGTAGCTAACAATCATTCTGCTAACAGCAACGTTCAGACAATAGCATCTGTTTACTTGCGTTTGTGACATGGAGAAACTGTACCTGCTGTCTGCTAAACTCTGGAGTGACTGGTGCTTGTTATTCTGTGGCCGGAGGAGGGAGCTGTGAATCCAGCAGGTTTTTCTTGCGCATGTGCATTATTCAAAAACTCGCTAACAGTCTCTGCTTTCTGAAATGCCGAAACATCCGCTATAACGCCTTTAAGGCATTAAATCACACGTATATACATACATATATATATAAAGATAGATATTTATATCTATCTTTATATAGATAGATATATAGATATACGTATATATAGGAGGTACGGAAAGTATTCAGATCACTTTTCACTGTTTCATTGCAGCCATTTGCCAAAATAAAAAAGTTCATTTTATTTCTCATAATCGTACACTCAACACCCCAGCTTGACAGAAAGAAAACAGAAATGTATAAATTTTTACAAATTTATTTAAAAAGAAAAACTAACATATCACATGGTCATAAGTATTCAGACCCTTTGCTCAGAAGGAGTAGAAGCTCCTTTTGAGCTCGTACAGCCATGAGTCTTCTTGGGAATGATGTAACAAGTGTTTCACACCTGGATTTGGGATCTTCTGCATTCTTCCTTGCAGATCCTCTCCAGTTCTGTCAGGTTGGATGGTGAACGGTGGTGTTCAGCCATTTTCAGGTCTCTCCAGAGATGCTCAGTTGGGTTAAGTCAGAGCTCTGGCTGGGCCAGTCCAGAATGGTCCCAGAGTTGTTCTGAAGCCGCTCCTTTGTTATTTCAGCTGTGTGCTGAGGGTCATTGTCTTGTTGGAAGGTGAACCTTCGTTCCAGTCTGAGGTCCTGAACTCTGGAAGAGGTTTTCTTCCAGGATCTCTCTGTACTTGGCCACATTCATCTTTCCTTCATATGCAACCAGTCGTCCTGTCCCTGCAGCTGAAAAAACACCCCCATAGCATGATACTGCCACCACCATGCTTCACTGTTAGGATGGTATTGGGCAGGTGATGAGCAGTGCCTGGTTTTCTCCACATGTATCACTTAGAATTAACTCCAAAAAGTTCAATCTTGGTTTCATCAGACCAGAGAATCTTATTTCTCAGTCTGGGAGTCCTTCATATGTTTTTTTTGGCAAACTCTATGCAGGCTTTCATATGTCTTACACTAAGGAGAGGCTTCCATCGGACCACTCTGCCATAAAGCCCCGACTGGTGGAGGCTGCAGTGATAGTTGACTTTGTGGAACTTTCTCCATCTCCCTACTGCATATCTGGAGCTCAGCCACATTGATCTTTGGCTTCTTCTTTACTTCTCTCACCAAGGCTCTTCTCCCACGATTGCTCAGTTTGGCTGGACGGCCGGGTCTGGGAAGAGTTCTGGTCGTCCCAAACTTCTTCCATTTAAGGACTATGGAGGCCACCGTGCTTTTAGGAACCTTTAGTGCGGCAGAAATTCTTTTGTAACCTTGTCCAGATCTGTGTCTCATGTTCCTTTCACCTCATTCATGATCCTCATTTGCTCTGACATGCACTGTGAGCTGTAAGGTCTTATATAGACAGGTGTGTGTCTTTCCTGATCCAAGTCCAATCAGTTTAATTAAACACAGCTGGACTCCAATGAAGGAGCAAAACCATCTCAAGGAGGATCAGAAGAAATGGACAGCATATGAATTAAATATAAGTGTCACTGCAAAGGGTCTGAATACTTTTGACCATGTATCATTTCAGTTTTCTTTTCTAATAAATTTGCAAAAATTTCTACATTTCTGTTTTTTTCTGTCAAGATGGGGTGCTGAGGGTACATTAATGAGAAATAAAATGAACTTTTTTTTTATTTTGGCAAATGGCTGCAATGAAACAAAGGGTGACAAGTTTACAGGGGTCTGAATACTGTCCCACTGTATATGCATACAGTATGTCAGTCAACAGTCAGTCATTTTCTATACCACTTATCCAGTTCAGAGTTGAGGGGGTTGCTGGGGCCTCTCCCAGCTCCTGTCAGGCAGGGTACACCCTGGACAGGTCACCAGTCTGTCGCAGGGCCAACACAGAGAGACTGAAAACCACTTACACTCACCTTCACTATAGGGACAAGGTAGAATGACCAATTAACCTAACATGTCTCTGTATATACACATATATATATATATATATATATATATATATATATATATATATATTCAGCCCCCCCTTAAAATTATTCAATAACCTCCAATTAAAGAATGAGAAAAAACAGATGACAGTGAAATAAGTTGAAATTGACAAAAGTAATAAACAGAAATTCCCTGGAAATCATGACATTGATTGTGAATTGTGGTTCGAAAGAAATATTAAAAACAAACACACAAAAATTAAAACAAGTAAACAAGCATGATGGGGCTCCGAAGTTGAGCAACACTTTGAGGCAATCGCTGCAATCAGGTTTTTCTCTAATGTTTAAAAAGAAAGGTATTTAGGCCCACTGTTAGGAGCTCTAATGTGTTCGGGACAGTTTGTTTGTTTTTATTTATTTCCAACCACAATTCAAGAGCAATATTTTAATTCACTGAATTATAGTTTTGTCAATTTTTATTTATTATTAGTTACTTTAGTTTCTTATTTGAATCACTTTTGTGAGTTTAATCTTTTCTTTATTTGGAGGGTATGAAGAATTTTGAGGACGACTGTATATATTTCTGACATTCCTCTCCCCCAACAGAGACATCTTCCAGAGAAGTAAATGGACTGAACAGAGATGATCGATCTGACAGCATAAGTGAGCAGCTTCACAATGTTTCCATCTCAACAGCAGTGAAAGCAAATGAAAGACAAAACATAACTACTGATATTGAGGAGAAACAGAGGAGTAAGATCCCTCCAGAGTCAAGCCCCATGATGAGGGTTGTCAGGAATACAATGGTTGAGACGAGAGGAATAGGAGAGGATGGGCAGACTTCAATGATTAAACCAGAAGAACAAATCATTTATCAAATGGCAAATGAGAAAAGACAGATTGTTCCTTTAAATTTAAAACACTCTGCATCTGACATGGAACATGATGTAGAAGCTGCGGCAGATATGGAAGGAAATTTGCTTCCCAGTTCAAACACAGATATCACAAACAACCAGGAAAATATAAAAACTGTTGAAAATCACCATAGAAATAAGCAAATAGAGAGAGTAAAGCAAGAAATAGCAGAGGAGGAGAGAGAAAGGAAGCTAGTTGCAGGAATTCATCTTGATGAGACAAGAAGAGACACTTATGATGATGAGGAGACATTAAGAGTGAAGCAGGAAATTGCTGAAAAGGAGGAGGACGTAAAAAATATTAACTTTAAAGAAGATCCACTGAGCAATCTAACATCTCCGGCATCAGCTGCTCAACCAGAGATTCCTGTCACGATGCAAACTAATCCCCCCACTTCTCCTCCTCTTCATCATGATGTCATCCCATCACCTGTTGTAACAGTACCTCCAGACTCCAAACTCAAGCTGACTGAAGTAAAAGTGGAGTCTGGCTCCATTATGGAGGATGTTAAGGTTAAGAATATTTCAGAGAAGCCAACAGGGATGGAACTGCAAACACGCACAGCAGAGCTCACAGGGGAAATAAACACTGTCAACGGAGCACAAGAAGGTGAGTTTATCTCCAGGTTAAAAGAAGTAAAGCCGAAACCAGAAGAGACAGAGTTTAGAATCACAGATTCAACAACAGAACAGACAAATTCTTCACAAAAATCCCACGAAAATATAAACACTGCTAAAATAGTCCGTTTAAAACAGCAGCCAAATGCAACACAGCCCACAGAGGAACCCAGCACTGAGCTGATGGAAAATGGCCCCTTACTTACAGCAATGCGTAACGAAGCATCTCCTTCCCCACCACAAGTGACCAAATCTTCACCACTGCTTGCAACAACACCTGCGACGAAGCCAGCAAAACCCAACATAAGCAGCAAAAATAAGACAATTAAGAAGTCCAAGGAAAAGAAAAGGAGGAAAGACAATAAAACACAAAACCCACAAGAGAAGAGGAAGAAAGTCAGCCCACCGACACACTTTCCTTACTTCAAGGATCACTACTGTCCACCTGAGTGTGCCTGTTATGGAAGGTAAGGCATTGAAAATACCAGTCGGTGATGTACTCGGTTATGTACCCACTGAGCATTGTTTGGTCTAATAGACGTCTAATGGTCCTTAGATGTCGAGGCTAAAATCGGTCTACCACTGGTCTAAAAATGAAAGTTTTTTTTTTTTTTAGCCGTCTAAGCATAGACTGATCAATGAATGTTTTAATCCAACATTCGGCCATCATTTATAGAGCACACAGTTGTTTTTTTCATTTAATATTTAATAAATAATGGATTGAATTCTATCGCCTAAATTCAGGCTGAAATATAGACCGATTATTGGGGGAAATTTGGTCTAAACTTAGATGCAACGTCATCTGAAACGAACAGAACAGCTTTTTGCGATGATGAATTTCATATCAGATGATGCGCCTATGCGTTCACATGACCTGCTGGGAGTGAAATTGTAAGAGGTGGTCCTTACCGATACCGGCGACTGCAAAAGGAGGGGAAAGAAAGACAGGCTGTCACCAGCAGGTGGTTAAGAAATAAAAGCTTTATTAAATAAATAAAAATAGATAAAACTCCTAACTAAAAAGTAATAAAATAATCCTAAAAGTCAAACTAAAAGTAACAAACTAAAAAAAGGATAAAAGGGGTTAAAAGGGCTTGCGGTGGTCGGCATCTCTCGGCTTCTTCTTCTTGGGCCAGTCCCGGGTCTATGGCGGCTGCTCCTCTCGGCAGCCGCATTCCTGGCCTTGGGCGCCCCCGGGACACCACCGCCGCTCTCTGGCCTGGGAGTCACTCCTCCGGATGGCCGCACCTCCGGCCGTAGGCCCCTTTCATTAGGTCCACCACCGCCCTCCGACTCCCGAGCCAATCTTCCGCGTCTCTGCCACCCCTGCAACCGCTGCCTCGAGCCCCCAGCTGGGGGACTCGCATCCTCCCCAGAGTGCGCCTCCTGGACCCAGTCCTCCTCAGTCCTTCCTCTCTCAATCCTCTGCCAATCCTCTCCTCCTTTTGTCCGCACACCGGCTTTTATCTTCCTCCTTCCAATTAAGCCAGGGGAGGAGTCCTTCTCCCCAGGTGCTGCCAATCAGTTCGTTAAAAGCTCCCACTAGCTTGGGAATAAATCAAAGTTAAAAACCACACAAAAACCATAAAAAGCATGCTAAAAACCAAGCTAGTGGGCAGAGTCCAGTCTCTGGCAGCACCCGGCTGTTCACCCTGTGACAAAATCACTGCTAATTTCACTCCCAGCAGGTCAAGTGAATGCATAGGCGCATGTCACCAACTCATGTCACCTGTGTTTAGCCGACGCCCCCAGTTAATGCATATGCTTAGATGTATTTACACCCCAATCCCCCCTTGTTTCTCATATGTGCACCTGGAAAGAAACCCGACCCGTTCCTCATTCTTTTGTTTCAATTGTGTGTGTGTATCCTTCTTTGAGCTCCTCTACATGCATCCCAACAATCAGATAACTCAAGAAATCTTATTATAATCAAACTGTTTGTGCATGTGAACGGTTTCACTAATAGATGGCTCCCCCACTTCCTTCACAATGTATCTCTTTATCTGCTGACATGCAGATCCACCTTCTGCTTGGTCCAGCTGCTTATTCAGAGAGAAATTTTTATTTTGGAAATGGGCTGAATTCTCTACCTTTTACATGCCACTTCCTGCCATATGTCATAAATTCAGCTGCTGCAAGCGCAGAAATTAGATCTGACGCCAAAACGATCACTGCACAAGCCAATTCGTGTGCTGCGCGCTCGGCGTTTCGGGGCTGGTGGGAAAGACTTCATCTGTTGAGATGGTCGCCAAATTGTTTTCTCTAAAATTCGTGCGCCTGCCTCTTCCGAACAGGGTAATATTTGCCTCAGTGGGTAGTGATATCTTATAAACAAATACAGTATCATCCTCACTTGAACATGAACATATCAGATGTTGAACTGGGACATTTTACCATTTTATGGAAAATATGAAGTCATTTTGTATTTGATGGCAGCAATACATCTCAAACAAGTTGGAACAAAAGGCTGGGGAAGTAACTGACACAAATCAAAAACAACTGAAGGAGCATTTGATGGCTAATTAGGTTAATTAGCAACAGGCTGGTAACATGACAACGTAGAAAAGAAGTGTTTCAGAGAGGCAGAGTCCCTCTGATGTAGATGAACAAAGGTTCACAAATCTGAGACAAACTGAGTTTAAAAAATTGTTCCACACCATCAAATCGCGATGAATTTGTGATCCCATCATCTACTGCTGGGGTCCTCGGTGCTTGTTCTTGAAGGCTGACGTCCTGCAGGTTATAGAAGTTTCCCTGGTGCAACTCACCTGATTCAGACTCAGACTTGTGCAGGGCTTTGTGTCAAGTCTTGCACAAGTCTGTTAGTCACACATTGATTTGAAACAGTTGTGTTACAGCAGGGAGACTTTAAAACCTGCAGGAGAAACAAGATTGGGAATTGTTGATCTATAATATCGTCAAAAATTTCAGAGAATCAGGAAGAATCTCTGTACACATGGGACAGGACCAAAAGGTCAAAACTGTGTGCTGATGGGGTTGCATCAGTGTCTATGGCGACGGCAGCTTCCACATTCGTGAAGCTCCATCAATGTTGAAAATTACACGGAGGTTTTAGAGGAACATCTGCTCCCATCCAGAGGCCTAACAGATTTCAGTAAGACAATGCTGAACCAGATACTGGATCCTAACGAGAAACTGAAAAAAGTAACAATAAATAAAAATGTATTAAATTACAATTTAGTTAAATAAAACATTGATTGTGAATTGTGGTTTTAAATAATAATTTAAAAAAAACAAACTAACAAAACTGTTTCAGACAAATTAGGGCACCTGCGTCAAGAACAGTGGACTAAAATATCTGTCAACAGGTGCAGACGTCTGATTGGACGTTATGGAAAACACCTGGTTGCAATGATTGCCTCAAAGCGTTGCTGAATAAAATTTTAGTTCAGGAGCCCCATCATGCTTGATTGCTTGTTTTATTTTATTTTATTTTATTTTTTGTATATTTCTGTTGAACCACAGTTTAAAATCAGTCATTATTTTCCCAAAATTTTCATTTATTATTACATTTTGTCAATTTCAATTTATTGACAGTTATTTTTTCCATCTGTAATGGGCGTGTGTCTGACCTTTTGGCCCGTACTGTAATTCAAAACTGAGTTTATATTGATGTGTAATCGGTTCACTACAATAGCTGGTATGTGTTTATTTTCTTAGAACGAGTCATTTATATCTACTTGCTGTGGGTTCACATGCATGGAGGCTGCCATATTTGTGCCACTGTTTTCACTGTAATGTCTGAATGGATGAAACTGAGTGTGAAATGAGAATCCTCTGAACTTCTAAAATGCTTCATCGTCTTTGTATTAGTTAGAGCCCTGTTTGGGATAAGTAATGGCTTAAGAGGTATTAAAAGTAGTTACCCATAGTACAGTCATAGCTACACCAAGACCAATGGATCCACTCACAGATGAAACATCTTTATGTCTGGAAGAATTTTGGCCACCATATACAACAGTGCATTGCATATAAAGTCATTGCAATACCCATCTTTACCACTAGATGTCAGTAATTCTTACATACTGTACCTTTAAATAAAAATTCAGTCATAAAGGTGACCAGATGTTTATAGACAGCCCATATTTTCCATAAAATGGTATAATGTCTCAATTTTGACATCTAATATGTTGTTTATGTTGTACCAGGACTAAAAAAAATGTCGAGATTTGTAAATCACTGCATTCCGTTGTTTTTTTATATATATATATGTATTTTACTGACATCATCTCAACTTTTTTGGACTTTGAGATTGTAAATTAAATCTATTTCATTGTCAAGTTATTTTAATCATTCCAGTAATGTCACCCACTCCAAATGAAAAATATATGATCAAGACTTTAACTCTGTTTTGTTTTCCAGAGTGGTCCAGTGTTCAGATAAAGGTGTGGATAAGGTCCCGTATGGTATTCCTTATAATGCCCGCTACATTCTCCTGATGAATAACCACATTGACAGCATCCAGCTGGACTTCCTTACTGAATATGTCTCTATGGAGTTTCTGGTGCTGAGCAACAATTGGCTCTCAGATGGAACCATAGAAGGAGCATTCGAGGGAGTCCCAGCCCTGAAGCGCCTCTACTTGGACAGGAACTTTCGAAAGCGTCCCAGTCGATCTCCCAGTTTCTCTGGAGGAGCTTCGTCTGGACAACAACCACCTGAGGGTGATGTCGGACACAGCCTGGACACGGTGTCCCGGCCTCTTGATTCTGAGCCTGAGCAACAACAGCCTGGGGAATGGATCTGAATCTCTCTCCTAAAGAAGCATTCTCCCCTCTCTGCAACCTGCGCACTCTGAACCTGGATCACAACCAGTTAGCTTCGGTACCTCTGGGGTTGCCTCTTTCCATTAAGGAGCTATATCTAAGGGGGAACCTCATTAAGGGGTTTCGTGGAGGAGCTTTCAATGGCATATCAGAGCTGGTGGTTCTGGATCTGAGTGCAAACAGATTAACAAACAAAGGTCTTGGTAGGGACTCTCTCCTCAATGTCACACACTTGGAAAGCCTCAACTTAGAGGGGAACAGGCTAAAAAAAGTGCCCCGACACCTTCCTCCTTCGCTTAAAACTCTAAACCTGGAGGACAACCTCATATCTTCCATAAAAAAGGCAGCTTTCAACACCTTGAAAAACCTGGAACATCTAGGCTTGGCAAAGAATAAGATTGTCAAAGTGGCAGCAGGTGCATTCAGGATGTTGCCCATCCTCCATCAGTTAGACCTCTGCCACAACACTTTACGCCAGGTGCCCAGACAGCTGCCTCCAGGTCTGCACTCAGTAGCGCTCACTCACAACAAGATTCAGTCAGTGCCTCGTGATGCTTTCTGCTGGGGTAACGAGAGTCTCAGCGGGCTTGTGCAGGTGCAGCTGCAGCACAATTTAATTGATATGGGGAAGCTGGATTCACAGGCTTTCCGATGCTTACGAGGCTTCCAGGTGGTCCACTTCTACTGAGCCACCGAACCATCAAAGGGAAGGAGGAAATATTCTGTTTGTGCTCACAAATGTCTTTATGGTTCAGACTTTCCAGCTTCGGAAGCTACAGTAAAACATGTGGTGAAGAGCAGAGACCAACAGTGAAACTGAGCAATAATATTTATTAAGTGTGAAGTTTAATTCTTTGCGGATGACTCACAGGCTTCACTGTCCGACTGTTTTTATGACAGGCTGTTTTTCCCATCCTGTCATCAGGGTGGGAGGACAGTGGTTTGTATCCAAATGAAACATGTCAATTCCAAACTTGAACTCTTTGTTTGAGAGTTTCTTCAAGACTGTAAAAAGCTGTGTGGTTGTATTAAGTTAATTTCACAACATATGCTGAAAAGTTGATGCAAGTTTGTTTATTTGTTTGTTTATTGCAACAATTTCAGATGATACCAACAGAAGAGGTTTTGTCGGCTGACCTGTTGGCAGCTGTATTTCAACTGGACTAAATAATAAATGCAGTTCAAACTGAGGAACGTCTGTTTTTATAACACATCGGAATCAGGATGAAGGTCGTATTGGAAGGACTGTGGAAAGCAGAGTTGATTAATATGTGCAAATAAGTTCTGGTTTTGTTGTTGGGTGAAATACATCTTAGAAATAAATCATGAGATGGCTATTCAAGAAAAGGTTTGGTGGCTTTTTTTTTTTCTAATCAAAAACCCTCTAAATACATATAAAGACAAAAATGTCTGGTAAACCTGACTGGTGTGAGACCACTGGGAAAGTGAACCTTTGGCTTTACCATCAATCAGGACAAACTTGGTCTGAGTTAGCATCTCTGCAATGATGATTTGAATCATATGCTAAAGCCATCATTCCCCATCATCATCATCATCAAAAAACTGAATGAAGGTATATGTTTAGTAATAAAAATGTTGAAACTCTCCAACAGATTTGTAGAAAATTAGAATCAATAATAAAGTGTACTTAAAAATGTCAATGTGTCATTATCTTATTCATAATTTGTCTTAGATGAGTTTATGGATTATTTCATGCATCCAACTGAGGCACGAACGCACAAACAGGAAGTCCACAAGATTCATTTTGTACAATATTCACCGTTGAATAAAGAAACTTTGATCAGAGGAGAATTTATTAAATGTATAAATATGGATAAAAGAACATTAATAAGTCAGATGAAATATTGTTGTGCACATAAATAAGTTGTAAACTATGAGTTTATATTCAACACAATCATCTATCACAATAGTAGCTAACTACAAAAAATTGTTTTTGTTGTGTTTGTTTGTGTCAAAAGAGCTGTTTGGAAGTAATAAATTCTTATTTGGGTTTCATATCATCATTTGTGGTAGAATTTAACATAGTGCTGGATTATTTAGTATCACTGTTTCTGTCAAATATGAGAATTATGGGATGAAAGCTGAGCATCGAGCTCATTGATTGGAAGTACCTGTATTTTTTTTCTTTTGTTTTTAGATTAAAAGCAATATTTTCTGCTATTAATGCCAACACCTTGTGCATTTCCTTAAGTTCCTCAGAGCAAAACAGAAGTCATCCAAAAATGACTTGGTGATTATTTGACCGTCTTTATCAATGAAGACAAACAGACTTCACAGCTCAATGTTTGACACTCAGGATGTAACCAAATAATTATCCTGAAATGATGACCATTTTCTACAAGTTTAAGTCTTTCCTATAAATTTTTTTTCAACATAATTTATTTACTTATTTGTTCCCTCAATTATATTTGATAGTGTTTGAGCTTCTGTTGCTTAATAAAAAGAGAGGAAATAACCTGGAGGTGATGAGACGCCTCACTGGAGCTTCACAGTTGCTGCTCAGTGATTAAACAGCGTCCCCAGTGTTCCTCCTTCCTCATTTTAACCATTTTTCCATAAACAAATTAACCCAAGTGGCTGATTTTATGCAGTGTTTGCTGTAGTAATTCCTCTGTGGAATTCACACCAGGACAAGAATGTCATTTACCTCTCAGGATCTGTGAAACGTCAAGTGATGCTAATGATTAATGACAGCACGGAACAAACAACGACCCAGAGGAGGATTAATAATTACATGCAGATAAAACATGCTTGTAGTGTTGGCTTTTTAAACCCAAGTCTCATAATGTGTTGATGAATCCTGTAAGGATAAAATGTGGTTAGTATAAAATATACAATTATGTGTTGGATCATTTCATGAAATAACAACGCTACTTTTTCTTCTTTTCATTTTGAAATTTCATTTTGAAATTTTGGTATTTTGTTCATTTGTAGTTATTTATATAATTACATTAACTTAATTAACTTTAGAATTGTTTTTATTATTACTCTTTTCCTTTTTAGTCTTTATTTATACGATCGCGTTTTTACTTATTTAAATTTTTTTTTTCTTTTTACTTATTTAAATTAAGTAGCATTGTTTATTATTGTTTTCCTTTTTAGTTGGTCTTTTACTTATTTATTTGTATTTTATTTATTTTTATTTATTTATATTATCACATTTATATTTAATTAGCTTCAGTATAGTTTATTATTGTTGTTCTTTTCCTTTACTCTTTTACTTATTTATTCTAATTTGTATTTGATTCATTTTTATTCATTCATATTATTGGTTATATTTTCCATTTATTTTATCAGTTAATTTTTTAACAATTTACTCCCCATTTGTTCTTTTAAGCAATTAATTCAACCTGTGGTTTTTTTTATTCATTTCATTTTTGTTATTCGTTATTTTAATATTTATTTATCTATTTTTACTTTATTTATTTCATAAATATTTTATTTTTCTCTTTTATTCTTTTATCTATTTTAATTCATTTATATTATATAATTATATTATTTTTAATTTACTTTTTTTTTTTTTTTTTTTTTTTTGCTTTTTTCCTTCTTAGAAAGCTTCCTGCATAAACATTTACAGTATGAAAATACCAACAGAAAAGGTTTTAAAATAATTGGAAAAAAATGTGTCAGTATAGCCACTAGATGGCGGTAATGTACAGGAAACTATCTAATAAGAGCAGCCTCTGTTTCAGGTCTGCAAACTTTGATACAGAAAAGTTCTGATTTGGCTCATTTCCTGTTGCCAAATAGAAACCCCGCAGCAGTGTGAATGCATCTTATAATGGAAAATGGTATATTTATGTCTCACACCAAAGTGGAAGCTTTAATTCATATACACAGCCACAGGAATGAGTCATCAGGACGTTTTCCACAGCAGGAAAGGAAAGATGTTCATGCACGTCTTTTGCATTAAGAGAGTTGATTGTGGCCACATGCCTGGAAAATATATAGCTGACAATTACATAATTTCCCACTATAAGTGTGCAGCAAGAACGCAGGCATACAGGGAGAAACAGCACGAGCACACGCGGAGGTGCTCAGCATTTTCAGCTCTCCCTCTCTAATAAGTTCACTCAGCAACGTGGCACTGCACCCACAGGGCCTGGGAAAGACGAGCTGGAGGAGGGGGCGAGAGGGGAGGTGCCGGGAGGAGGGGGGGATGGAGAGGAGGGAGGGCTTGAAGGATGGATCCAGGCTCCACCGGCTCAAGCAGCGTGTGTCCAGGAGGGAAGAGCTTTGGCTGGGGCAGATAACACACCAGTACCTCCCTACGGTCCAGCAGGACCCTCACCCTGTACCTGCAACACCTTGTCTACCTGGGAAACCCTCCTCCATTCTTTTTCCCCTTTTCCCTACCTTTATTTCTCTCTCTCTCTTCTTTTATTTCACATCATTTCTTTCACTCATCTAAAGACATCACTTTATGCACATACCTTTGTGAATACTGTACCTGCAGCACATTTGCTTCCACAGTCAGTCTGGTTTACTTGCGTGGGAGATGCAATGATCGTGCAAACTGCTCCCCTGACAGAGTCTGAGCTCATGTGCACATTTAAGCAGTTTGGCAGATGGTGGAATTTATTTGTATATTCTGGGCTGGACACTGTCTGATATTTACGTAAGGATAGGATGTAGTAGGACTTGACCCAGAACTACTTTATCATGAACAGACCGTTACTCCTGTCCTTGGATGCAGATAACACGGCTCTTCAGGGTGCATCCAGTTCCATTTCTTGGCATTAGCATCTATGGCATGCGGTTGTGCACAACTGGCTCTTCCAAAAGTAAATGCTGCAGCTGAAAATACTAAAGCTGAACCCCTTTGTGATTTCTTTGCTCCACTGCAGACCGCATTCATTAAAGTCCTGCAGGAATCAGACCACAAAAGACAGAATAGGAAGACAAAAAAGAAGAGAGGGAACAGGATATTAAACCACACCCTACAGGCATCTGAGCCAGACGAAAAGAAGGACTGACTGAGCTGTGGTATGGCTCAGCTGTTGCTCCTTTCTCTCTTTTTGTAAACCTTGGTGCTTCCTTTAATGCATCAAAGCTTCAATCTATCAGTTTGTTTCTTGCTAGTTTCTGTTTTTTAATTCATATCAGTGACATGTAAAAAAATCTTTACCTTTAATCTTTAATGTTCTCAAACTACAAGAGAAAATGTATGGATTGCATATAAATAAAGTGAAAGGAGTATGTTGCAGCATAGTTTTAATCTAACTTAACTTTAAATCAACCTAAAACCCAAACTTTAAAGATGGGGATAACTACTGAATCTCATCTTATGTTGATCTTTAGCTGAAGGGTAAAAAGTTTCCCAGGATGCAGCATCAAGAGCGAAAGAGAGGTGGCGCTTGAGTTAGACAAGAGAAGGGGAAAAGAAGGAGAAAAGCTGGAAGAAAAGAGGGAGGGTAGAATGTTAGGGAGGAGGGGATTGAGAGAGAAACCATGGGAGCCAGAGGGACTCCTCTAGACACGCAAACTGGCCTGGAGCTGCTCTGACAACACACACATATGCGCTGTGGAGGCTTGTGTGGTTTACACATTTTGGATTAGGGTCATGCATGCAACCTATGTATGAAGGACTGCTGCATATCATCAAATTTTGCACTTCTACAAGTAGAGAGCTCTCAGAGCACACACACACACACACATATACACACTACTCTGCATGTGTCGCTCCACAAGGGGGCCTGCGGATGTTCAGCTTCAGCAGAAGATGACACATCTTGTTCAAAAGCAGCACACAAGGATCTGTGTTGCCTCTGCTTATAACACCAAAAACCTTCCACTTCAATAAGTTACAGATAAAAATGAATTCAGTAAGTTTTAAAAGCCTTTACTTTGCCAGAGATCTGATGAAGATGTTTTCTGTTTTACCCACTTAATCTTGTTTTCTGAGTGATTTAAATCTTCAGCCCGTCTCAGAGGACATCAAACACCACCTCCAGTGATGGAGGACCCTGAACGCGCAGTCAGCTTACCCAAATGAAAGCTCATTTTCAAGGCTACAGGAAGTAATGAAATATAATGGCTTGATTTTCATTTCCAAATTGTTCCTGTTCTTGGAATAAACGCATGGATAGTCAGACCTGCCAAGTGAGTAATACCGCCTGGAGTTGTTCAAACGTTCCATCTTGGAGCTGGAACACTGGATGGCAGTTCAATTTACATAAAATAAAGCTGCCAACGCTCAGCCTCCTGGCATTAAATATGATGGCTGTTTACCATTAAGCCAATACCTGTTTAGCTTTCAGCATTTCCTGCTGCAAACCATTTGTTTGAGACTGTGCACGGACTGACAAATACTAATTAGGGCATGTGCAAATAGCCAACCGGGGGCCGGTGTTATCTGTTCAGAGCGAGGGCCATGATCCGTGCCTGTCTTCTATCCGCACCTGCCTTTACTGGGTGCATTATGTGCAGCCTTGGTCTATAATTACTTCAACTGCAGCCCAGTGTAATTATTTTAACTCTACATTAATTATGTTTGGGAACTTTTAGACAGCTAATTATTTATTCTGTCATATTGGAAAATGATTTTCAATCGCAGCTGCTCAAAAGTTTGGGGCTTCTTCCTTTTTTTTTTTTCTTTCATAATGCATGAATGTTTTCAATAATAGACCCGTCTGAACCCGGGTCTGTTTCACACCTGGACTCTTTTACACCCATGCTATTATTATACGTGGTTTGGCACTGTCTTTTTGAAACAAGCAACAGCATTTCTAAAAATGACATGGATAGCAGGACATATTGTTCCAATACCTGCACATGCAGTATTATTACATTGGTGTCTACAGATTTGTGCACTCATGCACTTCCATACCATGCCTGCTGATGTTAAACTTTCATTTTACAACTACAGGACAGTTTCGCTCTTTATTTCAGTCCATTTTTGGATGACTTTTGGCAGAAAACATGCCGGGTTTTCCAGATCATGCTCATGTATGACTTCTGTTCACGGTGTGTTCACAGACAAATATTTCTGGAAGTTTTTTGAGCCCAGAATCATTGTGCACAGAGATCTCTACAGATGCCCATGATCTTTTGATGGTATAATAAACTCTGGACCAATAAATATGAAGGGCCCTTCACATCAAATCATTGTTTATGTGCTACCTCTGCGTTGTGCGAAGCTTAGCGCCGTGCAAGGGGGGGGGGGCACCTGCCACCATTCCACAGCCGAATTGAAAAATAGTGATACGAAATGCAAGAAGACATTGTAGGGAGAAGAAAAGAAAGGATGGAGCAAGAGATAAGGTGAGAGTTGACATCAGGCTGACGTTCAGTGGCTGGAGAGCTCAGAGAAAATGGATGAGAAAATCTAAGTTCAAAAGTGCTTCTTTCAGCAATGAATCTGTTAATTTGTGTAATCCTGGGAAGAAAATGATTTAATTTAATCTTTATTCTTAAATATATTAGTAAAATTATTTAAGAAGTAGTTCAAATTATATCACGTGACATACTGTATGTGCTTTTGCCTGTGTTGCCTGTGTTGTTGCTTAATATGTTTTCAGCAGATTATTGTTCTGTATTGTGCTGGTTGTTTCAGTTATTGATAAAGAATTACTAATTTCCTAGCTATTAGTTACAAATTAAAGGATAACTTTCATTTTTTTCAAACTGGACCTTATTTCTAGGAGTTATCCGTGCATTTACTCACCAGTAAAATTTCTGCATCACTTTGAGTCTTTCGGGGGATGTTACGTTGAATCGCCCTTCAGCGTACATCCATATAATGGCGGAGACGGGGCAGCCTCTCTATAAGACATTATTTGCAGCAAAACTCCTTGATTTTCACCAATACTTTAAGCAGAATGAACGAGCGAATGAAGACTATTGTCCTGTGAGTTCAGAGTTCCTCAAATTGTGTTTGTGTTGGTGTCTGGGCAGCGAGCTGCCCTTCCCTGTACGACGGAAGCACGCATCATGAACGCATGGCCCAAAAAGTGTGTAGAACACCCTGAAAACTGACGGAAAACTAAATCTGGACTCACAGGACAATAATACTCATTCGTTCGTTCATTCTGCTTAAAGTATTGGCAAAAATCAAGGACAATCTGCAAGTTCTGTCGTGTGTCTTTAAAGGGTTAGCTGCCTATCATCTGTGTCTGCATTTGCACATTGTAACTATAACAGCTGCACGATAAGAGTTTAATAAAGCAAGGTTATACAAATATAACTCAAAATCTATTTTAAACTGGTTGCATTCATGTATCTGTATATATTTCTATGCAAAACTGGAAATAATCAAGCACTTACATGTTCAGTAATGGTTCTCATCTACAGTACTGTATGAAAATTTCTCTTTGTTCTCTGCAGCTTTGAGATCATCATTGTGACTTTGAGTAAAAATTAATACACTGGAAGACCTGTTGATTCTCCACAACCCCCAGATATTCGCCAAGTAAAGTCCAAAGACAAGTTTTAATGACATTCCACCCTATTCCAACTCATTTTTACAGGATTCAATTACAGAATAACATTTAGTAACCCCTCTTTAGCAAACACACTTAATTTTTTATCATTTAAGGAAAGAAGAAATAAACCAGTAACCCTAAGAGCTGAATGAGTAGATTTATGCTGATCATATTTCCTTCTGCACATAACTGGAAAGTCAGGTGCCTAAATTCAGCTCACATGGACACACCAATTCAGTTTCTCCATCTTCTTGTGTTGGCTGTTAACATGGCAACCCTTAATCGGAGTCTAGACAGGTTCGCGCGATTCAAATTAGGTCACTAATAACAGAACATTGTTCAAAGAGCCTATAAATAGCAAACTAAGAGGACAGACCGTGACAGTAGGCACTTTGGAAAAATAAAGCCCTTTCTCTTGTCCAAGTTTCCTGAGCAGAGCAGCAAGAACACAGAGTTTTTATGCTAAGCAGTAGACATTACCTAAGCAATTATTCCCCAACTCCCATTTTACTGCAGTCTGTTTTGAATGTCAATGAGCAGAAAGTAAGACAGAAAAAGCTGAGTCATTAAACGGGGATGTAGGGAAATGCCCTCTAAGAACTCTGCAAATCCACTCGTGAGCATTTTTCAGGAGCAGCATCGCACTGAACGGCCTGAATACATTACAAGGGCTTCATACAGTTGTCGCCCGACAGCACAAATCATTCCAGCACTTCTGACAGAAAGTTAGCTCCACTTCCTGGTTTGCCTCTAATTTAGCTGCTATAAAGTGAATTAGTAGCATTGGCAACAAGATGGCAAATTAGAGGTGGTTTGTTTCTCTGATCACAGTGGATGTTAAACGGCTTTAATGTGAGCCGCTGGGGATGTGATGCAAGCGGAGGGAGGTAAAACACAGATTATTGGATAGGCTTACTTTGATTTTTTAAAAAAGTTAATGTAAACCCAAGTTAAGCTGCACAGTGTACAATTTGTAACATGACATGAATGTGAAAGCAAAATATGTGAAGTTTTTCAATTGATGCACTTTGACACCAACTTGTATTAGTTTTTTAAGGTGTTCAGCACAAGAAATATGCAAGGTAAATTTGACTCAGTGATGGCGCTAGATGATGTAAAATTCTCTAAAGGTTACCACAGTTCATCAAGACGGGAAAATCTGAACAATCAATCCAAATTTTTTTTTCTCACCAAAGCCATAAAATAAAACATGTTTTCATGGGCTTTAGTGTCAGGGGACCACAAACTGCTGTTTTCTGTTTAATAGCAATCGATTTATCAGCTCCCAGTGAGCATTTTCCCATTTTTTTAATTAAGAAAGCATTTTAAAAACTGACACATGTTACTGGTGAAAAAGCAGTAAAAGGTGTTGCTATTGGAAAAGACTGTGAATATCATACTGTCATTTTGTGAGGATTTACAATAAAAGAAACGATGACTCAAGCAGGAAATTAACTCAGTGACTTTGTGGCTCAGCTGCTTCAAAGTACAAATAAAATCTCCTGAGAGTTAAAAGAAGCCTCATGTTTCCTCCAGACCGGATCAAGCTACACTTGTGTTTAATTGTCAAGTCCTGGAGGTTTCTTTTTGCCCGCACAAGTGTCATGTTCATGACATTTTACATTAAAAATTACAGGGGTTGAAATTCGCTATCTAAATGGGTCATTTTTAGCCATAATATCACATGCTAATCAATAAGCAAGCAAGTTTCACTGTAAATGTGCAACGGTCATGTGAATTTAGCATGAAGATTTGTTGCAGACATGAAGGACAGTTATTTTTAAACAGAAAAAGATGGGTGTACGTTGCGTGTCAGTTAAATGCTGACTGACTGAAAGTTTACTAATAAAAGCCACAGACAGTATATAGATGGACTGCTTATGTCACCCACTGGTTTCTGAAGAGCTAAAAGTGAGGCTTGTTGGGCATTCCCACCGTCACCGTCTTGTGTGTTGTCACTCTTAGAAAATACATAAATAGGTAGAAAGGAGAAAGGAGGGGCCAAGCGGCAACATCTGGTGGCCAACCATGAAGCTACCCGGAAGAAGGAAATATTTGTAGTTCTCTCTTCATCCACTAGGGGCTGGCTGCAAAAAATAGTAAATCCCCATGGACTCCCATGTTAAAAACACCAACTTCACAGCAGAAATAAACATGTTTACAGCCTGGTTCAAAAAATAATTTTCTGTTTAATAGGTCAAGTTTACCTTCATGATAACTGTGACGGGGGTGAATCTTTTTTATAGCTCATCCATTTACATTTTATGTAATCTTGAAATGACACATAATTAGGGGCGTGTCCTTGACCTATTAAACCTAAAATGATTTTTTGAACCAGGCTGCAAAACATGTTTATTTCTGCTGTGAAGTTGGGTGTTTTTAACATGGGAGTCTATGGGGATTTGCTCTGTTTTGGAGCCAAACCCTAGTGGATGAAGAAAGAATTACAATTTTTGTTCAAGGCGGAAGAGGGCTCACTGTTCTCTTGGGATTGACTCCCTTTTGCAGCCAGCCCCTAGTTGTTCACAAATGGAGAATACATGAAAGAATCATTCATTTTAACCACTGAAATAAGAAAAACATATTCAATTCAGCAAACTTCAGTTCCTCCAGACTCAATGATTTATGATAATGTCGACGATATTGAGCAGATTGCATCAGCACCTCAGGTGCACGGTTTGGCATTTTCTTTTGTCATGACACATAAAAAGCTATACAGTCTAACAGCTTTTTTCATTGTAAGTTGTATTTTTGAGAGTCACGTATGTTTTGCGGCTCTAAATTGTTTTTGTTTGTTGGGACAGGAAGCAAAATGAGTTAAATAAAGCGTCAAAAAAGACTTTAGATTTTGAAAAATGTGAAGAAAATTCAGTCTATTTTTTTCTTCTTGAATGAGGCATTAAAGGGTTAACACCTCTTTTCATGACTTTCTGATATGCTTTCAATACTGTTAACATGTTTTCCACTTTTCTGTCACTCCAACTTGCTGATCAAAAAGGGAGGAAGGTGTTAAAAATACACAGTAAGAAGGTTTGGGATGACACATTTCATGATTCATGTCACGTGTACACTGCCCTTCACAAAACAACACACAAGGGAAGCGTTGTCATCCTGCAATTTACAACCATGGATTGTGAGACTGCAACATTTTGGAGAAGTCAACAAATTACACATCTTCTGGTGAGACTGGGCTGAACATTCGCTGCTGCATCAGCAGAGACGGAGGGAAGAAAGCGGTTGGCAACAACAGGTCTCCAGAAATAACAGCTTATGAGGCAGGAAAGAGATTCGTCAAATTTGTGATAAGTGCCATAAACAGAAGGCTAGAGCAGTGGGAGATGTCTCGTACTCATATAAAGTCATAGTTTGATTCACTCAAACATCAGTGAGTCTGTTTACATGAAAATGAATCCTGTTGTTCTCAAACTGGTGATATTTTCAGAAAGAAAAGTGACTTCCATTATAGATGTAAAACTGTGAGAAGTATGTTGTTAACATGGTCTTTTTTTTTTATTTAGGATGATCTATGGAACACAACTGCCAACTACTGTAAAAACTTGCATGATTCTATGTCAAGTGTGGGTCTTTTTTTAAGTTTGCAAAAAAAAAAAAAGATTTATGAAGCAGCCTTGTGTTTACGCCAGTTATTGTGAAATGGTGACCTGTTGCCAAACATTTGCAGTCGTACAACAGTTCGCTGACTCTGAATGTGACGTAAATCAGATGTGACAGCCATGTTTTCCGTGAAGAAGCAACAGCCGAGTCAAACATCTGTACATTTTTCTTCCCCAATGTCATCAAAGTGTCTGAAAATTAGGATGGATTATGAAAAAAAACACCCCACAATGCGACCTGGATGTCGAACCTGGATGTGACTGAATCATTGATCTCCCAGAGTGTGACTGTCCTGACATTTATAGCTTGTATGCTACATAAACTTCACACTAATGAAAAATTGGACATCCTTTTTTTGTACTGATAAAAACAACTGTTGCCCAGAAAAAGAGCTGGTTTTCTTGAGTGTGTGCAGGATTTTATTCGTTCTAATGAAGCTGATGTTTCCAGGATGGGGATCCCAACAGTCAAGGTTGACGGTTGAGATGGTACCTCCATCGCAGATTATTCAGATGATCCTTTCATAAAACCTCTATGCTCATTAAACATGTAAACTCCAATGTTGAAGAGTGAATAGATGATGTCTTTTATAAATAATATCCATGTGTGCCACAGACCACCAAATACAGCAGAAGCTACAACACTATCAATGCAACCCAGAAAATATGAAATAACTGTTTGTCCACTAATCCTATGAGGACTTGCATCACAATAAATGATTAGAAATTATGACAGGCCTAGAAATTGCTTCTCAAAAATACAAAATATTAAGGATGTTTTCCAACTTATCCTGCAATATGTAGCATGTAATTTTGAGCATAACTTTGTTTGCAAAATAGCATTTGATCCATGGAAAATATAAAAATTTATCAAAATGTTCATCTATTTTTTTCCGCACAATACTCATTAATAAATAAGTATATATATATATATATATATATATGTATACAGAAATTATTCATACCCTCCAATTAAAGACTGAGAAAAATCAGCTTTCTGTCGAATAAGTTGAAATTGACAAAAGTAATGATACATAAAAGTTATATGAAAATCATGACACTGATTTTCTAATTGTTGTCCGGAAGAAAAATTAAAAACAAAAAAACAAAATAAAATACATAAACAAGCATGATTGGGCTCCGAAGCTACATTTTTGTTGTGCAACACTTTGAGCCAATCACTGCAATCAGATGTTTACTGTGATGTTCAAAAAGACTTCTTCACCTGATGACAGGTATTTTGCTCCGCTGTTGAGCAAGGTGCTCTCATGTGTTTGGGGCAGTTTTTGTTTCTTTATTTTTTAAATTATTATTTTTAATCACAATTTGAAAGCAATGATTTCATTCACAAAATTATAATTTTGTAAATTTGTATTTATCATTGTTTACTTAATTTCTTGTTATTCTAATTACTATTGTGAATGTAGCCTTTTCTTTATTTGAATGGTATGAATAATTTGGAGGATGACAGCACATCCTAAAATTTTCAGGTAGGTATTATTACTTTTGTCAATTTCAACTTATTTCACTGACAGCTGGTTTTTCTTTTTTTTCTGTCTTTCATGGGAGCGTCTGTAAACTTTCATACACCACAGTATATACGTATATACATACATACATACAGCAACATTTTCCTGAAATATACACGACTGCATACGCCTTGTGCCAGCTGCCAAGAAGAAAAAGGTTGTTTCGTGTATTGGCTGATTGTGAGCAGAGCACGATGGAAGCATCCAAAAAACCTGTTAGCTGTTTAGACAGGAAGTTTGAGGATTTACAAAAAATATATATAACCTGATCAATGAAAATGCTAACATGCAGACGGAGCAGAGGATAACTGTAGCACCTCTATCTGAAAGTCACACATTTGTTGAGGCTCCAATTTCAGGTTTAACACCTAGCTTTGGGCACACGGCAAACTAGAAAGGAGGGTCATGAACAGCAGTCTATGATATCTTAGGGGTCATGGCTTAAAAAGGTTGAGAATGGCAGGTTTAGGTATAGACTGACTCCAGCGGCAGTTTCATTGGGGTGAGATGCATGCAATGCCCACGTCCTGAGGGTTGGCTCAGCACTTAGCAGGGATTGGCTGAGGGGGGGTGCTGTAGTTTTGAGAAGAGTAAAAACACTCTTGAAGGTCGAATGAATTGTCAACAACTTCTGCAGACTTGTACTCTGTTGAATCCATTTTCCTGCTGGCAGCATAATAAATGACACAGAAGACATCTCGAGCTTTACGGATTTATTTCTCACCGGTGTTTTAAGAAAAATTTCCACCACATAGCCAAAAGTTTAAATTACACCATAACAATCATAACAATTCCACGTTTGTTACGTATCCTCCCATCGTGTGTTTGGACAACTCGGTTGTTTGATAAATGTTTTCAAATTGTATTTATTGCCTGCACTTATGTGAATCCATTAGCGGCCACACAAGCCACAAATTAAAACTTGGCGAGCTGCGTAAGGCTTGTGAGCCGTGCACTGAGTGATACTAATAATGACAGGCTGTTTTACCTTGCTCTGCAAAGCACTTAAGGAGCCACTTGGGATTGGAGAGTGCTTTAAAAATACAAGCTTGTCTTCACAAAGATGCAGCAGTAAACAGGGAGACTGTGAGATGGTGCAACTAAAAACTTAATTCAACAAAAGAAACCACTGAGGCAGATATTCCTTTTTAAAAAAAAAAAAAAAAAAAAAAAAACAGGAAAAAGAAATCCAAAAGCTAAAAAGAGGGAAGAGCAGAAATAGATCTTGACTTAATAATGAAACTGAATAGTACAGTCATGAGACCAAACACTCCTGGGGATAATGAGGGGAGCTGATGCAGGTGAGTAAATGAGCAATGTGGAAACATTACTGAGGGCAAATGACATGTTAAACATGATAAAACCTCCACAGGGGGATAAGACTCCACCAAACATTAAACAAGAGCTCAACAAAGAAAATGAAAAGAAATAAACACAGGCTGCACTTCTCTTTCAACCTGGACCTTATTTCTAGGAGTGTATGGATGACGATGCTGAAATTTTTCCTGTTGATAAGATACCAGTAGTTTATGGTAGTTTTTCATCTTCTTTCAATTATCAAATAACTTAAGGTCCGGAGTTTTCCCCTGAAAATAAAGGCTATACTTGTGTGACTGAAATCCAGCTCAGTCTGCACCTTTGGGCGTTTGCTTTCATGTAGCAGTGAGTTTTGTTTGCAGTTCCCCCTCCCCTGCCTGTATTTCGCCATTTCCCTTTGTTTTGGTGTGTTTCGGGACGTTTCTGCGCTGATATTTGTGTGTTGTCTCTAGCCAATGACAGAGCTAAGGGCGTAGCGTTCTGTCCGGATGAACTCATCGACTGAATTCTTTTTAAACATTGACCAGATTCACTCAAGTTCTCGATAAAAATGGTGGATGCAGCGAAAAAAAGGAAGTATTTGGGGGCAAAAAGAGCTATAGATAGTGCACACTTGAAAACCTTTGGTTAATATTGGTTTGGCTTTTACCCACTTTCAAGGGAGGGGCTCTCAGTTTGAATAGTGTGGACTCTACCTTTAAGTACTAGTTAAGATTATTTACATTTATTCAGTGGAAAATGTTCAAATATAAAATGTAATAGTAATATTATAAATTTACCAAAACATAATGTGCAATAACCTGCATTAAAGCACTGAAAAATACCAAAACATCATCATCATCACTAACAGTAGCAGCATCATCATGACATCTGATTGGCTACCACCATCATGTGACACAGAGGCTAGAATCTGGCTGGTTTCACACATATTTTTATTGCCAGAAACTCTCAGAAGTTGAAACAACACAAAACATGTTTTGTATCCAAACAGTGGTATCGCAATACTCAAAAAGTATCAATTCCGATATTTTGTCTGGCTGGTATCGAAGTATCAAGTCCAGGGTAAAAAGTAAAATTTCTTTGACTCATTTGGGCGATGTTTCATTAAGTCGCCCTACGGCATACATCCATATAAAGGGAGAGACGGGGCAGCCTCTCTATAAGGCATTACCTGCAGCAGAACTCCTTCATTTCATCAATACTTTAAGTACATTAGAATGAACGAACAAGTACTACTGTCCTGTAAGTTCAGATTTAGCTCTCCAATCTGCTAAACTCTAAACCCACAGGACAATAGTACTTGTTAGTGTTCATTCATTTTACTTAAAGTACTGGTGTGACACCAGACGCATCCATTCGCATACGCGCCTAGATTTCAACGCACGAATGCTGGATGTTTACTCGCTTGATTCGGGCAACTTTTTCGCGTCAGTGAAGCGAATAATACCTGTGATTGAAGCGCATAGTACGGGCGAATAAGACGCTTTATTTGCGGGTGGTTTGTCACCCGTCAGTCACTTCAGTCAGGTGAACATGGCAGAACCCGGTTATTTTGAGTACTCTGAGAGAGCTGTGGCATTGTACCTGCTTTAGAAGTCAGAGAACTGAAGACGCCGGCGTGTTTGGGTTCGCCAGATTCTCCAGAAGGGCTCAGAGCTCGGTGAAATTCATCACCTGATCCAGGAGTTACGTCTGGTTGGTGGCCACTTCAAGGGGGATTTCCCGAGACCAGTTTGATGATTTGTCAGGGAGGATCGGTGCTGTATATCCCTCCAGGATACAAACTACAGGCGCTGTATTCCAGCTGCTGAGCGTCTGTCCATCTGCCTTCAGTGAGTAAGCTAACCACAGCTGGTTAGCGCTTCTAGCAAAACTACCAACTTCCAGCAAAAGGACGTGGCTGCTGTTGCTAGCTATTGTAGCTCAGTTTAAAGAGTCTCTGCCGTCTCCTCACCTCCACCTCTCAACATTTAACCAGCTGATTAAACGCAGCTCCTAACTGACCTCTTTCCTGCTGTTTTTATCAGCTGAGGCTGAACTCCTGGTAATAGAGTGTTATCTAGTGAAAAGCGGTTTTCTCTACTACAGAAGAGAGCAGCGACCTGCAGAGCGCTGGTCCGTTCACATCACGTCTCATTCATTTTCAATGACGGGGCAAGTTCGCGCGTATAAAATGCTCGAGTTGAATATTTTCAAAATTCGTGGCAAACGAGCCGCCCCAAGCAAACGTGCATCTATTCGCGTCTGTACTTTGACTTAACATGTAATTCATTCGCGCGAATAATTTTATTCGCGTCCGGTGTGAACACAGGGTTATATAGAGGCTGCCCCGTCTTCCCCATCATATGGATGCGTGCCGGAGAGAGACTCAACAAAATATCACCTGAAGGAGTCATAATGATACAGAATTTTACCAGTGAATAAATGCACGTATAAACTCCTAGAAATAACGTCCAGGTTGAAAAACAGAAAGTTATCCTTACGGTAAATGCTCTTAAATAAAAACATAATGTTCTCTTCTTCCATCCATAATAACCTCCATGCAGACATCTGCACAAGGACAACGTGGGAAAAACTTTTAACAGTTTAAGAAAGTATTAAACAAGCTAGCAGTTTGGTTTGCTTATAAAGTTTACAGCTGGAAATGTGGTTGCGAAAACACCTTTTAGTTTCATGTGGTCATCTTTCCTCCAGCTGTAGACTGGATAGACTGCAGAGCCACACAAACCTGGAGGAGAAAATCTGAAGAATGTGGAAAGAATGGGGGCAGACTTAGAGTAAACTCACAATGATCCAAGAGCAACTGAGTGATTGTCTGCCCTGCCTGTCTTTTAGGATCTAAAATAACCAGATTCAACCAGTCAGGCAGAAAATCTGTACCGAAAATGCTGCGCCACTAAAATTAGACTTAGCTGGATTTGGAGCCTTCTGACTCCGTGCCATACACTGGTGCTGATTGAGTGGGTTAGACATCACCACTCCAAGAAGATTTGATTTCATCTTGTAGTGAAACACATGGCCCTTTTTAAGTTTTGGAACATTTGCAGTACTTTGGAAAGCTTCATGTGAACGCTGTCGAACAGTTTGACCGCATCTCATCCGTTCCATGCAAAGATGGCCTGCCTTTCACCGCAGATAAATTATCAAGAGTCTGGAAGAAAGCAGATGTGGCCAACACCTAATTGGCCTCACCAACACGATCTCCGCCTGCCAGTCCTTCTCCTCTCTTGTCCAACGACTCCATCCGTCTTAAAAAAAGACAGTCAGCTGCACTGAAAAAACCCGACTAATATTCATATGTTTTGAAGCTGACATTAACATGACGAGACTTTAAAAGCAGTTTCCATCCTTGACCGAGTGCTCCCTTGTGTTCCCGTACAAACAGTTTGTACCTCCTGAAAAGCGATCACGTTAATTTCAAGGCTCCCTTTCTTCCAATTGCACCTCCATCCTTTGGGATTTGGGGGAATTTTCTGTTCACGGATGAATGAGAAGCAAGAACTGAGATATGGTATGGCTTCATAGCTCTGCTATGATGTCACTGAGGAAGTGGGAGTAAAAAATAAACATGCCGTATCACATTAAAAACATCGAGGGAAAGGAATGGTCACTCTTTTACCAGAAAACTCAAACATTATCTAATTCTGTCAGTTGTGGTGGAAAGAGCTGACAGAAGTCAAACATGAGTGTGTTTCTCCTCTTCCTTATTGTTCTATAACAACCTGCAGGTTCCTAACACACACCCTGATGAAATAAACTGAAAGGCTAAAAGCTAAAAGGAGACAGGACTGTTAGTCCTCTGGCACATAAACCAATAAAAGTTGATGGGAATGTGAAAACCGCTCTGCCTGGAAAAGCCCCCCCCCCCCCCCAATATAAACACAGAAAGTGTTTCATCTGGTGAGGAGACAGAACATTTCCTCTCTGTTTAATTAAGCTCCACGTTGGTGAAACTCATCTGGCCTGAAGTCGCTGTGGGAAAAGATGGCTGGCCTTCTATTCACCAAAAAAGCCTGCCGTATGCAGCGGCTGCCAAAGCAGGGCGTGGACACCGAGACGTCTCAGAAGGGACGCCACTGACCAGACACACCACATTTAAGTTTTTCCTATGGACATAATGATCAGGTGAAGTTTTAAAATGTTCAGAAACTTGCAGAGAATCAGCAGCAGTTACAAGCACAAAGATTTTCACTGTTTTCTTTATATTTGATAACAGCTGATCTTATTTTTGCAACATGTGACTGATTTTCCTTTCCAATGTTGTGGTGAAAGAGTTCAGGATGTTTGGTAAGAAATTTCCAGTAAATCTGCTAAAAATTTGCCAAACAAATCAAAGGCTTGGCTGAGTCAGTGATGTCATGGTAGCTGCAGTGGTAGCAATGTGCAGGGATAGATAGATAGATAGATAGATAGATAGATAGATAGATAGATAGATAGATAGATAGATAGATAGATAGATAGATAGATAGATAGATAGATAGATAGATAGATAGATAGATAGATAGATAGATAGATAGATAGATAGATAGATAGATAGATAGATAGATAGATAGATAGATAGATAGATAGATAGACAGACTAAGGTAGAAACACTTTCAAATACTCCCAGATTAGAAAGAAAGAAAGAAAGAAAGAAAGAAAGAAAGAAAGAAAGAAAGAAAGAAACACATTTTTTAGAACCGGCTAGGAAGCCAAAAGAAATCTTAAACTGTCAGCAAAAGTAAATAAAAACAAGCTGAAACCAACTGAATAGAACAGTTGTGTAATACCTTTAATTAATCTTTTTTAAGGTTTTGGCGAAGGTATTTGTTCCCCTGCATAGTTATGAGAAAAAAAAAACATCTTGTTGTTTAAATATTCTGATTTAATTCCTGGAAAAGAATGAAACTTGCCAAACCTAACCCAGATCTCAGTCCCTGTCATGCTTTCATACATGTAGCCTGTTACAAACTAAACACCATTTAGCTTATCTGTTTTTCACCAAGCAGAGTTTGCATTGCTGATGACATACTTTAGATAATGTTTTATTGGTTAATTAGTTGGTCACTCCAACAGAGGCCAATATAATACATCACAAACAGAATAATAACTAGAAAAGTACTCTGAGAGCGCAGACCTCCGCCAAGCAGTTCGGCTCCTTTATTTCTGTGTGTTCTGGATCATAGTACCTGGAATTTTCTCTGGATCCAGATCAACTTTGGAAACATTATAGAAGTCATTGAGATCCTTTCTTGTAATGTTTTACCAAACACTCTGGGCCATTTGTATGGAGTTATATGGAAAAACTCCAAAAATGTGTCCTATTAGGGTGATGTTGATGTAAGACTGTTTAGGCGATGGTAACGAGGTTTGATGTTCACCATGGGGTGTCGGTCAGAACACACAGGACTCACTTGTTCAGTTAACTGTCTTTACTGGTCACTTTTAATCACAGCAGCACAGAAATGCAAAAAACGACAGACTTACAGGTGAGTATAGTATCAAAATAGTATCAAAAGGTACATGGTGAATGGAGGGACATTTCTGAAAAAGCAAATCAGCTAAATAACATTAAAGCCTAAATAAACATCCTGTTCAGGCAGAAATACAACTAGTTACTTCCAGTTCTTCACAGACGCACACAGTTCACCATATTCACCTGCTAGAAGTCTGTCCAACAGTCTTCTCTCCTCGTGCTCACTGCTGCTCAGAAGTTTCATTTCTGCATCCTAACATCATGTGCTCAATAGCACAGCTGCACACTTCTGCCACAAGGGGGCACTCACGCTTCATCAACACGGCCAATCTCACAATTATAAAAAATCCTTCAGAAAATTCCTGGAACCGGATCACCACCAAAATTTAATGGGTTCGTCCTTGGGCTGAGACACACAGCTGGTGAAAATTTCAGGTCAATCCTTCCAGAACTTTTTCCGTGAAGTTGCTGACAGACGGACATCCAAACCAACGCTACCGAAAACAAGAAGATAAACTAAAGTAGGCTGAAACAAAAGCTTATATAACGCCTATCCTTTGAACAATAGAAAAAAATCAGCACATAAGAAAAAAACTTCAAGTCAAATGAAGCAAATATGTTTTCCTAAACCTAACCAAGTATTTCTGTTTCTTACACTTGTCACCATAGATTGCATAATCACTTGACAAACCCTCCACAGCGCTACCCGTAGGTTTCTGAAGAGCTGAATTAATTCTCACTGCGGTTTCCACCGTCGCCATCTTGGCAGCATCACATCTCATCATTTTAGGAAAATACACAAATTGGCAGAGGTGGATCTGAGACGGGGGCTGTGAGCATGGAGGCGAATTATTGGCACTATAATTATTAGGAAATTGGAGTTTGCTGATTGTTTGTGGCAATCAGAGCAAAATTTAGATGTGTTTTCTTCACATTAATAATGTCCATGTCAAACAAACATTTCTGCTCACATACTCTCCACAGGGCCTTTTCGACCGGAAAGGAGTCAGAACTTGCTCTGGAGCTGGTGCTCACAATGGTTCCTATAACAAACCTGGTTGGTTTTCCATAAAAAGAGCCGACTCAGAGCCACGTCAGAAAGCCCACCGGAAATATAAGCAGAGCAAGAAGATAGCCGACACAAAGTTGTAGTAAACTCCTCCACTTCCCCTGGCGTACTGGGTGATAGGCAAGGTCTTGTTTGGCCCAACAAAAATGTGGTGCTTCTGTAGCACCAGTTTTTGGTGCTCCAGGAGCTGGAGCTTCTGGGTTTGGAAACTGAAGAAAGGCAAGATAACTCAAGCATCAGTCCAGGTAAAAATCCCCCTTTGTGTGCTTTACATTTGCATGTTTGCTAGGTAATGCATCCATTAGAGGGTAGTGCAGAGTTCAGTGTTTCTAGTTTCAGCATCAGTTCTAATAGCAGTATATAGGAAACATGGCAACAGTGATAATGCACATTATCAGAGAGATGATGGCAGTGGTCTCTGAGGCCAATGAATACATTGTTCCTTTCATATATTACCCATATGCTACATTGTGCAACACTGCTGCCACCATTCCTGGTGGTACTGATCTGTTTGGGTTTGCATGTGTACCAAAATACACATGAAATGAATGCAAAAAACAGACATGAGGCTCCATTAGTAGGCATTTGCACAAGCATATTCAGTGTTGAGCATCAATGAAACCCCTTCTACCGTAAAGCCTGAGGTCCCTACTTGTGTAACGGTGTGAATCGATGGTCAACTCGTGCCAAAATGGCCGTGTTGGAGACATCGCCTGATCTGTCCACATTAAAACCTCTCAAGTTTTGTTCAACTTCACTTAGTTAGTGTTGGACTCTGCAAAGCTAATATTGACATATATTTAAAAGCTGTATCGTTCCAAAGGGATTTATATTCATCCTGAAAGTGCTTCATTAGGTAAGCCTGAAATTTTTCTGTGTGCTTTGTGCCATCTTCACTTATTTCTTATCAGTAACACATACACTGATGATTACACATCTTAAATTCCCTTTATTCCCTTTGAGCTGTGAATTTACGTGTTGACATTGGGCGGTATGCGCCTACGTCATAACAGTGCGCCAGTCGCATCTCATATAACGTATCAAAACCACTCTGCTTCGGCCACAAATTCACGTGGCATACGTTCCATCTGCACAAGAAAATCACCTGCTCATTTTTGGCCACTCCAGGGATGGAGAAAACACAAAAAAAAAAGCACATTAACTATGGCCTGACTCGTTCTGCATTGTTTACTTTCCTCATTTTTGTCACACAGATGACATCAATGTGAACCCAGCATGATGGCGGGTTTCAGTGGCAGAGCAGCTTCAAAGTATTCACATAAACTATGTTGTTACAGGGAAACACTTATTTCATTATGGGGATGGGTTTTTGAAGGTACTCACAATGTCCAATGCAAAATGCTGTAGAGTGAAAATGATGTCACAGGTTTATTAGTCACAGTTGGATATTGCTAAATGTCTAACAGGACCATGAAGATTCACAAGAAAAACAGATATTTGTGTTTGATTTCTTGAGTTTTGCATTTGTACCACCATTGTCTTTGAAAAATCTCGGGTACACAAGCAAGAATTAAACACAGATGAATGTAAATGAATGTCCTTTATTTCCACATAACCACATGAAGCCTGTTTTGCTCTGGAAAACATGTGCAAGAGTACACTGACAATTATTCATTGAAATCTGGGAAGTTTGGGTGGTGTGGACATGGTGGGGTTGCAGTTGTAAGCAGCTGTTAAAGGAAAGCTGCAGCTTGAGCAATACAGTGTTCAGTCGTATTCATGTGTCAGTGATGGATAAACCAACGTTTTCTCAACCTGCCTCCTGCTGTTTTTTCTTGCCAGTTCTCGTTGCCAGACGAGAAAGAGTTAAAATGCTGTTGTTCACGCTTTGGAACATTTTGGTCTTTTTGACAGCTTGTTTATAATCCACCCTTTTTCCATGTGATGCTGGAGGTGTTCTGTTTTACGTAATGTTGTTTTTGTGCTAGGCTTTTACATGCTGCAGATGCTTAAAGAAATAAATGACTGGCCTCTCACATCAACATCTGCTCTGGCTGGACAGGATGATCTCTGCTGGACTGCTGTGTTACATGTTGCTTAATACAACCATCCATGAGAATGTGTGTGAGCATCAACATCTGTTTATCTTGTCATTTGGCAGCTGTGTTGCCTCCAATGTCACTAAATAATATGACGTAGCGCTCAAATAGACACTAGCACATTAAATTTAGCTGTAATTTCATATTCGTGATAAAAAAAACATAACAGAAACATTTTTTAGTGATTTCATTTATTCTCTTGAAGCTTGGAGGTTTCTGTTTTCCAAATGTCAAGACTACTTTACACCCATAAAAGTGCATTTTTGCCTCTATTAAAAACAGTCCTTGTTAGGGGTGATCTCTGCCATGCTGAGCTGTCAATACAACAACAGGGTTTGGCTGCAAATGTCGTTCCCAGACAGACACTTTCTGCTTCAGATTTGCCAAATAACACTCGAGAGCGCTGGAATACGCGATGAAGAAATCCCCCATTTTACAGCCAGTTTTTTCCACTAATATTCTCCCTAAAAGGACAATTGTGAAAATCTGGATTTAATGTAAATAAATACTGCACCAACATTAGGTCTCAGTAACATGAGAAAATGTTACCGTAAAATGTTATGCAGGCTGGGATGGAAGAAAAGAGCAATGATTGAGTTCATGGCACTGCCAACTCCTGTGCTGCATTGAGCATATTTTATTTTACTAAACACACATGGGAAAAATAGCATAAATCAGTCCATCTGCAAAGTCTGATTCATCCCAGACTTGAATTCTTTTGATATATCCAGGAGACAGCCCAAGCTTGGCATGATAAATGCCACTCAGGCACTTACTGCAACACGATTCCCTTCAACTCAGGATTTGACTTATCACATCATAGCTGTTTAATATGGCCAGAAACTGACAGGTTAGATTAAGCCTGGACACTCCCTCTTAATTGACTAGAAATCAGAATGAAGTGTTGGCTAAGAAAGTTGTGTGTTCAGGCTTTTTAAAGGTTTACAAAGCAAATTCAAAAAGGTCAAATAAGGTAGAGGAAGTTGCATAAGACATACTAAGCATTTAGTTTAGATATTTTCCTTTTGTTTATTGCCTCTGGTAGCTCTTGAGTTCCTCTTTGATGTTAACTCAACTGAGAGTAAGTCATCATTATTTGCAGTTCGCAGTATTTGCATCTAACGCTGAGGTGAATTTGCCTCAGCATGTGAAACAGCACTGCTGTCTTTACTGGACATGTGCTGTGTGTTTCTGTCAGAACTCATCCCGTTTACCACTGATCACAAAAGGCTGACATGCTGCCTTAAGCCATTAGCTCTGTCAGGACGGATTAAAGCAAATTTCCAGCCAGATATCGTTGTTAAATCCAGACCAAAGGAAATGTGCAGCCACTGGGAAAAATGGATGTTTCAACATGCACGAAAAGTAAAATTAAATGAGAAGAAATCAGCTGTTTGACACAGACACGCAAATGTGGATCTACATGTCAAAACCTTGAATAATCATGGAAAAATCAGATTTTAAACAGATTTTAATTTTGTATTTTTTTCTTTGCATAGTTCCAATGACTGATTTTATATATATTTATTAACTGATTTAGTTTTGAGTTTTTTTCCACTGGTTTTATGAATTTAGTAGGCCTATATACACAGTTCTGTGCATCATATTTTTATGGAACTTTTCTTTTGTTCTGCTTCTATGGTTGAGTTTTAGTCATATGTGTAAATTTTATTATTTGCCATCATTCTGTGGCATCAGCTGAGATGAACTCTATTCAACTTTAATAAAATTTATCTTGATTCTTTTGTAATAATAGATGATGAGCTGCTGAAGTGAAAATCAACCTCTGAAGTTATTTTCATTCAATCAAGGAACAACAAACTAAACTACAGTCAATAAAATATGAGATCTCTAATGTTATGAAAGAGGGTTGAGGGTGGGCCAGGTGCAACCTGTAAAAAGGTGGTTACACCAACTCTGATCTATCACACCCACTAACCCCTTCATTTAACCATTTGCATATTTCAGCTGGATTACTTGGCCATTAGCCTGAGAGGGAGGGGCGCTCAGTTTGAATACTGCTGTTTGCAAACAGAAACGGTGGGGGGACTTCGGACTTTACCTTTAAAATAATGTATGTCAGCATATTTAGACTTTTACTCACAAAAGGATTATGACTCAGGTAAGGTAGGTGTGGGTATTGTCACATTTGAATTTTTAGTGACATTTTATTTTTGAGAAAAAGAAAACTCAAAAGTGCCCGAAATCAAATAAACACCCATAAGGAGTTTCCTGCTGCAACACACCTGACTCCAATCAATGGCTAATTGTGCAGAGCTTGATGTGAAGCTCTGCACAAGTCACAAGGTGTGTTAGGGAAACTCCTACAGCAGGGGTGTCCAAGTCCGGTCCTCGAGAGCTACTATCCTGCAATTTTTAGAACGTACCTTCTCCAACACACCTGAATCAAATGGCTGATTCCCTCATGCGTGCCATTCAGCTCTGCAGAAGCCTGGTACCGAGCTATTCATTTGCTTCTGGTGTGTTGGGGAAGGAAGGCAACCAAAATGTGCAGGACCGTAGCTCTCGAGGACCGGACTTGGGCACCCCAGTCCTACAGTAGTACCTGTAGGATGCCAGCCCTCGAGCACCGGAGTTGCCCAGCCCTGGATCATGTCTATCTCAGAATGATTTCTATTCAACATGTTCTTTGCAATAAACAAAGGATGATACGTGATGCGTCACACCTCATCCAGAATGTGGAAGCGAGGTGGCCAGAGTCTCTACACAATGCAAGGATGATTAGAAAATGCTTGCTGAGCACCAACAAGCATTAGTCATTAAAATATGAAACACTAAAGCCAAGACTAAGTAGTCTATGTGTAAATAACTTGATTTTATATTCCCAATTACAGGTTAATTCTTATGGACATCTCCTGGAAGACCGAGGATACCCTTGTCTCCCGGATCTCCTCACCACATACCTTCATCCTGAGGCAAAAATGGTTCAACGTGGCCCACAGCAAAACCCGCGTCATGATTGAAATGACATTTGACATTCTCAAGGAAGGATTCCAGTGTTTGTGGTCTGAAGGACTGTCCTGAGAGTGCATGCATAATTGTTGCCGGTGCAATGTTGCACAATACTGCAACACTGTGCAATGAAGTGCCACTGCTATATAAGAAGCCAGTGTCCAATGATGATGAATAAGAATGCCAACAGCATGATTTGAGGGAAGGTCACCATATGCACGATCAAATATGTTACCATTTCAATAAAAAAAAATGGTTTAAACAAGCAACTCAGTCTTCCATAATATTTTAAATTTTACTTCATCCAACATTAGGTTTTTTCCCCATCTTCTGCTTCAGTGCCTGCAAAAAGAAAGAGATCGTCATCCGCTGATAGGCTGCTTTTCTAAACCTATTTCTTCCATGCATTTCTGCTGCAATCAACATCTGCTCTGAAACATAACATATTATTTATTTTAATTTTTTTTAGTTAGTTAATTTCTCAAGAGTGTGATTTTTCTCATTTTACGCCCCCTCTATCTTTTTTTCTAGCTTTATCTTGATCCCTTTCTCCCCCCCTTCTTTTTTTTTTCCTTTTTTTTTTGGTTTATTTTTCTCCCCCCCCTCTTTCCTCTTCCTTTTTCCTTAATTCCTTTTTCTTTTTTTTTTTCCGCCAATCCCATTTAAGCAGTCTACTCCCCTTCCTCTTCCCCCAAAAAAAAATAGTTGGGAAAAAGATAAAAAAAATAAATTTAATTTTTCTTCCCCCCAACTAGAATCAACATTTATCTAAACATAATTATTTACATTTAGCTAAGTGTGACATATTTGATCATTTTCAATATTTCTGCAAGAGTACCTTCCTGCAGTTACAATGGCCAACAAGGCCGCCGCCATACATCCAATCCATACAGGAAGTCTCGAACAGAAGTTAGCTAAACACCACCAAGAGCAGCTATCTGCGGCTTGCGGCTGGTGTGGTGTAATCGGGTGGTTAGGGTTAGGGGGAGGGTCAGGGTTAGGGTTATATTTTAGAAAGTTACATGAAGAAGAAACTTCCGCTTGGGACTTCCAGCATGGATTTGATATATGGCCACATATCATGACTGCAGTTGGGTCCCACTCTATTTTCTCTGGGATCTGGGGTCACTGTGTAGTGTCCATTCATCAAGTGTTTAGGTTTAAGCAGCAATTTTACTTGGTTAGGATTAGGAAAGCTCACACTTTGGCTTTCAACACCAATTAAAATGTTAACTCCATGTTAGGGCAAAGGCCCCTCACGGTTTAATAGACTAATTGGACTTAAAGGATAACTTTATTTTTTTTCAACCTGGACCTTATTTCTAGGTCTCCTTCATTTTCACCAATACTTTAAGGAGAATGAACAAACGAACAAACTCTATTGTCCCGTGAGTCCCGATTTAGCTTTCCGTTAGCTATCAGGGTGTTCTACACGTTTCGGGACTGCACGTCCCCAATGCGCCCTTCCATAGTACAGCTGAAAAGAGCAGCTCACTACCCCGACAACAATAAAAACACACAATTTGTGAAACTCCGAATTCACAATAGCACTTGTTCTTTTATTCATTCTACTTAAAGGAGTCATCACCCAGAAATCCCACTTTTTCACGTTAAAACATGTGTATTGAAACAGGACCTCAGTTATAACGTGCCAGAAACTCCGAAAAATGAAAGTAACTTCTTCTTTGAGTGCGGGCGCTCTCTTCTCACCAGAATCGGCCACAAGCACGCGCTCTCCACATTACGCGGTTTGGATTTCTTTCTCCGAATGACGTGAACTAGAGAGGCTGCTAGCTGCTAAGCTAGCCTCTTTAGCGCCACCTATAAGCAGCTGATTACCTGCCGTGGAGTCGTTATGATCAGCTGTTATGACGTGAACTAGATAGGCTGCGAGCGAGCTGCTAAGCTAGCGTCTTTAGCACCACCTGAAGGCAGCTGATTACCTGCCACGGAGTAGACCAGCTTTGTCAGAAAGGACGCCAGCAACGAGGAGGAGGAGGGGGGAGATAGTCATGCCGAGTTGCCTCGGCAGAAATTCAGCAGTTTTCGGTACTTTAACAGGAGGGACAGCTTTACCAGTCACCAGTGGATTATATTTATCAGTGAGGATGTGCAGTCGGTAAGTGTTGCTGCTTGTGTAACTTATTATATTTTGTGTCAGAGACCAGTAAACGGTGGTTGACAAACGGACAAGTTGCTAATGTAGCTACAGAAGCTAAAACTGTTTGGTTAATTTCACGTGAGACGTCCGCTCCTTATATTCATTAGAGTCCAGCCCTTTTACTCCAAGGATCCTCTATCAACCGCACCGTTACGTTTTTATCACGTTTTTCTCTGTTGGGACATAATTTTCCTTCACCTGCTCTGTCCTCTGTCCTCTGTCGTAAAAGCCTGTTTTGGCTTTGACGTTTGCGTCGTGAACGCGCTTACAGACAGGTCTAACTCTCGTGCGTATTCTCGCGACAAACAATAGTTGGGGATAAAAAGAGGTTAAAATGAGCTCATTCAATTTTCGTCCCACCCAACTAGAATTAAAAATTCATTTGAAGATAATTTAAGAAGGATTCACTAGCAAGGACCACGCCACAACAAAAGGAGTGATGATGACGATGATAATGATGATGAAGGATTGATTGATTGATTGATTGATTGATTGAAATAAAGAATGAGATATGATGAGCCGGAGGAAGACCTAGGGTGGGGGTGTAGTCTTTCGGTAGTGAGTCCGGCTTAGGGAACCCCCCTTCAAATGGAACCCGAAAGAAAAAAGGAGGAGGCAGACAAGGAACAAGAATGGTGGAGACGGTCAGATGATGGGAAAGAAGTAGGACAGCAGGAAGGAGAAGGGAGGCAGAGAAGAGGGGGGGGGCAAAGGCCAGGGAGGGGCAGCCGATGGAGAAAGGCCTAACGAAGCAGGCGGACGAGGCAAAAGGGAAGGTAGAGGAGATGCAACGAGAGGAAAGGGAGGGGAAGGGAGGGTCGTCGAGAGAACGAGAAACTGAGTTGATGAGGTGAGCAAGTATAAGGCTGCTTGTTGATTAGTGAGATTGGAGGCAGGTGTGGTTGAGGCGTGGTCCTGCTCCTGAACCTATGTTAATGAATTAACCTCATTTGTGTATGTAAAACGGCAGGTTATGACACCTTTAAACCATTGATGAAATGAAGGAGTTTTACTGCAGCCTTATAGAGGCTGCCGTGTCTCTCCCATTATATACAGTAGATGTATGCCAAAGGGCAGCTCAACATCTTCCAAAGGAGTCAAAGTGTTGCAGAAATTTTACCAGTGAGCAAATGCACGCATAAACTGGTAGAAATAAGGTCCAGGTTGAAAAAAAAGAAAGGCAGGATATTTGTACATACAGTATTTTTGAGGATCGTAGGTAAGTATTAGTGGATCATTTCTTTGTTTCCACGAGATCTACTTTAAAGCCTGGGGAATGCAGACATGTCAAAGCTCCTTTCTATGAAAAGCTTGGCAGCAAACATATCTGTTTAAACACAGACTGCTTTAGAAGGGTCACATTCACTTCATTGGCAGACAAGAGAGCTGCTTGGCTGCTCACCTCAGCTTAGTAAATCAGAAACAGGCCGAAATGGAAAGAAAGAAAAATGCCCAGCAAACATATCCAGGGCCATTTCGAGAGATTAATGAAGTCTCAGTGAACATTAGCAGTTAAAGCCACATATGATACAGGACGTAACTGAACCGAGAAGCTAATCCTGCATCCACTGGAGATGAGTGATGAAGTAAATGATGTTTTTCCACCATGGGAATATCATCCTTCAGTTCACCAAACTGTCTGTGTTCATTCCCAGAAAGAAAAAGCAAAAAACAGTTTTGGTCAAACATTTGGTTAAAATCACAATTAACTTAAACCACATTGGATAAAATTAAAGTTAAAGATGTAATTAAATAGAAAAACTATCAGTCAATTCGACTTCCCACCAACGCTTTCACAATCACTTATTACATTGTTTTTAATTGTGTGCCCTTACTACTCTGTTTGTGGTGAAAGATGTCATAAAATCTATTCTTTCTTTGTGAAACAGCTGCCCCAAAGTGTTGGAATAATAAAGTGTGTATTTTACATGGTTAATTTGTGGCATTCCTCAGCATAAACACCTGCCAATAGATGGGTGTGTTTCCCTTTAATAAGCTTACGGTCTGCTGAAGTTAAACAACACTTCGATTGTTGATTCACTGATAGTTTCAGGGGTTCAGTTATTTCCATCTTTCTCATAATGCTTACACATTCTATGCTATATATATGCTGTGTATATACAGTATATTCATGTTTGTCACAAGTCCATTAGCAGTATTTGCAAAGTGTTGATTGGAAAACATTTTAATCTCTTTCACATGAATGATAAACAGTCTCGGTGAGGATTTTGAGTTAATTCGTTTATTGGTTCATAAATTGTGTGTGTTTGTGGTCGAAACAAGGAGGTTTCCCTGTGGGGTTCACCTGTAAAGACATGTGGACATTAATTGGTTTGGACATTGAAGTCGTAGCTAAGAAACAGTTAATTGGGGCCTGTAAAGCAACATTTGATAAGTGACCTTAAAACGCTGTTTCTGACTCATTTGGTCGGCATAGAGCAGTGGTTCTCAAATTTTTTTTGTAGGGCCTCCTTTTCATTGGAAATTATAATGTCAAGCCCCCCCCATCCCACCACCACTACCACATGCACCCGAACATTTACCATGAAATACATGAAAAAATGCACTGCATTGGGGGGGGTGTGTGTGCATTTTCTGTCATTATCATTTGTTCATTAAAGAATATGCCCATTTTTTGTTCGAAGTACAAAAACTATAGGCCTGGTTGGGCCCCCCCTGACAGAGCTCTGAGCCCCCCAGTTTGAGAACTACTGGCATAGAGTTACACATTCCTGAAGCCGTTGTTGCACTGCCGAGTCCTCAAGCAAAGGAACCAAACTTCACAACTTTTTTTTTCATTGCCCAGGGCATCACATGACCACATGATAGCTTCTTTTTGATTTATGGCACCCACCACATGCCAGCAATCGGATACCAACACACTGACTGTTTTGAATGTGCACCATGGCTGATTTAGCAAAGAAATGCAAGAGGATAGGATCGAAAGAAGAAAAAGAAGACAGAAAAGTGACAAAGCAAGAGATAAAACAAGATTCACTTCTGACTAGCCGTGTCTCAAACTGCACACTTTCCCGAGTGCACTGAAATTCAGTGCATAGTGCGCACTGTGTACTTCATCTGTAGTGCACACTATAGGGGATTATCACGCTTCCGCGTTCCGGTTTCCGGAAGTTGAAACATTTGGCACTTCCTCTTCCGGGCCATGTTAACGACAGCCGTTCCTGCTCTGTTATACTGTTTAAATCGGATAAACTCCAAACATATTTAAGTTTTCATTCTAGACTGAAGTGATACTGGATCAAAAGCTGGATCAAAGCGATCGATTTGCCGCGGTGAAGGGCCGAACTTTATAATAAAACACACGTTTGTTTGTCCCCGGTGGGTCACAACACCGGCACTTCACAGCATGCTAGCATTAGCCAGCTAACGTTAACTGACGTGCTTAACATTGTGCGTCTTAAAACACACAAACATCTGAAAATCTGGTCTGTACCTCCCCGTTTCCAGTGGAACAACTGGGGACTGCCAAGAAAGGAGACGCTTTCAGATGATTGTGTGTTTTCAGCTGCACAAAGTTAGGCACGTCATCAAGCTGGCTAATGCTAACCTGCTAACAGTAGTCCGCCAGCTACTACTCTGTTAAACTTTGTAAATCGGATAAACGCCAATGCCAAGTTTTCATTCCAGACTGAAGTGATTCTGAGGAAGAAGTGGAGTAAAACGACCGATTCGCCGCGGTGAAGGACCGAACTTTATAATAAAACAACACACGTTTGTTTGTGGCCGACAGACTGCGCAGTCGTGTTAGCAGGTTAGCATTAGCCAGCTCGATAACGTGCCTAACTGTGCGGCTGAAAACACACAATCATCTGAAAGCGTCTCCTTTCTTGGCAGTCCCCAGTTGTTCCACTGGAAACGGGGAGGTACAGACCCGATTTTCAGATGTTTGTGTGTTTTAAGACGCACAATGTTAAGCACGTCAGTAAACGCTAGCTGGCTAATGCTAGCATGCTGTGAAGTGCCGGTGTTGTGCCCCACCAGGGACAAACAAACGTGTGTTTTATTATAAAGTTCGGCCCTTCACCGCGGCGAATCGATCGCTTTGATCCAGCTTTTGATCCAGTATCACTTCAGTCTAGAATGAAAACTTAAATATGTTTGGAGTTTATCCGATTTAAACAGTAAAACAGAGCAGGAACGGCTGTCGTTAACATGGCCCGGAAGAGGAAGTGTCAAAAGCCGGCAACTTCCGGTAAGCGTGATAATCCCCTATTGTTGCTAAATGCTGACCCAAACAGAGCACTGCACTTACAGGAAGTGATGGACCAGCATTGCCTGCTAACGTGAGCTAACTCTACTGAGCCGGTATAACACTCAAATTCAAACACATGACCAGATCATAACCGTCATCAGGGAGTGAACAGCTTGGTAGCATGCCACAATATACATTAGTAATTATGTCTAAATAATTTCATAAACGTTACTTAAATCAGTACACTACCGCCTCCGATGCAGCAGGGGTCGCCACTGCTTCATTCACCACCGTTATTCACCCTTTGAAAGCAGTTCGAAAGTCCCGCCTCTTCCTCTACGTCAGCAAGATGGCGTCCGTTTAGTCCGAGTAGTGGTCTATGTTTTGCACTTCTATTTTGGGCATTATTAGGGCAACATCCTGGTACTTTCAGTGCACTCAATTTTTGCTTAACTGACAGCATAAACGCACTACACACTCAAAAAGAGCACACAAATCCCAAAAGGGAGACATGCTAAACCAACAGAAGAGCTAGTTCACAACCAACCAGACCTGCTACAGCGTAAAAACCAGAGACCATGCAACCTATTTGACCCATAACCAAAAAGGAATAAAAAACACCACCACTCCACGGCAGACGAGAAAAACCACCAACTTTCCCACCCAACCTCCTTAAAGTGGAAATGCAATTTCTACCGTTGCAACTACAACCTTTAAACGTTGGATATGGAATACGGACAGAACAGTGACATCACGTGTGTCTAGGTTGTAGTTGCAACGGCAAAAAAAAACACTCCAGCCGTGGGGATGCCAGGCTCACAGCTGATACAGCAAGTGACCGACAGCCTGCACCATGTCCAACAAGTAATGCAAAGGAGTTTATAACTGACTGCTAACGTTAGCCACGTTTGCAAGTGAGTTAGCTTACCGATCCAGGAGAGAAGTCGCCATTTCCGTGTTTTAATGCCATGGAAAACATTTGTGGGTCCATCAAGTTTAGGCTTCACCTAAACTTACTCTAGTTTTTGCTCTTATCAGGTCACTCCTCTTCAGAGACAGATAATATCTCTGGGGCTCTGAAGCAGCTGCTTGACACCACCATTTTCCCCAGTGCCAGCTTAAATGTGCCGAACATACTGTTGCCACAAAAAAATTGCATCTGGCAACCAGAAATGGCAAGCCGTCATGGCTTGTAGATGTAAACATAATGCCATTGTCAAACCGTTAAGTTATTTTATACTTATTTTCAGGCTAAATTTTTTATTTTTTTTTAGGAAATGCTGTACTTTCATTCAGCACCTCTCCAAATGCCTCAGGGAGGTTTTTTTTTTTCGTTAATATAGCTTTTAATGAAAATGTTCCATATTCAACCTTTAACAAGTGCCACTAAAGAGGAAATCCCTGGTTCAACATCAGCACATGGAGAAATCCCCGGCTACGTCACCCAACAAGACGGGAGGCACAAAATCACCACAAAGCATGCATTCAAGCAACCAAAAACCAAACTGATGAGCCCCCAATACCTTATGATCGTCTCTTTCTCATAACAAAAAGGAGACGCATGGGAAATTGTATAAAATATTAACAAATTTTGTTAACAAAAGAAACCAACATAACCAAACAAAAGCAACTCTAAACAAAACACCAGGCCTAAAGGCAAGCAAGACCAGGTCATTCTCCGGAAAGGGCAGCCTTTTAATATCTGATGGAGACAGTGGCCAGCTGCCTCCAATCAGTCATCATCACCTTGCCTTCAAAATACAAGAAATTAAGTAAAGCAAAAGAAAAAAAAAATCGGCTTGGGCCGTCACAGTACATTTTTTTTCCAAGCAAATATTTCTATTATTTCTTATAGCTGTCTTAGGAAACCTTTTTTCATGGTATGTTCCATTTAAAACATGTATCAGTCAGTTTTAATCGCACTGATTAAGGGCTGTGGGGTTTTTTGGAGCACAATGTCAGCATTAAAGTAAATATAAACCATCTAGTCATTTTGCCTCTGATGTTGCTTCATCCATGGCATTTGCCCCCTTATTTTCCGGTTAAACAGTGTACTACACTGATGAGCGTTTTAGTACTTACAACTCTTATTTATCGAGATGAAAAAGGTTCTGAAACCCAAGGTTAGTTATAAAAGTGCATCAAATGTCTTTGATTTTAAGATAATGAAGTCCATTTTCTTCTTTAATGCAAAAAGAATGAAAAAAAGCAGTCCCCTCAACTAATCAACTAATTCATTGATTAATTCATTCATTTATCACAGGAAATTAACAATATGTGATAAAGTCAGCTTGAGTTACTAAGACTATCTCAGCCTGATGCTGCCGATAAGATTTGTTTTGTGATTAGAAATTCTGGCCCAGACTTGCAGTGTGTTGGGACTGCACACCCACTACGATCCTGCCGCTCAAATTCAAAATAAATGCATGAAGTTTTAGGATGAGACATAAGTATACTACTTTAATGTAAAATGATCCACAGGGTAGTTGACATTAACCTCATAAAGAAAATAATTGAACTCTTTTTATGTTCTTCCATCCCATGCCATCCAAGTCACACTGCTGGATGGCTCTAGATCATAAACCTGATCCTGCTCCATTTCAAAAACATGCAATTATATTTAATTTAATTTAATGTTATAATACTTTATTATTCAGCTGCCAGGCAGTTGTGTTAAACTAAGTTTTTATAATGTGACTGTGTGAAGAATTTTCTTCTGGTTCACTGGGCAGACAGCAGCAATGACTGATCATTAACGCATATTTATCCTCATTCTCTCCTTCATTTTATAAAGTCAGCTGGTAAATGCTCCATCTGTAACTTAAATGCTCTCCCTCCTTTGAAAACCAAGCAATCACAATTAATCAGCTTTTTAATAGTGAGTTGTTCACCAGCCAAGCAGCTGTTTGCCAATTTCACCATATCCTTCTCCTTTATTACAGGATGCGATGTAAACTTGGCCGGGTGTGAAGTGTTCCGTCTTTCGCTGTGCTTTCTGCTCCACAGGAGTCTGTTACCGTGGAGACAAAACGTCCTGCCGGCCATGAATGGCCACGTTTATACCAAAACACCACTTGAGTGTGTTTCCGTCATCTTAGCCTTTAAGAAAAAAAAGTGGTAGAGTGAATATTAGAATCATTGCCTTGAAAAGGGCTTTTTGTGGATGGACATACAGTCGTCCTCAAAGTTATACATACCCTCCAATTAAAGAAAAGGCTAAATTATCAATAGTAATTCAAATAAAAAGAAAGTTTTAAAAAAAAGTAACAATAAATACAAATTTACTAAATTATCATTTAGTGAAATAAAATATTGATTTTGAATTTTGGTTTGAAAAAATAATTTTAAAAAACAAACAAACAAAACTGTCCCGGGCAAATTAAAGCACCTTGCTCATAAACAGACCAAAATATCTGTCAACAGGTGCAGAAGTCTTATTGAACATTACAGAGAACATTCGATTGCAGTGATTGACACAAAAATGTTGCTCAAAAAATTTTAGCTCAGAAGCCCCATCATGCTGGTTTACTTGTTTAATTTTTTGTTTGTTTTTTAATATTTCTATAGAAGCACAATACAAAATCAATGTCACGATGTTCATTTTAAAAAAATTCATTATTAGCTTTGTCAATTTCAACTTATTTCACTTGCAATTTATTCTTTTCAGTCTTTAATGGGAGGGGATGCAAACTTCCAAGCACAACTGTAACTTTGTATCATACTCATTTGCATTATTTTGGTTTAATTACCTTTAGAGATGAATATGTTTTAACCAAGCAGCAAACTCCCGTGGAAAAATGTGAAACCAACCTGGAAGGGCCCAAACTTGTAGTTCAAACCTCATCCACAAGGGGCTGCTCATGTTAAAAAGGCCAACTTCTCAACAGAAATAAACATGTTTACAGCCTGGTTCAAAAGTTCATTTCAGATTTAATAAGTCAAGTTTACCTTCATGACAACTGTTTTTTTGTTTGTTTGTCTGTTTTGTTTTTTATAACTCATCTTTTAGATCAAGTGTGCTCAAGTCCAGTCCTCAAGAGCTGCTATCCTGCACATTTTGGTTGCATCCCTTCTCCAACACACCTGAATCACTTAAACGGCTCGTTACCAGCCTCTGCAGAGCTGAATGCCATGTGCATGAGGGAATAGGGGATTATCACGCTTCCGTGTTACGGTTTCCGGAACTTGAAACATTTAGCCGCTTCCTCTTCCGGGCCAGTTCAGTGTCCCTGCTCTGTTCTGTTCTGTAATACCCCCTTTTTTTATTTTTATTTTTAAGGAAAGGAAAAAAGGATTAAAATTGCCGAGGAAGGCCCAATTTTATTAATACACTTTACTCTTTTGCTTTACTACACTTCAATATCTTAACACTGGCTAAGGCTAGCATTAGCAGGCTAGCGTTAGCAGGCTAGCGTTTGCTGATGTGTCTATGTGTCTTAAAACACATAAGCATCTGAAAATCGGGTCTGTACCCTCCCGTTTCCAGTGAAACAACTGGGGACTGCCAAGAAAGGAGACGCTTTCAGATGCTTGTATGTTTTCAGACGCATAAAGTTAGGCAAGTCATCAAACACTAGCTGGCTAACGCTAGCCTGCTAACACCATAGTGTAGTCTGCCGGCTACAAACAAACGTGCTACATTGTGTTATTATAAAGTTTGGCCCTTTACCCCTTCATCAGTCAGGAATCCATGAAAACTTAAGTAGGGTTGGCGTTTATTCGATTTACACAGTGGAACAGAGCAGGGACATTGGGACAGCTATTGTTGAACTGGCCCGGAGGAGGAAATGCCTAGATTCCGGAAAGTTCCGGAAAGCGTGAAAATCCCCTATTAGCCATTTGATTCATGTGTGTTGGAGAGGGTATGTTCTAAAAATGGCAGGATCATAGCTCTCAAGGACCGGACTTGGGCACCCCTGCTTTACATGTTATTTAATCTTAAATTTACTCATAATTACGGGCGTGTTCTTTTGATTGACAAGAGACAGATGGGCTGTCGTTAACACAGGTGGCTACTGGCTGGCTCCTGGGAAGGCCTTGGCCAGTAGCAGAGTAGCACAACCAGTTTATAGCTGGCTAACAGCATCCCTTAGCTTTAGCCTGCTTACCCCAGTTAGCTCTCTCTAGCTCCGAGTTAGCTCAGTTAGCTCTTAGCTATAATCATTCACCTCCACACCCACAGACCCCCTTCAGCTCCACCTCTTTCTCATTTTTGTAACAAGATGTGTGACGCTGCCAAGATGGTGATGGTGGGAACTGCCCACTGAGCTTCAGTTCAGCTCTTTAGAAACCTGCGGGTGATGATTTTAAGAATCATCTGTCCTTAATATTAAACAATCTATGGTTTCAACACCATATCCTCACACTCATAAACTCAATATTAGCCACCTTAGATTTGTTTTTGTTTTTTTTAATTGGGTCTCAAATAGCAAAGTAAAAGTCTCCTGCATTGGCAGCATGGCGTTCATCTCACCTCAAACATGAAAAATACCCACTAAATGGGGAAAATAACTGGCCCAGCTTTCCATGTCTGTGTTTCTGTGAGGCCCAGAGCAACTTAAAGAAAAGGATGTAAACAGCGAACTGCTCTGGTGGGATTCCTCCACAGCAATTATCATATGAATAAGTATCACCACACAAACTCACTTTGATTGGTCCAAACAAGGTCATTTCCCACAGTGCTGCTGGCCCGGAGCTCGATTGTCAGCCTGTCACTGCCATCTTTAGTGCCTCTACTCTGTTTTTGTGTCTGAGTATGTGCATGTGATCTGCTCTGTTTTTTCCATTGCTGCTGAGATACTCCATTCAGAGATGGGAATGACAGATCTGCTCCATCTCCCTGCTGGGGAATCACTCAGAGAAACTGCGTTGGGATTTGTGTGTTTAGTTCAATACTCGCTACTTTCAGAGCTTCTGTTGGTTTAGCGCTGACAACGACAAACGCATGGCAGATCAAGCTAACTCTTTCTGCAGGAATGTTTATGTATAGTGTTTACTATATAATGCAGGAAACAGGCACAGCAGGAAAACTTCATGTCCTCTGAAATATTTAAACATGAAAATACAATCAAAAATCAGGCAAAATAACACTAAAGTTTAGCTAACTGAACAAAACCTTGTGTGGCTATTTCATCATGATCCATCTGGATATACAGTTTTATGCATATATCAGTCTAGAATCCCCCTTTACTTGTAAATCAGCCCACATCAAGGCTGCCTGTGGACTTTCTAAATGAATCATCATTCCAGCTCATTATGGCGAAGCAGAGTTAGCTGTCTCGCTGACCACAAACAGCATGCTAGGTCATTCCTGGTATGTGAGAACATGACTGAGAACTTCTTTTCTCTCAGAGTTAGTGATTTTTAAGGTTGCATATCCACACTGCTTTGAATAGAAAAGTGTTTTTAATGGGAATGCCACCATCAAATTAATGTACCACTCAAGACAAGGGTTGGGCAGAGTAAAACTTTTTTGTTTATACAGAATTCCTTTTTTAAGCAAGAAAATGTTTCAGCGTAATGGGACAGAGGGGTTGATGAGTGGTATTAATCCACTGATTTTCAAAGAAGAACCTGTCCTGCAGTCTAATTTTAGTTAATAATATGCAGTCCTGTAAAAGGGTTAAAATATATACGAGGCTCTGGACACCAAAACTATTTTATTACTCTTCTCTTTCAAATAATAATCTGCCCAACTTCTCACTAAAGCTGCTGTAGGAATTTCATTAGTAAATTTAATCATCAGTCATGTCATTTTCTGTACCGCTTATCCAGTTCAGGGTTGCGGGGGTTGCTGGAGCCTATCCCAGCTATTATCAGGCAAGAGGCGGGGTACACCCTGGACAGGTCGCCAGTCTGTTGCAACATAGTAAATTTATCTTTTCAATATACTTAATGAAAGTATAAAGGTATTTGCTACCACATATTTCCATTAGTGTTTAGCATTTGATATTCTGCCACATGTCTAAGAAAACTAATCCATTCTAATATCATTGAAGGTGATGTGTTTTAACAAGTTCTTCTATATTTCCCCCAAGGCTACATATAGTCAAAGTGCGCCTGCTCCTTGGCCTTCTTCAGTCAAACCTCCACTCATAGATAATCCATAACATCATGTCTACACCAGTATCAGTGTTTTGTCATTAACTTATATAAAGGAAGAAAAAAGAACATTTAAGTAAGTCAATCAATCCGGTGGGAAATAATTGGTCCCAAATTGTACTTAATGGTCTTTTTTATTCTCCTTGATATAGACAAAAACCCCATTCTGATACGATAAGTTTTACCTAAGGACCACATGTAATAAATATATTACCCCCCTACTTCTGTTTTTCTGTGGTGCATCCACACGGGATACCTGAAGTCTGAGAATTAATCAAAATTTACAGTCATCTACTGGATATATCAATGTGCTGCGTATTGCGCAACATCTGCTCACACTATGTGTTTTCTTCAGCAGTTGATGATCATCCACAGTCCATATGAATACAAACTAAAAATTTGTGGAAACATAAATAACTCATGGACATTGGTTACCAATGCATCAAGAACTTACACCATATCCGCATGTTTTCAGCAAAACCTCTCGTTGGGATAATGCCATTTATGGACTTTTCATATAGGCCTATACAGAATGTGATTGAGAAAACTTCCCCAATCACTCCAATTCCAAAGTTAATGCTTGTAAATGATCATAAACATCATGAATGAAAAGGAAAACCTATTTTGCAGCCCCCGTTCTTCGCCAAAAAAGGAAATACTAAATAATGTGTCCGGGAAACAAATACCACCAGATCACATGACAGATTCCACGTATTTTTGTCCAAAGAGATTTGTACGGGGTTAAAATCACAGACAATCTCTGTAGTTATTACAAATTAGATGTAGTCCCTAATACTAGTCCTATCATAACAGGGCTAAAGGATAATTTTGGATGTGGTGGATGGCCGAAAATTTGAAAGAACAGGATTATATCATTATTTAAAAAAAAAAAAAAAAAAAAAATCCAAAGTGTAATTCAAAAAACGAAAACTCTGAGACACACAAGCTTGCATGATCTCTGTTTTATCAGCAACAGCTGAGTGTCATCAGCATACAAGGTAATTTTTCTTGTGGTCTTGCTCATGCCAGGCTTACTGAATATCAGAGGACTTTTTAAAGATTTATTAAAGACTCATGGAAGACCACCATCTCACAATAGCTCACATCTAAAGACAGTTTTTAGTCTCTGCTTAGTCACAGACTGGGATTTTACAAAGACTGGGAATCTTGCAGGGTCACTATTTACAAGACTACCACTAGATTCTTCCAGCATTTTTCCCATCATGCAATTTGTTCCCATCATCATCATCATCATCCCCATCATCATCATCATCATAATACATTTTATTTGAAAGCACCTTTTCAAAGCACACAAAGACACTGCATAAAACCAGATAAAACATTAAAAACAGGAAGATAAAACTTTAAAAATGCAAAAAATCATCTGCTCTGTAACCGAGAACATCCAGTGACCAGCATGTCTACTACAGCACTGATGTTTATTTACCGTTTACTGTCAGTGATCTGATTACTGCTGTGTGTTCTGCTGTAAGATATGACAGCACGGGGTTCGCGTGGCATTCTCTGTGAGTCACGTGACTGCTTATTGAAGTCAACGCATGCCACAACTGTGTATTTCTATGAACACGAGTGTGCCAGGGTGTGCCGGCAGCTGGCACATCTGGCAACCTCCTGACCTAACGGTAGGTCAGACTCGCCAGCAAGCGTAGCGAAGCGTTAACTACTGTGAGACAGAGTTCTCTGGTCCTTGACAGACAGCTGGTCGACCTGAACAACCGTTTTCAGAGTGACTCATAGAATAATGAAGATGCTGCCTCCCTGTTGTCTGCGTCAGATACGTCTCGCCAGCTAGACGCAATACGTACGCAGAGCCGGCTTTATGGACTTGGTTTGGAGGCCTCTGAACTGACTGTTTGCGCAACTTATCAAATGTAAAGTGGACAGAGGTCATCAGTTTCCGACCATAATGGAAGTGTTGGACTCAACAAAGACGTTTTTCCCAACATGGACTGTTTACTGCGCATTCAGGTAACACTGCCTGTTCCAAGTTGCACTGCGGAACACCTGTTTCCAGCTACACCTGCAGAGCTACGAAGCGCACAGTGAGACTGAACATCTCCTGCTCATCTTTACAAAAAAGGGCTCGCTGAGAAACTGGACTGATAAAACCAAAAATGCACCAAGCCGCTGTCTTCCCTTTAAACTGCAGGCTGCAGTGCGCGCAGGTATACAGCAATGTGGTTGTGTCTTTTACTGCTGCTGAGCCCAACAGCTGAGTTCAGAAGGTTAAACAGCTGTTGATCATGTGTAATGGATAAGTTATGGCTCTGCACGCATGAGTGTGTCATATTTCACAATCTCTGGCTTTGGTTTGAGTCCCCGATGCGGCACTCACGTGAACCACTGTGGACCCTTGAGCAATGTCCTTAACCCTCACCAACTGCTCCCCGGGCACTTTAAATAGCAGCCCACTGCTATCAGGTTCAACCTGAGATGGGTGAAAGTGCAGAGAATGAATTTCCTAATTGGCTTGCTAATTGGGATGAATAAAGTATGTATATATATATAAAAAAAAAAGCCCAAGACTGGGAAAAGATTGCTTTAAATCAGCGTAGATTACCATCTCAAATTTAACAATCAAGGCTGCGGGGGCGCGCCGTGACTCCAGTAAAACTCCTGAGATTTACTAAAGACTTCCAGTCTTAAGTCTGCGACGGTGAAAATCGTTAGGTGTAGGCCCAGCATTAAGCTAGCCAAGAGGTGTTTTCAATTCAATTCAATATACTTTTTTGTCCCTCATGCGAAAATTTGTCTTGGACTCACCTACTGCCATAAATGCTTCAACAGTCACAATAACATGTGACAAGACATCAATAAACACCATCTCACACATAAGTAGATCACATTTTACACAACACATATAAACCAATGGAAAGCCATATGCTTAAACCTTAATTAAAAATACTATAAAAACACATGCGAAACATTCACCATAATAATGTGGCAGGACAGAGGAGGGCCCAGGCAGGATTCGATCCCCAGTGACGTCTGGTCACTGCGCCGGGGCGCCTCTGCTGTGTGCGTGCGGGTGTGTGTGCTGGTGGGGGTGTGTGTGTGGTGGGGCTGGGGGGTGTATCGTTGTCGTGTCTGTGTCGGGATGTGGGCATCCGGGATGTTGGTGTCGCGGGAGCGGCCGTGTGGGGGGTGTGGATTTCCCCTGTGCTTGTCCTGCGTGTGGGGCTCTGGGGGTCGCGGACGGAGCTGCGCTTTCCGCCGGGGTGCTTGGTTTTCGGCGGACCCGTGGTCATGTCGTGTCGTATCGATGTTGGGGTGTCTGGCGTGGCTGTCGGGGTGTGGGGTTTTGTCCATATCGTTCAGCTCTAGTGTGTGGAGGTGGGGGGTTGCGGGGTGGCCGGGTCTTTTCCACGCCGGGTGCCTGTCCCGCCTGGCCGCTGTGTCGGTTGGGGCTGGCCTGCACTGGTGGTCTCGTGCGGGTTGGTCTCGCGTGGTCCGGGGGGCTGGGGGCGGTGGACTTGTGGCGTGGGGGGGGCTGGTGGCCCCGCGGTCCCCGTCCTTGGTATGTGTAGGTGGGTGTGTGACTGGAGGGGGGGCGTGAATGCGGTTGTGTGTGTGTGTGGCTGCCTGTGGGGGGGTGTGGAGATGGGTGGGTGGGTGGGGGTGCATGGATGATGGGTGTTTGGGTGCGGGGGTGGTGGTGCATTGGTGGGGTTTGTGTGTGTCAGGTTGGGGGGTGGGGGGGGGGGGGGGGAAGGGGGAGAAAAAGGAAAAAAAAAAAAAAAAAAAAATAGCAGCTCTGCGTGCCTCTTGGGGGGTTTGCGAGGCCTGGGGATGTTGGGCCGGTGACTCTGGCCCCTCCGCCGACCCTTTCCGCTTCCGTCCCTTTTCCCCCCTCCCCTGGCCTGGCGTGGTCGAGCGCCCCCAGGGGCTGAGGCTGGCCCCTCTGTGCTGAACGCCGGACGCCGGGCCGTGGGGGCGGCCATGCCTGCCCTTTCTGCCCTGGGGGGATCCCGGGAGGCAGGGGGTACCTAATGCCGGTAACGGCTCTTCTTCCAGGGGGGAATTCATACCCCCCTGGTCTCCCTTCCCAAGACCCCCCCCCCCCCCTGCTCTACCTCACACACACACACCGTAGGGTTTTGGGGAGGGAGCGTGTCAAGCGGGCGTGGTGAGGGAGGGCACCAAAGTGCCTTTGCTTGCCACGTCTAGAGGCAGCCTGCTCCCCAGTTTTAACCACACTTAGACACCTAAACACATAAAATAACAACAGCTCACAACCACTTCTGAGGGGCGGGCCATATAGTGTGTGGTAGGAGGGAGGGGCCGGTTGGGGGGACATGCCCCCTACGCGACCCCCACTCCCGGCATGACTTGGCACTGCCCCTTAGTTTTAACTGCAAACAACACACATCTTACACACACAGTCATGAGTGGGGGGTGGGGGGGGACAGGGTCCTTTCATACCCCGGTCTCCCGGGCGCTACTGGGGGGAGGGGGGGACAGTGGCTACTTCACGCGCCAGTGGTTAAGGCTGGCTGCATTGCGGGGGATCTGCTGGCCTGGGGGATGCCTGGCCTGCTGCGTCCGGGGGTGGGGGATGGGGGGGTGGTGGTGGGGGGAACGTGTTGGGGGCTTGGAACTCGCGGCTCCTTCCCCGGCCCGAGCTACCACTCAGGAGGCACGAGGGCATGGGCAAGAGAGAGGTGGGTATGTGAGAATAATGAATGAGAGTGTGAAGGAGGAAATGTGGGAGGGAGGAACTTGGGCTGGAAGAGGGAGGAGATGTGGGTAAGTGGTTGAAGGAAAGGGGGGATGGAGGAAGGAGTGGCATGCTCGTGAGTGTCTAGTAGGGATGGTCGTGAGGGGCTGAAGGAAGGAAGGGCGGGAGTGTGATAGGTCAGAGGGATGGGCGGGGTTGGACATGTAAGGGGGGGGACTGTATGGGGTATTGGGGGTATAGGGAGGTGGGGGCGTATGTGTGGGGGGGGTGGGGAGGGGTTGGTGCAGTTATGTGGGGGGAGTGCATGTGTGTGTTAGAGGGTATGAGGAGGTGGGGGGTAGGTGTGGACAGTGGAGGGAGGAGAGTGTTGGGGGTGGAGAGAGGAGTGAGTGTGGGTATGTAAGGTCGGAGAGCGGAGTGGGTGGGTGTGTGCGTGTGTGGGGGGGGTACACGGAGGTGTTGGGTAGGGCTGGGCGGTGTGGGCGGAGGTTCGTACCTCGGTATTCGTGCCGGGCATCTTGGTGTCGGTGCGGTGCGGTGTGGCTGCGGGTTGGTTGGGGGCCGGGCGCTTTGGTGGGGGGTGCGGTTTTGTTTGTGGCTTCCGGGGTTTTTTGTGCGGGGCGGGCGCAGGGGGGATCTGTATCTTGTATGTGGTTGCTCTTGCGGTATTGATGTCTTGGGTGCCTGTGTCTCGATGTGGGGGCGGTGACGGTATATCTTTCAGCCCCAGTGTTGGGGTGGGTGTGTGGGGAGTGTGTGTGTGGGCGTGGTGGCGGGGTGGGGGGTGGGAGAGGTGGTGGCGCCCTGGTGTCAGGTGTATCAGGGACTTTGGGGTGGGGGCTGGCCTGCCCTGGGGGGGCGTCGTCTGGGGGGTCCGGTCCTCCTGGGTTTCGGTTGGGCCGCCCCGGGTCCGGGGGGGGGTGGCTGCTCCTGGGCGCTTGGGCCCTGGGCCCGGCGCTGTCTCCGCTCCGGGGGACGCCCGGCGCCCGGTGGGGTCGGCAGCTGCTGGTCTTGGTCCGCTGGGGCCTGGGCCTCCAGACTGCGGGGGGCTCCGGCTGGGGCCGCTTTTTGCCGCCCCTTCGGGGGGATGCATGTCCGCTCCTTGGGGGGGGGGTAGCTGGGATCTGGGCCTCTGGGTGGCTGCTGGGGGCCTGGGTCGCGAGCCTTGCGGGCTTCCTCCTCCTTGCAGAGACGAGGCTGCATCTGCATGACTGTATCACCACGGAGCACCCTTTTATTATGCATGTTGACACTGTGACACTGCTTCCCATTGCGATGACTAGGTCGTACCTCTTCTTTACTTCCCATTGCGATGACTAGGTTGTACCTCTTCTCTACTTCCCATTGCGCTGACTAGGTTGTACCTCTTCTCTGCGTAGTTCTGCGTGTGTTTGTATGATCTGAGGATATTTAAGCCACCTGCAGGTACTCCTGTAGGGGATTGCTTGTTTTGTTTTCCAACAGAGACCTTGGTTGTTTAGGGATCGCGGTACAGATGTACCAGTGAACTGTGTAAGTGGATTCATGTTTTCTCTTCTCTCTCTCTCTCCTCTTCCTTACTCCTCTCTCTCTGTTTCACTTTCTATCATTACCTCTATTCACTTTCATTTCTCCCTTGTCAGGCCCAGCAGTATGAAATGGAATGGTGTAATAGACAAATGTTTAAATAAAGAAATAAAATGAATAAACATGATATCAAGTGGAGCCTTATGTTCATAAAGCTCCGCTTGATAAAGCAAAACTGTTCAACAGAATAAAGCAATCAGATTTCCATTCTGCTTGCTTCAATGCTGGACAGGACAAGTAGAAAGGAAAAAAAAAAAAAAAAAAAAAAAAAAAAAAAAAAAAAAAAAAAAAAAAAAAAAAGGATTCGATCCCCAGACACCCGGGTGGGAGTCATGCGCGCTAACCAGCCAGCCAAAGGGACATCCCCTTGGCCAATTAGCCAGGGCGCATATTCACTCGGAGGCATAGTGACAGGACTGTCAACTGCCACAATAAGAACACTATAAAAAATTGTTGCACATTCTTTGGCCTCAAGTAGCATCATTTAGGTTTGATTGAGGTTGGAACAAATGAATACTTAAACTGGTTTAGTTTGCAGTGGGGGACTCTGTATCATCTGCCCGAGGATAGGAGCTGGTATTCTAAGCGAAGGATATGGGATGGCTCAGACACTATCTTCTGGGCCTGCCTAAGCCCAGCTTGTTCATAGATGAATTGCAAGGTCTGATAGTCGCTTTTCCCCATCACCTTCATGGCTACATGCACCAGGCGAGCCAGTTTGGTTTTCAGCTTAATGGGAAAGTTGCCGTACCAGGCTGACATCCGATATCGGACCAAGGTCTTCAGTACTGTCTGGTAGAATAGCAGCATGATGCTTCTGTCCACCCCATACAGTCTCAGTCTACACAAGAAATACTTTGCTGTAACCTGTGACACAGACTTTCCACATGGATGCTCCAACCAAAAGAGCTATCTAAATGAACTTCAAGATACTAATATGAAATGACCTGCTCAATAGGTGAGTCATGTGCGACAATGGGACTGTGGCCCCCTACTGATCTCAGGTGTAAGACCATCTCTTTAGTTTTGGCAACATTCAAAATGAGATGATGAGCATCACACCATTGTACAAAGTTCTGTATTTCAGAAAAATAGGCTGCAGGGCTTGAATCTTTGTGCAGTAGGCTGAGGATGGTGGTATAATCAGAAACTTTAAAAGCAAGGTTTCCATGGTGACTGTTTCTGCAGTCATTCGTGTAGACCGTAAAAAGGACCAGAGAGCTGACACAACCCTGCGGGGCACCTGTGCTGATTGATTTGTACTCTGAGAGGGTCTTATTAATTCTTACCTGCTGACTTCGGTTGGTTAAAAAGGAGAAATACCACTTCATTAGAAAAGGGTTCACACTCATGCCACAGTTTTGAGATGAGGAGATGGTGCTGAAGTTACTCTAGAGTTTTGAAGTTACTATAAGATAACAGATCTAAATTGGATTTCTTTATCAAAGGATCAACAGTGGCATGTTTGAAACTGTCTAGTAATGAACCAGAGCTCAGATACATATAAAGAATGTCATAAGCCATGTCTCTTTGTTCCCTCCATAAAACACAGTGTTGTCTGTGAGCTAACGTATGTGTTTAAGAAGAGAAATCTTCCTAAATGATGCTCAGAAAATCTTAAAAATGAGCTATCAAAGTATTTCAAACCATGTGTTGCTGTTAAAAGTGACAGCCACCATCAGCTGTTTCTTTGAGGCAAGCTGAAAAGTTTGGCTCTTTTTTCTGGTCTGACAATGAAAATGTTAACAGTAAGACAGCTGTGTTGCCCTTTTGTTTTTGGCCAATCCACTACAGTTAATGGGAAACAAATAGTGTAAATCAAGATCATAACTTGATTTATACTATGTATATTCTTGCTGTAGCCTGTTTTCTTTTGAAAACAGCTAATAAAATGCATAACCTTTCAAATTCTCTTGTGTATACACAAATAACAAACCTAAAATCGCTTCATTCTTTTCCCACAAAGCTCTCTTCGTCCTTCATCTCGCCGGTTGTGTTTGCATCATGATTCTACCCCAGCCATTCCTTTTTTCATGTCTGCTTTGAGATAATAACCCCTGCAAACAAAGACTCCACACTTTCATTTTGTTGCTGTGACTTACTTTTGATCCCTTTTAAATATATCCTCGTTTTGTCTCCCTGTGTGAAGTCAGCAGCTAGAAAATTTAGGTTTCACCTAGGGCCTCCTGAGGCCACCGTTTGAGAAGGTCAAAGGTTAAAATGCATCCACATCGCCGTAACAGTCACATGTCACGGCAGAAGTGCCTGTTTATGGTTATGAGAGTCTGTTTTCCATCACCTGCCAAAGAATGAAGGATACATACAGGATTGTTCTCTTTTAAATCCATTACTGAAAAATATGCAAGACAGTGTTTGCATTGGACACTTAGTTTTATCCAATTCTCCACATCTTTCTGTTATCCTCCTGGACTCTGACCTCAAAGGCATAATTACTCATCTCTTTCCTTTCTTCTGTAAATTTTGAGTGCAAGAAAATTTGAAGGAGAACAGCATGGACCCCAGATGGCAAAACACTTTAAAGCTACAATCATGAGTTCATAATGAAAAATTGAAAAGGCATAGTTGTGCATTCAAAAGCAACAGTTTTAAAGACAAGGATGGGCCAGTGCAGCACACTTGGGGCCACCACATGTGTGGTCTGCCCTTTGCTTTCTGCAGGAAAAAAGGCGGTCACGTTGAGAGAGTAATGGCCAGACAGGATGGAACCTGTTCTCCTGCTGATTTGTTGGTTCTGTACAGTGTTAATCCAAAAGAGCACGAAGGAAAAGAGGAGAAAGACGGTTGTTGGAGTTTAATCTCCCCAAAAAGTCACCCAACTCCTCTTTTTTATCAGAATACTGATCAATATTAAACTTCTTGTTTAAAATGCTTAAAATAATCTATATTTAAACCATCATTTCCAAGTAAAGTTTTTTATTTCATCTTACAGATGGCAGAAAATGTCAAGAGACAGTAATTTCATTCAAGTACAATCAATGAAATCAAATGAATGCAACAACTTTAATTACAGGTGTTTCCTTAAAATTGTCAATACCCTGTAAAAACATTCCTGTCTTCATTTAAATACTATCCAGTAACAATGTTGTTTTTTTTTTATTTCATAAACCTGAAATATGGTTCATAAATATAACATTTTGACAGCCTCTTTGATATAGATATCTAATCCAGTTTATTTGTTTTAAATTTAAATTTAAAACAGAGTTGTGCCAAAATGCTGCACAATCATAAAATGAAGAGAAAATGACAGAATAAAAAATTACGTACATGATGAAAAGATCAAATCCAGAGTAAGAATGCATAGAGATGCACCAACACACATATGCAGTGGGTACGGAAAGTATTCACTCTCTGAATACCTTTGACCCTGTAATATTTCAGTTTTTCTTTTTTTTTTTTAACAAATTTGCAAAAAATTCTACATTTCTGCTTTTTTCTGTCAAGATGGGGTGCTGAGTGTACATTAATGGGAAATAAAATTAACTTTTTTGATTTCAGCAAATGGCTACAAAGAAGCAGAGTACAAAGTTTAAAGGGGTCTGAATAGTTTCCGTACCCACTGTACATCTAAGCACATATACAGCATAAGCATTACACGCAGGAAAGTGCAAACTGTCATGGAAAAGGCCCGTGCAAACAGGTGGGCTTTTAATAGAGATTTTAAACAGGCAGTGAAGAGGCCTACCTGATATTCAAAGGCAACTTTTTTCCAGAGATATGCCTCTTGGATCCTGAATGGGTGGAAAATGGAGGCATTAATAGAGGAATCACGCATACCTCACTGTGGATTTTTTTTTTTTTTCAAGAATAAAGATTAGTGAGTTGAAGACTTGATCCATGTTTCATTGTTTCCATCCAAAGCACAATACCTAAATGAGGAAACAGATAGAAGCTAAGCGACTTAGCAGTTGAACACATGGCTGCTGATGGAATTATTGGGTAATGCAGAAGTTACACTTGATATGACCTCAATGCAACAGCAAGATACTGTCTCTCTAAACACGTAGCTGCACAAATGGCTTCCAATCATAATGATAAATGATGACAGGTTCACTGGAGGTCAAGAACCAGAAACTCTTTCCTTCACCTGATTACATTCTGGTCCTCCCCAACACACTTAAAGGAGTGAAAACTATTTCATGTACTGTAGTTGATATTGCTGCATAAGTCAATTCTCCAGAGAAAATTAACTTCACTCTTTTTCCAGGGGGTTTGTTTTGGCATTGTCAGATTCTTCTCCTCAGTAAAAGGGTTGGATACAGTAATGATATGATCTTCCTAGAGACCAGGTTGACTTAATTTTGATTGGCTGCCTACAACCTTATTTGGCAATAAACTTATTTAGAGAAACTAGGTCAACCTGCCAGTAGCTAGCAGTCAGAGGCTATCTGTTCGCATCACGGGCACGACAGACAGTGAACATACGTTTATCAGACAAGACAGCATATAGAAAATATTAAAACTTACGGATAGTGACAACGTTGTGGTCGCCTCATAGCAATCCTGAAGAGTAGGTGCTCTTATTGGATCATATAAGCCCTGTTTCCACCAGTGGGTCTGGGGCAGGTCTGGGTCGGGTTGGTCCCCGTTTTTTACATCTCCACGGATAAAACTGGGACAGGTACCCTTATATCCAACCTGAACCAACCTACAATTCTGGTACCCTTCGGTAGGGGTACTGATCTAACCGATTCCGACCAAAGAGGTGGAGCTACCAAACTGTTTATTCATTGAAAAATCCGTCACTTCCCGTTACTTCACCTTCCAAAGGTACTACAGGTCCCTTTACATCTGGCATAAAAGTAACTCAGCATTTCAGAAAAGGAGCATCATACCAACAGTAAAATATTGGTGGTAGTAGTGGTAGTGGTGGTAGTGTGATGGTCTGGGGCTGTTTTGCTACTTCAGGACCTGGAGGACTTGCTGTAGTAAACGGAACCATGAATTCTGCTGTCTACCAAAAAATCCTGAAGGAGAACGTCCAGTCATCTGTCCATGACCTCAAGCTGAAGCGCACTTGGGTTCTGCAGCAGGACAATGATCCAGAACACACCAGCAAGTCCACCTCTGAATGGCTTAAGAACAACAAAATGAAGACTTTGGAGTGGCCTAGTCAAAGTCCCGACCTGAATCCCATTAAGATGCTGTGGCATGACCTTAAAAAGGCGGTTCATGTTGGAAAACCCTCCAATGTGGCTGAATTACAACAATTCTGCAAAGATGAGTGGAACAAAATTCCTCCACAGCGCTGTAGAAGACTCATTTCCAGTTATCACAAACGCTTGATTGCAGTTATTGCTGCTAAGGGTGGCCCAACCAGTTATTAGGTTTAGGGGGCAAACAATGTTTCACACAGGGCCATAGAAGCCAAGCTAATTTTAACCCTGGTTTTCCAACGTGCACTATCTAAAGCTCTAACCTTTTCCTCGGTGCATCCGGCATTTTTTCTTCCTTTCTTTTTTTTCTTCCTTCGAGAGTTCAAGTGACTGGTGTCTGCTCCAATCATGAGCTTATTCCCACACAGCGTCATGCTCTTAGCTCTGTCATTGGCTGGTGATATAAACAGAAATCTCCACCCAGAGACGTCCCGAACACATTAAAACAATATGAAAGAGCGAATTACAGGCAGGGAGAGAGAGAGTTGCATTCAAACGCACCACAGCACGCGAGTAGAGGCCCAAAGGCGCGGTTTGAGACGGATTTCACTTGCACAAGTCTAACGTTTATTTTCAGGGGGGAAACTTCGGACTGTACCTTTAAAAACTGCATTTTGTGTTTACTAATGTTATCTTTGTCTAATTTTTAAATTTGTTTGATGATCTGAAACATTTTAGTGACAAACATGCAAAAAATAAGAAATCACACAGCTGTAACTGGATGAAATATGTTGAAACTTTCTCCAGTATTAAACAGCATCCTGGCTAACTTGAAAATGAGGCCCTTTGTGAAAAATTCCAAACTACCCCTTTAAGTCTTTTTCACACTAGACAGAAACTCTCCAACACCCACTAACATCTGGCTTTTCTCTTCATGGGGAAATGGAAATGCTGCATTTTCTCTGATGTCAGCTGACTCCACAGTAGTCACTGGTTATCCCTCGCTTCAGGAAGTAATTACCGGAGGACGGACCGGCAGTAATGCATACACAACACAAAGAGGACGCTTCAATTCTTACTGGTTATGTCGCAATACGTATGAAAAACTAAAGTTTCCCAGTTGTTTGAACCTAACAGAAACACCAACCTGATCCTGCAACCTGCAAGACCTCTTGACCCCCCTCAAAAAGCCAGTTTTACTAGTTTTTGGTCCAGTACCGCCTCACTGCAGAAAAGTGGAATAGCATCCTTTCTGGTTGCCAGAGGCAACTGGGTGGTTGTTGGAATAGATAACTGGAATGACTGGTACCAGTGCACTGAGGTTAACCATGCTGCCTCTGGCAATGGAAACGGAGTCAATCGCTTGTTTGAGTGGATGTGCTTTGAAAAAGATTCCATGTACATGCTAATTTAGTGTAAAAAGGGTATTATTCAGTGAAATAGCTTATAATCTCCTGGCTAGATCGACCCACAGTTTTGGACAAAAAAAAAATTCCAGCCTGGTCTTAGTCCTGATGCATTCACTTTTACTTTGTTAGAAGGGCATCGTACGTTGCCACGACACCAAAGCAGACTGGCTTTAACTCTTTTTGTTGCTTTCAGGGAGGAAATTTATGTGGGGGGTCTTGTTTGTAATTCATTCATCCCACACGATGTAATGAATAAAAATGTGGCATTCCTTGTTTGTGCTTCTGCAAAGACGTCGTAGTAAAACATGATCGGTCTGTAGTTACTCTGAGGCAAAATTTAAAGACATTCAAGGTTTTGCAGAGTTACCCGTTGACAATCTTTATTTAAGATTGGGTAGAAAAACAAGCTCAAGAAAGGGCTAAGAATAAAGGCCTCCCACACCCCCCAGAGTGCCTCCTCTTCTCTTCTTGTTCTGTGAAGCCCAACCAACTCAAGTTCATTATGTTTAGCTAAATAATCCTCATCAAAATTTGGGGGAAAAGTTCAAAAGAGATTTATTTTTTTAATCAGAAAGAGGCTTAAACTCCGTTAGTCTGACAGAAAGCGTGGATGTGTCTTTGTGTGTTTGTTTTGCTGTGGGTAGTCAGTACCGAGGCTGAATGAGGATGAATGACACTGCCTGGAAGAGGGAAACGAGGAGTTTGTGAGCAGCCCTCTCTGCAAAGCTCCACAGGACCTATCATTACCAGATGTCACAGTAAGGGTGGCTGCCAGTCGAAACACTGGCTCTTCCCTCAAACTCCAGCCCTCTGCCTCTTTCTCTTCCTCTCCTTCCTTCTTCCTTGTCTCACTCTCCCTGTCTCCTTCCCCCTCACGCGTCCCCCTTTCTTTTCCTCGCTCCCTTCTCCGTTTCCAGCTGTTTTTGGAGCACGCGGCGAGAACGAGAGAAGTTCTCCACCAATTGTCTCGGTCCTGAGAGGAGCTCGGCGGTTGGACCCCACCCTCCTTCTGTCTCTCTCCCCTCTCTATTCTGCTGCTCTCTTCCTCTCCGGCGTTTTCTCTCCTCCCCTCGCTTGTGAGAGAGCACACCTGCTTGATTTTGGCTGCACACACTCCGACTCCAATTACCCCATAGGCCTTCTCAGCCACTTCGCAGTTTCATCCCCCCACTTGACTGGATTTTTGGAGTCAGGCTCATCTCACCGGCTTCTCCTCTTCTCTGCCTAGCTTCTGCTGAGAACAGGTAGGTTACTACTTCATCTGGGAGAGGAATACAAGATAGGCACTGACCTTTGAGTTGAGAATACTTACTTTTAAAGTAGTTGACAATACTCCTATAAGAACTGCTGCAAATCCTTACATGAATTGAAACTGAAGATGACTAACTATGATTGTCTGTGGTCACATATGTTAGCATGTTATCATTGATTTTAGTGTGTTTGCGCCTCTTTTTCATGCATTATATTGTTTTTCCTCCCTCTTCGGTCCTTGTGTTGTAATATTCCAGATATGCAGCCAAGTCTTTTTCCCACAGCAGTCTTGGCTTTGTGATGAGAGACCTTAATCAGCCCAGTCTGCATACAGCACAGTGAAAAGAGCAGTGACCAGGGAAGGGGGTGTGGTGGTGCTGCTCACGCTGGTACCTCTTGTCTTTGCCAGAAAGTGTAGTCTTTTGGCCCATCATTAGTCTTCAAAGTATCCACCGCTCAGGTTCGTGTAATGCCCCTTTTTGTAGTTCCAGCGTGAAGTTTGATTGTTTCTTTCTGTGGGAGTGTTTGGACATCTGGCAAAGATTTGGTTATTTTGTGAAACTTATTAAAGACAGAGGGTTAGACTGAGGGGAGAAGAGCAGGCTGCTTCTTCTCATCTTTTGCTAACATTGGTGGGAAAGAACATGATTTGTAGCGTACACTTTCTGGTGTTTTGTCCAGTCTACAAGCAAATGAGGGGGGGAAAAGTCAATCAAAACAACAAAGTGGATTTCTTTGTGTTGATCCACCCTATTACAGCCTGTCACAGCTCTGATTGGAAAAAGTTGTTTCTGCTGCTTCTCACACTTTCCATTTCATCAGTTCATTTGAGACTGCAACCAGAGCATTTTCACCCCAATTTCTTATCTGTCTGCTCCGTGAGACCCTGTTTCTTTTCAAGCTTCCTTGTCCACTGTAGCTAAAGCTGCTGTGTTTTCACAGAAGCAGAACGGGACCCAAATTGCTAGGGGCAACTTGAAGTAAGAGACTTTGAAGCGGAGATGAAGAAAAGGTTGTACCTGGCAACAGAGAGTGCCATTAATCCTGTAATGGTACAGCTTCCTCTATCAAATAGACGACTGAAGGCTTCCCGGCAAGCCACTACACAGCTCTCATTTAACTCATTACATCCTTTTTGCCAGCAGGCAGAAAAAAGGAAAAAAACTAATAAAGCTCAGCTGCACTGAGTGAACTGAAGTGAAACTGAACAAAGGGAAACTAAGACAACCAAAACAGACATAGCACTTTAAAGAGAGGTGAAAAGATTAAGCAGATGTTCAGTATTTGAACCAGAAAGGACTGTATGGAACGTTGGAGGAGACAAGGCCTGAGATCTGCTCTCCATCTGGACTTCAGCCCTGCAGGTCAAAAAGAGCAAAAGAACAATGAAGCTTAATGGACATCAGCCATGAAGACTCCCCCCTCCCTGCTTCAGCTCACTGTAATACTAGAAAGTTCCACATTTCAATCTTTCTAGCCAAAGTTTGAAGGGTCAGGCGGGGAAAGAAAATACCATAAGCTATAGAGCAGCATGGGAAAGGAAGGGAAAGAGCACAGAATGGGAGGAGGAGATGGAAAGAGAAGAAAGAGAGAGAAAGATGGGCCGTTGGGTCCAGGTCTGCGCAGCACAGATTGTTGATACAGGGACCGAGGCCGATGGCAGGCCGACAGCTCTTCTCATGGAACAGCTGTAATGTGGTTTAACTGCACGCTGGCTTCCTCATCGTCCGGCTGCAGCAGAGCAGGCCGGCTTTAAAGAGTCAAAGTTATCAGAAATCTTTCTCTTTTGGCCGTAGAAAGCATTTGCTTAGATTACGGGGGTCAGATTGGGAGTCTTGGGTGATTTTTGGGCCAAAAACATCCCCCCAGAAATCGAAAACAGACCGATTTAATCGTATTATAACAACTCCTTGGCTCCTAAAATATTTGTTGGCTGTATCTTTGCATATTTGCAGATGAACATTTCTCACACCCAAATTCCTTTATCAGAAATGTCTTAATGATTAACACTTTTGTCAAATACAATTGCTGAAGTAAATCTAATATTTTATTTTTATCATGATATGTTGATGCAGCCTCATGGGAGGGGGGGGGGTCCACATGCATGTGCTGATGGGTTAAAAGGGCCACACGTGTTTTAAATGTCCTGTGGCCTTGTAAATACCTCCCAGTGATTAATTGCTGACAGACACTGCAGAGGTAGATACAGGCCGGAGGAAAGTTAGAGATACAGTAGTGGACAAAGGTGGAGGCTGGTAGTTAAGTTAATATCAGAGCTGCACGGGTTTGGCCGGTCTGGTCATCTTGCTGCTGCATCACATCCATACAATTCAATGAAAGGCAGCAACAAATGAGAGAAAGTGACAAAGCAAAGAGAGGAAAATTACTTTCCACCCATATGCGAGCTCTCCTTCCTGTCTGGGAATCATTAGTAATGCTCCGGCCAGACTCAGGGGGGATATGGAGGGAGGGATAAGAGGGATGAGGCAAAAAGGGGAGACAGGAGAACTGACAGGGATGCCGCCGCCACAGGAAATGTCATCCTCCTCCCCTTTGCTCCTGGTCAGCCATGGGATGATAAATCGTAGCTGAGGAAAGAAAAAGGGGCGACTTATTTACAGTTTGTATCACGCTGGGAGTAAAGTTCGTCATAGTTGTTTTACTACAGCTTTGCAGTGCCTACCCATGGTTCTTCCTGCTTCTTCAGCTGGTTTTTCATAATCTCCCAAAGCCCTTATTTAGTCTCCGGAGTCCATTAAACCACCAGTTATCTCAGTGAAGTGAAATGACTCAAGTTTAGAGAGAAGATAATCTTCCAGCTACATCAAAATACCCAGCCTGAGCATCTTTTTATCCTTTCAGTTTCTTCAAAGTAAGCATCTGATTTATCATCAGCAGTGTGACTGACTCTCAGTCTACCTCCTATGACTAAACCCTCTCCCATTCGACACTGAGAACATGATGCTGGCCTCATTCCCCAAATGAAGTAATGCTGACCAGAAATATTGAGCAATGAATTGTGGGTGAAAAATGTGGTCAACTTTTGTAAACCGATTTGTGGCAGTAATGCAGATGTTTGGCTTAATTCTGGCATTTTATACCAGTTTATTTACACTGGTTATTTGTTTCCACATGAGAGGCAATAATGCTTCAACGTTATGATCACTTCCTTCATGCATGTTCTCCTTCTGTACCCTAAGTTGTATCTTTCAAGCTGCAGGGTGCAAAATTTGAGCCTTTTGTAGTATCAAGGCTAAATTTCTAGACCTGTCTGCAACAGTAAAGGTGTTCACATGGATGGCTTTTATCTTATATCAGAAAGTCATTACTTTGAAGCTGAGATGCAGATGCTGGTGAGACATTAAGTTTGCTGGGTTCAGACATGTCCCAGCATGTTGCCTTGTCAGCTCTATCAGTTGTGCACACATAGAAGTGTGTTATTTGATGAGTCAGTGTCAGGTTTGCCAGGTTGGTATGTGTGTGTGTTTTAGTGCATTCGGAAGATCTTTATAGAGAAGACCATCTCGGGTTCAACGGATGCACCTGAGCAGACTGATAGTGAGGGAAATCATGCCTGGGGCACAGCAGGTTGCCTCTTGCATGGTGTCCAAACATCCATCCCAGCTGGGAGAGGTGTGAAAATCTTGGTTTTAGAGACTTTTTGTTGCAATGACCACACTTTTTTCTTAATATAAAGACATGTACCACTTAGTTTATGCTGATTTGGCAGTGACAAGATGCTAAATTCCCCCCAAATGATCTTCCAAATCCCCTGTCGTCCTTTTTCCTGGCTTTATTCTCAAATTGTTTAATCCTCATCATGAACTTTTCATCAACTGGAGCCTGATTATGACTCACAGAGTTGCAGTAACTCTTGTGTTTGCAGGAAAGTTGCAGCCATTAAATGCTCTCAGAGCTTAGTGAGATGGCTTTCTTTGCCTGTCTGGCTTCCATTAAAAGCTGCTGAAATGTTTATGGAAAAGGTTGAGGGATTGATGGCAGGACAGACGGAGGGCCATTTGAAAGGCAGCACCAAGGAACATGCTCATGTATATCTATTTATGTGCTGGTCGCCACAGGTCAACGTGGGGAGATAAGGTTCAGTAATCAGCAGTGAAAATGCTGTTATTTTATGTGCATAGCTGTTTCCTCAAGCGTAGCTGGCACATTTCCTGAGTAGATGTTGCAGAATGTTTGACCCCTCAAGACGGGCCAGATGTGAGGAGTTTACAGCATCACTGGCCCTTTTACATGCCTGATAAAGTTACTTGGCACGCATCGTATCACACTTCAAGGAAACAGTGTTGGTGATAAGAGTTTTGGTACAGCATAGTACCGGTCTGGCATCCAAGATGGTTAAAATAACCCAACAAAGGCGCCTACAAGCACTATCTGCCTTACGTCTCCTAATCTGGATAGACCAAGCGCTGCTGCCAAGTCTCCAGACAAGATTTTGGGTGGATTGAACCATCAGCTTTGCTCAGTTAGGACAAACAAACACAGCCAAGATTACTCCGCCTGTCAAAGGCTGGAACAATCCATCCTCTGGATCTGGTATGTGTTCCGACTTCAGCTCTTTCTCCACTACATATGTTATGTTTCCAAATACATGGAAAACTGCATCTTGACAGTAAAAGCTGCTACACAGTTCCAGGCTCCAACTTCTGACTAATCAACCCTCTGAGGGTTTTTCAAGTTTTTTGTCTGCTTCATAGTAACATGATTAACATTTACTGCAACATCATCTAACATGATTTTCCTGTGAAAGAAAGGGATTTCAAGCTTGAACATTGTGCAAGCAAGCGCTGTAGCTACCAAACTGAACAGTGAGTTAAAGCAGTGGTTGTTTTAGACAAAGACTGTAATTACTGCTTGTGTTGAGAGTCACGCTGAAAAGTGTTCCCCTTTCTGACCTGACGTAACCTCAACGTACAGTACATGCCGACTACGTCAGCCCATCACTTCTCACAAGCTCTTAAACCTTTTTAAAAACTGAACCCCCTGGTTCTATATTGAATAAATGCATATAAAATTATGAGCTTTGCTCACACTTCAAAGCACGGCAATGCACATTTCATGAGAACATAAAGTCAGCATCGTTTTCACAGACCATAGAAATCGACTGAGAGTCACTTTAAGGCATGGCCAACTGATGGTTTTGGGTAGGTTTCATCATCTTGGTCATGATGTTCGGGTCAAGGTCCACTGGTGCTGCGGCTCAAACGAGGCCTTCAATTATTGTGGCACCGCGATGGAAGGAGCAACTTATGGCTTCATGCATGAGCAGCAGATTGCTGGGTTCTCGGGACTCTGCTGTGTGTGAAAGGCACAAAGAAATACTGTAAATGAGTGTGTTTGTGTGTAAGAGGTCAGGAAGTTTGAATGGACGTCCACGCTGCCTGAATTTTAAAGACTGTATGTGTCATCTGGCGTGTGGTTGCATTTGGAATCAGACAACGGAAAGGAAGAAGGATTCTCATACAGTAGATACTCCACATACAGTAGATACATGCTTTTTGTTGTGTCTTTTGACACACACTAATAAAAAAGTACTTGGAAAGCAAATGTGATTTATTATGTTTGCACAGAAGAAAATGTGGAACAGTGGTATACAGTTGCAGCCATGAAATTTCCTGTGATGCATCCCCTGGGTGTTTTTGTTAAAGCTAATGCAGATGTTGTTTCTGTTAAGACTGCATTGCATTGGAACAATACATTAAATGCATATTTTAATCATTAAAAGCAAATTTATAGAACAGTGATCGCCAACTAGGTGTGTAGTATGAGGATTGACAAAGTGCTACTGTATGAGTTCACTGTATCATTTTAATTACTACACATATTCTACACAAGTATCATCTTTTTTACTTAAATTTCTTCAGATTTTTACTTAAAAGTAATCTTATGCGAGGCAAGTTTATTTGCACAGCACAGTTTATATGGCAATCCAAAGTGCTTTACATAAAACATTAAAAGCACAGTGTGATGCAGAAGAAAGGAAAGCATTTAAAAAGGAAAAGGAAAAAGGAAAAAAAACAAAAGAAAACATAATATCTTAAGAGAGACTTTGCAGTTTTGAACTTTTGAATAAAATCTATGTAAATGCAGCTGAGATCAGGTTTTAACCTGGATTTACAGCAAATAATCTGAGTGTTTAAGCTGATCTGAGGCTTTCTGGGAGTTTGTTCCAGACATCAGGAGCATACTGTAGCATATTTAAAAAGAAGGAGAAAAAAAAACAAAAGTTAGTGTTTATTTCTGGTTATTTTTAGTGATTGAAGATACTTCCGGCCTGATATCAATATCGGCCGATACTGGCTTTAAAACTGAATATCGACATCGACCCGATATAAGGCGATTTCTTATTTCATTTGTTTATTCGATAGAGACGGAGCAAATAAAAGACACAAAAAACTTTTGAAAAAGCCAGATTTAGCCAAACGCTAGTGTTCGTCTGTTGCTGCTAGCTAGATCTTAAAAGACTCCCTGACATGAGGAAATCCAGAAAAATCAAATTGTAAATGAAACAGTTATCAATATGATTAACCAATATATAACAGGTGCTGTTTGGTGACAAACCCACCGAATGCTGTTTGTTTGTTTTTCTCTTTTTAAAATCTGTGGTGCACAGGAACAACATAAGGCCACGCCCACCGTGAAGCATTATGTCATCTCCCGCAGCGACTGGATCTGTAGCAGATGCAGAAGAATCTTTTCTAATTTTGCAGAAGGAATAAATATTACATCATTTTCAGCTTTTATATCAGTATTGGCCATGAGAAGCAGAAAACTATCAATGTATCGGTTAAAAAAATTTTTTTTATATATATATCTTGCATCACAAAAAGGAACATTTGGCCCGATTTCCACTTTGTACAGAAGCTGTTCCTCTTAAACCTGCTTAGAACTATCGGTATTGGTAAATATCGTTTATTGCTCATCACAGCAATACTAACATCAAATAATGGTATCCGCCAAAATGTTCATATCAGTGCATCCCTTGTTATTTCCTCAGTTGTGCAGTTTTCACCATGAATGTTACTGTTTCATACTTTTACTCCCTAAAGGAAGAAGCTGGTTAAACACATCTTACTGCAGAGTGCTGCCTTCCAGTGTTCTTACTTATAAGAAACGATCTGTATCTTATCTTGGCACCATTTGAAAAATTGAGTGTGAAAATGACTAGCTAGTTGTTAAAAAGCCACATAGTATACAGATGTATACTGATACAGGCTATACTTAACTTGACACATGCAGCAAAGAGTTAAACAGGAAGAGAATGAACATAAACAGCTCAGTAATGTATAATTACACACAGCACACACACTCAAAAGTCACATGAGTAATCAGAATTGGAATAAAAGTTTAATTCCTTTACTTATTATTATAATTATAATAATTATCATCATTTTTTTTCTGGCCTTTTTGAGCACATCTCACAACCCATTCGAGCTTTTTACCTTTGACCCACATTCATGTGAAAATACGTCAGGGGTGATGTGGGATTCAGTGTCTTGCCCAAGGTGACCACCAACCTTCCAGGTTGCAGATGGCCACTCTCCTCCTGTGACAGGCAGCTTCCCCAGGCAAGTACAGGATCCGGTTCAGACAATGCAGACACAATCCAGAACATGAAACAGCTACCGTGGTCCACCGCACAAAACTGCAAATAAAAGGTTTCAAAGACAATCTTTCTACAGAAACAGCCTGCACCCGCTTTCATAACAAGTCAGTAGATTCAAATATGTTTCTGATGACAAGGGGATGAAAGATGTTACGTCATAAAATGTCATGCCTTCTATAGTATGTTGAGCTGAATCCCATCTGGTCCAATATTTAACAGTGTTAAATGTCACTTTCAGTCACAGTTGGCTGGAAATAAAAAAGAAAAAATAAACAACTGTGTTCACCATGAGGATGAACATTCGTATGACATGTTTTCTTTAAGTCTGGAATGTAAAAACTTTCCATTACAGCTTAAAGTTCTGCATGTCACTACGAACATGTTTCTTTTGGCTTTACATTATTACAATTATTCAGCTTCTTAAACTGACTGAAATGAAACCATAAAGACAAACATTACAGAATGTAAACTTTTGCTGTAGCTATTAAAGTGATTGAGCACCTCTGCTTGCATTATGGAAAAAACCACCTAAGCTGTCCCTTCTAGCAAAGTAATATTGTGCACTGTTCTCATTTGGCCCTCCAGTCGTTGCTCTGCAACCTTTCACCCGCCAAGAACAGAGGAGGATGTTTGACCAGCCTTATTTAACTGTTTCACTGAAGCGTTTAACCTTCTAGTCCCTGACCTGCACCCATCACCTTTGACCTTTGCCTCTGGATTTAAGTACTTTCTTTAAAATCCCTCTTTCTGCAGCACTTAAAGAATAAATTAGTCTAGCCCTACTCTCTTTTTTTAATATCACAATGCAAGAAACTGTTAAACATCAGATCTGCAGCTGATGGAACATTTGAACTGTGTCCCTGCAGGCTCCAGGTTCGCAGCACCATGAGGTCAGCCTGTCTCTCTCTGCTCCTCGTCACCGCCTGCTGGGCTCTGCCCTTCCGTCAGTCCGGCTTCATGGACTTCATGATGGAAGATGAACCTGGATCGGGTGTGATTCCCGACGCCAGAGCGCCATACATGCCTCCTGTAGTGGAAGGACCCAAGTGCCCGTTTAGATGCCAGTGCCACCTGCGTGTGGTCCAGTGCTCTGACATCGGTAAGACAACACACCTTTCAGTGAGGTCTAATGATGGCGAAAGGTCGTCTTGTAGATTAATGCTTGGGGGGGTTACAGGTGGGCTGTATGCACAAAAGTTACTTTTTCCATTAAAAATCTGACTATCATTTATGCAAACATCTGATTTGTTTACTTTCAGCATTTCTTAACATGTTCCACTAATCTGATCTCGTAGAAATGAGGGTAGCATTGTAACACCACCGTACACGACATTTACTCATGAATGTGTTTGGATGAATATCATAAAATGCAAGACACTTTGCTTCCACTGGCTTTGTTACCACGGTGACATGAGTCCCATTTCATGATTTGACTGTGAACCAGCTTTCTATTGGCACCATTTCTGTGTTGCCGACTTAACCCTTTCAACCCTGTGCCTTTTTTTTTTAAAACATCTGCTTAAAAATTGTTCACCCAATAATGAAATGAGTATATTTCTACAACCTCAAGGGCTGTTTTAATACTTTAGGAGTCATAGAAAAGAAAGATTTTTGTTAGGTCTGTAAATACAGTATCAGTAAATGTGTTACTGGTGAAAAATAAATGTAAGGTCACATCGCAGAAATGAAAAAAGTTTCAGGCTTGCTAAGAAAAACAAACACTAAAGGAACAGTACACCCACAGAATGATGTGCCTTCATTTTCTACTCACCGTCATGCTGAGCAAGACTCTGGAGCACTTTTTAAATATCTCAGATGCATGTTTTAAAGGGTTAAAATATATATGTGGCAACAGCATGTACAGTATGTGTTAAAGTTATTTTCCTAATTTATATGTATATGTCTGTGAAAACAGGTTGATTCCACCACCACCCCTCCAGCCTCCTTTATGTAGATGTTATCCCTCATCTAGCCTGGTACACCAGCCATGACCAACGCCATGTAGATACACGGCAAGTCAGTCTGGGTTCCTTCTGCTTGAGACCGATTTCCAATGCCAGACGCGAGGTGGGACTAACAGGAACAAATTGAACCGGAGAGAACCAATCAGAAAAACCCGGAAGTGATGCAAACGTCTTTTTGTAAGAGGAAAACCTTCAGAGCAGCAAGTTGTGGTCGTTTTAAGGACATGCGAGCACATTTTAGACATCAGAAAAAGCATTGTTATATCGTCGCTCCTCTGCAGCCGCCATTCTGGTGGTTTATGGTTAGAGAAAAAGACGTGTCGTAAAGTCCCGTCTCCCGTGCTGCGATTGGTCCGGTCAATTTTTTACCGGAGTGGAAATCACTTCCCAATGGAAGGAATCCAGACTGACTTGCCGTGTATCTCATACATGGCGTTGGTCAGGCTGGTGTACCAGGATCTCTCTCATCCAGTCCTGGATACTGATCAAAACCTCTTCGTACAGAAGCTGGCTGTGTTGGTTTAAGTGGAGATGATAAGCATCACTTTTGAGTGTGCACGACTTTCCAAACTGGCAACATAACAGTTAAGAGACACAACATGGTGGCAGCATAGAAAACTAGTTATTCGTGTTAGTGCTCAACCACGTCTGCAAGCTTGTTTCCTTCTGACATCCTCACACAATCGATGTTAGTTGGTAATAAACGAGCACTCTAAGATAACTTTCTCTTCCTGCTGATTAGCAAGGATGTCCTGCAGGTTTTGGGTGTTTCCTGCTGCAGAACACCTGAATCAGACTAATGGGTAAACATGACTGGAAAACAAGCTGTTGAGGAAAACCATTTAATATGAATCAGATGTGTTGGAGCTGGGAGACATCTAAAACCCTGCAGGACTTTGGCCCTTAAGGATCAGAGCTGGACACCTCTGGCATATATCGTCCATCACTGACAACATGGAGCTGTAAACTAGTTCCCTATGTGTCAGAAAGTCATGCCAAAGTGGTAATCTGTGCGTTGCAAACTGATCCAAGGCCTTTTTTGACCAAAATGGCAGCATGTGAAGAGTTTGGAATGAAAACATGTCAGATGACAGGGTTTTGGCTCTTACTGGTACACCAGCAGACTCCGTCTGGCAGCTGGGTTGGTAAAGCTACAAGGATCTGCAGTGGTTTATCCCTTTTTCATTTTGCATTTGGCTTTTTCAAACCAACTATCTCTGATGGTACTTGCCGGATTTTGTTTCCTTTTGATAATTTCATAAAGAATAAAACAACCAGCTTGTTCTTCCAGTTGATTCTGGTCTGGATTCCTAAGGACTGAGCTCACTTTTGATGGATCAGACGCAGAGGTCACACGAGTGGCTGCAGTAGTTTTACTGCACCTTTGCTGGTTTTTAAGAGCAAAATAAGTTACTGGTTTTCCTTCACTCCACCCAAACCTACTGGGTCACTGGAAGGGTGTATTGTGTTACTCATTACTGTAAAGTCCCCCAGAGAACACAAAGCCAGTGTTGATATGTTAAACACTCACAGATGCTGCGAGTCTTACTTCACATCCTGCAAGAAATGCATTATCTGCTCTTTCTGGGCAATTTGTTTTCTTAAACAGAGGTTAAGATTAAAGGTTTGCCTGGACTTTAGAAAACCCTAAAGAAACCTCGGTACCTCAAATGATCCATAACCTGCTTATTGGTGTAGAGCTTAAGTTTATTCACCAATGACTAAAGACTACATTTACTAAATCAGCTTTTTTACTTCAACAGTCATAACAGTTTACTCGGTTGTCATCTCTGTTGCTTGGAGATAATGTGCTATGTTTGTCTAATCTGATGTAAAGCATATACAGCCATTTGAGTCATCTCAACAAACTCTGACCTTGCTTTTTCTTGTTTTCATCATAAAAGTGTTAGTAAGGCAGTTGGGTTTGACGGCTTTACAGGATTTATTTGTAGTTTTCTTTGGAAAGGGAGTGGAAGAATCATGAAGAAGACAGATGAAGTCGAGGGCAGTGACGATAACAAGCGATTCTGTAAGGAATGAAAGTAAACAGAAAATGGAGCGTGAACTGTAAGAAGAGCAGCAGACAGTCAGAGCAGAGGGTGGTCCATACGTGCAAGCTATAGGGAGACAGTTGGAGGAAATGATGGGCAGTTCCATTACATCATTGCTCCGGCCGAGGCAGCTGAGCAGCAGCGCTTTCCCCGAAGATGCAGCCCCACGCCTGGATTCTCTCCTCCTGCATGAGTGCTGCTGGCCCTGAACCCCCCCCCCCCCATCTGCTTCCCAGACCTGCTGGCATGCACACAAACACACACTCACAGGCTCAGACACACACAGGAACAAACACACGTGCTTCAGCACGCACCGGCCCGGACAGCTGAATCTGCTCACCGGAGTCTTCTCTGAGTCTGCAGCTGGCCGCATGACAGCGAAAACATTCAGAACAGAAAATGTAATGTTCGAGCAATCGTGTATCAGCCAATATTAGCAAATAAAAAAGCTTTTGCTGATTGATAGACCGAGCAGTCTTTTGTTGACGGACCGAGCAAAGAATCCAAACTTGCTCAGTCGTATCGTTGCAATCAGGGTTTTTATTGTATAACCAACTAGTGCCAGACAATAAATGGAGATTAAAGATGCAATAATACTTGGAAATAATGCAAATGAGCCAATAATTTTGTCTCATGTGTCTGGAAGAAGGTTATGTTGCAGTACATGATTACAGGAATGAATCTGTATCTGTCACACGTCTCATTCAGACGCTCCAGTAGTTTACTGCTGGTGCATTTCCAAGAGACACATCAGAAAGAAATATTTAACCAGCAAAGGTTGGGACTGTCTGACTTCTACAAAAGAACAATGGGGAGAGAAGATCAGGAAGAGCCGAGGTATACAGTGTGGCCGAGCTGTGATGATGACGGCGACCACAGACAGCTGGGATGGTTTGTGGGTCCAGTTGGAAAAGCTGACAAGAAAACAATCCTAGCTGGAAGTAATGTTTGGGTGAGCTGAGAAGAAGTCGTCACAAGTTTTGAAGCCAAATTCTGTCCAGAAAAACATACGTGTGTGGACCGGAGACGCAGAGCGTTAAACAGTTTACTGTACGCGTCTTCCCCTCAAATGTAAACCGCCTATTATGAATCTGAGTGTTTCTCATGTCACCACGAGTGCATGAAGGTGTATCTCCACGCAGTCTTCGCTCAGTTACTGAAAACAGTCACCACGATCAAACGTTTTCGTAGTGCAGATGGTTCTGTGTGCCACGCTAAAGTCCAAGACAAACAGCTTTATGTGACTCTGGTGTCCAGGTATGCCATTACTTACTTGGTCCAAAGGAAATTTGTTTTTCAGGTCAATTTCCTCCATGTGTGCCTCAGAGCACATCAAAAACTCACTTTGTCTTTCAGGAATGTCACCAGCCCAAAAAACATCTTCAATGCAGGGTCAATAATTTGAAAATACCAGTTAAACATGAAGAAAAGTTTAAGTTTAACCCTTTAAAACCTGAACAGATCGTACAAAAATGGTCATTTTGGAAACCTTGGAAACTATCGCCAATAAATTTCTTTAGTTCTGCATTTAATCCTGAAATTTAAGCCTACTCCACCTTATCAGGGTTTGACTTTGCAGACATAATGTTCACATATTGTTCGATGATTTGATAGATGTTAAGAGAATGAAGCTGCATCAAAAGGATTTCCATTTTCAACCTTTGAGTGTTTTTTCGGCAGGCCTGAAACTTTTTTTTATTTCTGCTATGTATTTGTATTTGGAAAAGAAAAGAAATAAACTAAAAATACACCATGCTACACTAGTCCATGAAATTTTCCCAAAATCAGCAATACTGTTTGACCTTGAGATGAATGAATCTCACTTACGTCGTATCATCAATAAACAATCCTGTTCATAATGCGCAATTTCCAATACATGTCTACTTACACATATATACGTATACACATATTTTCACAAATTTTACAGTTCCTGTATATACATATGTACACATAGCTCACAAATACACACACACACATTTTATTATATTTATATACATATATATATATATATATATATATATATATATATATAATGGTCAGTGACAAATACAGCGTCCAAAAAGACATTTTTTAAGAAGTTTTCTCAAAATGGATGAAAAGCATATTTTTTAATCTGGAACAAATGACAGTCATGTTTGTTAAATTACATTTCAAAGTGTTTAAATCTTTTTTTTTTTTTTTTTTTTTTTACTTTATTTGTATCTTCTCTGCAAAAAAATGTCAGGTGGCGTAACCAATTATCTACAATATATAAATATGTATTTCCTTATGATTTATCCTATGTCAAATCTTTGGCGAGTATCTACTTGGACTCTTACATTATTCACTAGCATGTTAATACATATATATTTAAACTAAATTTGAGTTTTATAATAAAATAACATATTCATAGTTTTACATTGGTTGTACCACCTGACATTGAAAGTGTAGCAGTCTAGCCATGAGTTGGAGAAAAGCTAAATTTATCCATATTTCATAGAGAACAACAAACCTTTTCACTCACCAATAGTCTACTTGAGATTGTCTGGCTGCAGCAACATGTTTGCTGTTACTACCTCTTTATCACACAATTAAAGTCACGTTTCTATGGTTGCGCCACTCAAATTGTTGGACACAAGTTTTTAAATGATCTCAAAAGCTTTAAACTTTTACTCTTTTTAAAAGTTTGCTTATTTGAAAGACTTTAAACATAAAATTATGCCAAGAGCTTTTCATTTTCATTTATTATCATTAAAACACCACATTAAAAAGTTTTCTTAGTATGTTAATTTGCTCGGACGGTTGCACCACCTGACATTTTAGGGGTTTGTGATTTTAAAACAGTAAAAAAATATATTATTGGAATGTGTTCAAAGATTTTCATAGAAAAAAATGATGCATGTCATGGATTTATCAGATTATTTTGAAAAAAGCAATGATACACTCCGACACAAAAATATGCACGTCATGTCAATGACATACTGACATGACATATATATATATATATATATATATATATATATACGTATATATATGAAGTGTGTGCCCCCTACATTTATTTTTCACCAGTACTGATACTGTATTTACACATCTAACACAAATCTCTCTTCACTATGACTCCTAAAGTATTAAAACAGCCCTTAAGGTTGTAGACATTTACTCGTTTCATTATTGGTTGAACAATTTTTAAGTAGATGTTTAAAAAAAGGCACAGGGTTTAAAGGGTTAATGCGGGGGTTAGTTACAAGCAGCTGCTTCAGAACCTCCTGTGTCATCCATCACTGATGAATTTATTGTTTCAGTATGCTGCTAACTCTCACACATCACATCCAGCTAATCTGGTCTTCATCTAAATTCCCCATCAGGTCTGAAGACCGTCCCCACGGACATCCCCGATGACACCACCCTGCTGGACCTGCAGAACAACAAGATCACTGAGATCAAGGAGAACGATTTCAAGAATCTAAAAGGGCTTCATGTAAGACTTTCACCTCCTGAGCTTCATGTCTGCACGCTGAGTCATTTCCAGTGTTCTTTTGCTGTCACCCATGTTAAATTTATTTGTGCTCTCTGAGGAAGGAAACGCGGTTTTGGACAAACCTGAGTCATACAACTTGATTTGATAAATCTTTTACTGAAACAATGTTGAATCATTCACAGCTGAGAGAGTAAAATTCAACCATTTCCCAACTGCTCCTCAGCTACCCATGTCCCGGCACTAGCCCTCCCCCAGCCACCAGGTGCAAGGAAACTATTCACCCGAAGGTCTTACAGCCTTACACCTCCGAACTCCTGTAGCTTTCCGACTCGTAATAAATACCTCTGTCTGTCGGCCGGGAGTCTTTCCACTATAATGTAAATGGCCTCTTAAGGGGAATGGTCCGCATACTTCACATTGCATCCTGTCTGCTTTTCCAGCAGAAACTACATTAAGAATAACTCTTAGCGGACTTGAACTTGGTTCTCTATCTTTGAAAACACATACAGGCACCAGACTGAAGAATGTAGCAGCTGCTGTGTTCAAAAACTTTGTTAAACCTCTTCTGGACATTTTCTAACCTGAATATTTCCCAGTGGAACAAGTCAGAAACCACTCAGGGAAAGGTCAAATTCCATTAGAAAAGAATGCTCAACAATAATATTATTTTCAACAGCCTCAAACTTTCTTTTCAGCCAGACTGAATGTCTCAACCTCGTCCTTTATCTGCTTCACACTTATTCCCCATTTCCTCCCCACAGGCTCTGATCCTCGTGAACAACAAAATCTCCACCATCCATCCTAAAGCCTTCAGCCCTCTGACCAAGCTGCAGCGCCTGTACCTGTCCAAGAACATGCTGAAGGACATGCCCGCCAACATGCCGAAGAGTCTGCAGGAGCTGCGTATCCACGAGAACGAGATCACCAAGATCAAAAAGGCCTCCTTCCAGGGCATGGCCCAAGTCATTGTCATGGGTATGAGAGGAAAGCAGTTTTATAGAGAGCACAAGCAGTTCAAAGCCAAGCTGAGCATCACGTGTGGGGATCTGAGTTTGATCCACATGTAGATCTGGTTCATGTCCTTCTAAATCCCGACAAAGTTACCTGAACCATTTTACCACTCCTGATCTTTTACTTTTGGGACTATAACGGCAAAAATTTGATTTCATAAGGGAAAAATGAGCTTATTACACCATAACCAGCGTAACTTGTAGCGTTGTATTCCATAGAAAGCCTTGGCATAGCAACATGTTAATGTTATAACAGGAGCTGACCGATTCAGACTTTCAAGGGCCGATACTGATATTTTTTCATCAGCCGATGGCCGATACAACCTGCCAATATTTGGGGCCGATACTGCATTTCACACAAAAATCAATATAATGAAGGACACAAGGAAAACTAATTTAGAAAACTAGATAAAAAAAGAAACAAAGCACTTTAAAAAATAAAAGAGAAACAGTTTAATGGTAACAATATAAAAAAGAAACATTACACTTGCTATATATATAGAGAGAGAGATATAGATAGATAAATGTTGTACCGATGCCTGTTTGTAAATTATGCTGAGAGGGGGTATCAGTCAACATGGCCGATACCAGCAAAAACTGCAATTATCGACCTAAAATATCGTCCGGCCAATGCATCATCTATCCTTAAGCTAGATTTATACTCCTGCGTCATTTGTGTCTGCGTAACCACCGTAGCCTCCGCGGGACGCCTGCAGATCTGGAAAACTGCAGCATGACGCCGTAACCCTACGCTCGAGTAAAAGCACACACAGCCTCTGCGTCGGGTACGCAGACCCGACTGGACTCAGACGCCACACGAGTATAAATCCAGCTTTAGTCATAAATAAACACTCCTAGCTAATAAGATCACTTGAAATGCAACAATATAAGACTTATTATTTGGTTATGACAAACAGAGGAATCGTGTTTTTGTTTTTTCCAGGATTCATTAGTTAGCTTAGAGAAAAGCAGTTAAGGTCACATCCATGACATCACTGCTGTCCCATTGTCTCTTCTGTGTCCTCCTTTTCCAGAGCTTGGGTCCAACCCTCTGAAGGGCGCCGGAGTGGAAGCTGGTGCTTTTGCTGACCTGAAGAGGGTCTCTTACATCCGCATTTCAGACACAAACATCACAGAGATCCCCAAAGGTAAAGCCCTCAAGTAACGCAGAATCTAGGATTTGGATTCATGTGCAGTCACTTTCAGCCAAAAACAAGCATCAGCTAAAGAGAAGATTGGATTTTAGTCTATCTGGTGAAATAGAAATAAGCTTAGAGTGAAAAGACAAACATTGAGCTGCATAGTAGAGATGGCTTTTCTGTCTCTTCAGTTTTCTTATAAGGTGATGTATGAAACTGATCTCAGTTTTCTTTTTTTTTGTTGTTGTCTTTTTTTCCCCCTTTGATCTATTTTTAAATTTTTTTTTTCTTCTTTTTTGTGATTATAACTATTATTATTATCTGTCATTTGTGTGATCATTAAGCAGCCTAACGCAAAAGCTCTATGTTGGTTTATTTTGTTTTGGGTTAGGCAACATAAGTTTAACTTCAGCCTATACCCTTTCGGTCATGAATTGTAAGGACTGATGTGGTTTATTAAAATGTTTTTTTTTTTTTTTTATGTGCTTGACCGAATAAAATTACTACTACTACTACTAGTATTTCAAAACAAACTAATCCCGGTGGGAATATTTAGTAATATAATGCATGAAAGTCTTTTTTTCTCTCCTTTTTTTTTTGACAGACATGTAAAGCAGTTCAGTTTGTAGAAGATTTCTGTAACACTGGTTTCATGTTGTCATACAAGCTTGAAGCTGGTTGTTACTCAAATCATCACCTTTCTCTTGTTTATCTGTTGTGTGTTTGCAGGTCTGCCCAGCTCTCTGTCTGAGCTCCACTTGGATGGAAACAAGATCAGCAAGGTGACAGCCGACGGCCTGAAAGGCCTGAAGAACCTGGCAAAGTAAACATATTCATCTATTTTTCTCTCCTTTGTTTTGTTTTCTTAATGAATGCAGCTGATTTCAGTGTTTGTTTATGACAATCTGAACTCAACAATGCAGTTTTCTGTTAAAGTGGCCTTTTTGGCTAAAGCAGCTATAAGAAAAGATATAACTGATAAACACTGTACGCTGGGATATAGTATTGTCCAAATGCATGTGCAGTGTTCGTGCTTATTTCATGGCCACTGGGCCGGAATTCATCTCTCAGCTTTGTTTTTTGTACCTGCACCAACTAGGTATTTTATGCTTTAACCTAAAAAGATGACAAGTGCACTGCAGGTATCCCTTAAACCACTGCTGCTCATGGAAGGGAACAAATAACTACAAGCAAAGGGTTCTAATCAAAAAAGGAATTAAAAATGCAGGTCCAGGTACTCAGAGAGGTTTGAAATGGAAAAGGCCTTTAATTTGAACGGAAATTAGAGGCCTTTTACATTTCAAACGTCTTTGAATGCCTGGACCTGGACTTTTAATGCCTTTTCTGGATTAAAATCCTTTACTTCTAGTCATTTTTAGTTTAACTTATTTCATAGCTTTGGTTCACCATAGATTTTTTTTTTTTTTTTTTGTCTTTAATTTTGAGTGGAAAAGGCACAAACTTTTCCACTCAAAATATTGTTAAAATAATTGGTATCATTATTACTATTATTATTACAATTGTTGCTACCACTTATATATTTTTACTACTGCTACCACCGACAACACTATTATATATTACTTCACATTCCACTATGGATGATATTATTTTTTTTTAAAAAGGCAGAAACATTAACTGTTGCTAGATTTACGTTCTTTTTAAACAAGACCCTGTTTGTGGGTCAATGCTCTGATGATGCAACATGAGACTCCAGCGTCGTTTAACTGTTGTTTATATAGAGAGCATGCATTGTTTAATTTTTAAAATCCCAATGAAGAACAAATGCAAGCATTTTACATACTTGTGGATAGCAGAATGTAAAATTACTTTTTCTTTCCTTTTTTTTTTTTTTTTTTGGTCACGGGATCATGATGTTAGAAAATTGGCCTTAAAATGTCAGTGAAACAGAAAATCCTGTTGATCTGTCTTCTTATAAATTTCGTCAGCGAAATTGGTCATTTACTGTAACTTTGTACGGTTGTCACATGAGGGAGTTTTATTACTTTCACATCCTCTTTGTGAAATGTTAACAGTTCAGACATACAAATCTTACCTGGATGGGAAGTTGGCAAGACGATGTTGTATAAATGCAGCATTATGATCATAAACATGTTCGCGTTGACGCTGAACAACAAATAAAAATACATGCATGCTGCATTTATTTGCACCTGGGCATCTGAGATTTACAGGTAAAATGACATTTACAGGGTCGTTCATGGAGGGTTACTCCTCCACCCTAAGCCACCACTTTGGCCTCCAGTCACTATTGCCAGTCAAATATGTGATGATGACTTTGTCAATGGGCCACCACCCGAACAGATACATTGAAAAATGTTGGGGTTATTTTGATAAACCAATTTATGGGTTGTTAGTGTTAAATTTTGGGGTTATTTTTATAAAGAATAACCAATTTTCTGGCTTATAGGGCTACAATTTTGATCCAGTTTGGGTTTTCAAGGTTATGCACCATTTTTGTTTTTGGTTTGTTTGGGTTTTTTTAACCCAATTTTGGGGTTAGAGACTTATGTGGGGTTTTCTTAGCTGTACTTTCATTTCTTTCTTGACAGGGAGTATTTTATGGTGTAGCTAATCTCATTAACATACTTTATAATCACACATCAACTGTTGGGTCGTGGAGGCACCAAACTGTGTAAACCAGGGGCGTCCAGCTCCGGTCCTCGAGGGCCACAATCCTGCAGGTTTTCCATGTCTCCCTTCTCCAACACACACCCGATTCAAATTCATAAGCTTTTAGATTCATTTAATTTGAGTCAGGTGTGCTGGTGCAAGGAGGCATGGAAAACCGTCAGGGACAGCGGCCCTTGAGGACCGACTTTGGACACCACTGGTGTAAACCAATACTTGGGTTAGGAATAACCTAACATTGTAGTTAGCATAACCCAACTTTTGAGTTAAACATTTCAACCCAAATTTGGGGAGAAAAAAAATAATAACTCAACCTGTTGAGTTAAAATAACACAAAAAAGGGGTTGGTCTTTTATTTGAACCAGCAATCGGTTAAAATTGGGTCATTTTTTAATTCAACTGTTTTTAGCGTGTTATCTTCTAAACTTGAACAAAATGACTTCATGCTGAAGTCTTAGGTCCAAAATCCTGATTAGCCTGCAATACTTTAATAATACATACTAATACAGCACCAACAATGCAAAAAGAAGCAAAAACGAGTGTGTGAGTAGGTGTGAAAACAAAGATTTTAGGTGTATGATGAAGAAGATCTGGTACTAAGGTGGTTTTCATTGTCCATGTTCTCATAATTGAGAGATTCATTAGCAAAGCCAGAGTGTGGATTCCTCTGCATGCTCATTTCCTGACTAAATCTCCTTTTTATTAGCTAACAATGCTTTTGGCAGCAGGCGACCAGCTTAGATGTCACTTGCTTCATTTCACAACTCATGTAACTGGTGCTCATTTGTGGCTTGTTCTGCTACAGACGCTCATCCATGTGCTGATTTGTCTTTCAGGCTGGGTCTGAGCTACAATGCGATCAGCTCTGTGGAAAATGGCACTCTGGCTAACGTACCCCACCTGCGAGAGCTGCACCTGGATAATAATGCTCTGACCAGCGTACCTCCAGGCCTTCCTGATCATAAGTACATTCAGGTACATACTGGTTTCATTACACAATTAGAGTCCGTTTTCATGCCAAAGTTCTGAATGCTGGTTAAAATCCATGACATGATCACAGAGAGGTTATCACTGCAAAACGTTTACAAACTTTGAGTCTCACTATCATGTTACTTATACTGCATGTTATCACATGCAGCTCGTTTTTCTCTGATCTAAGCAACTTTCAAAGGCACATAAAATCATTTAATGTTGTTTGAATAAATGCTTGATAGCCTGTTAGTATAAAAAGCAAGTAGGATTTTAAACAGACCTGGTTACATCTTTATTTAACTTCAGTTTGGCTTCATCAGCACCAAATAACTTATTTATCAAATTCATCTCAGTTAAGAGTTTTAGTGAGATTTACTTTTAGATTTTAAAAGACTGTGTGACAAAGTATTAGTATGATCAGGCTTTTAGAGGAGTTTAATAGTTTAAGCCCTGGCTATATCACCAAAGCACAGCTGTAAACAACATTATTTAACTCCCCACTGCAAATAAAGTTTATTTGCAAAGGGTACAAATCAACAACTTTGCAATAAATAAATCAAACTAGAATATTTCAAATAGCTCAACACAAATAATTCTACGTGTGACTTCTTCTAATTCAGCACAAAATGTCACCTTTAATGACCACTGCAGGCTCAAAATAGTTCTGCCGCTTCATGACAGTAACTTTAACAATTAGTAAAGCATCCTTTTGCTGTTATTGCTAATGGCAATAACATGATGGTTAGTGCATAACCATCATGCACCATCATGTTTGCATGATGCATAACCAAACACCAGCTCTGAGGGAATCTCAGCCCATTCTTCATGTTCTTGGGTTTGCGTGTTGCAGCTGCCGTTTTCAAATCCCAGCACAGATTTTCAAAGGGGTTCAAGTCAGGTGACTGTGATGGCCACTCTAAAATCTACTAGGAACTCTTCTGAAAACAAGCCTTGGTGGAAATTGAGGAACGCTTGGGATCATTGTTCTGTAGGGAGATCCAAACTTCGACTTCTTCACCGGTGACATGACATTTTCGCTTAAGATTTGCTGATACATGATTGAATCCATCTTGCCCGCCACACAATGCAGGTTTCCAGTGCCAGAGGATGCTAAGCAGCCCAGAGCATGACAGAGCCACCACCATGCTTCACTGTAGGCAGGCTGTTCTTTTCTGCGTATGCTTCATTCTTCCTCCTCCATACATACCGCTGATCTATAGGCCCGAAAAATTCTAGGTTAGTTTTATCTGCAGAACAGAATCCCAAAACCTCTGGCTTATTTATATAATGTTGAGTAAACTGTAGCCGACTTTTCTTATGCCTTTGGGTCAGTAGTGGTGTCGTCTTGGAGTTCGGTGCATTGAGCACTTCAGTGTTAATGCCCACTTTACTCTACACTGAAACCTCAGTGCCTGATGCCACCAAGTCTTTCTGCAGGTCCATCACAGTCAGTCTAGGTTCTTTGACCTCTTGCTTGAGATCACACTTGATTTGAAAACATGTATTTTCATGATGCAGTCTATTCAGGGAAGAATAACTTTGAGACTGCAGTGATCATTAAAAGTGACATTTTGCGCCGAATTAGGAGAAATCACTTGAAATATTAGTTTTGTTGAGCAATTTGAAATATTCTTGTTTAATTTCTTTGTTGCAAACAATTGCTAATTTTCACATTTTGCCAATAAACCCTATTTGCAGATGGGGGTTGAATAATATTGATTGCAACTGTAAATGAAGGATTTCTTCCACAATTACAGTTATCATGCATGTTCCTGCTGTCCATGGAGAACCTCAGAGAACATTTCCAGTGTGTAAAATCTTGTCTATGTAGCATATTTTCAAGGCTTGCGGCTCGAAAATGCGCTTAATGAATGTTGGTGTGCCATCAAAACTAATCAGAAACGCAGATTTTTAAGGTCTAAAAGTTAAGTTGTGTGTCTTTAACTCCCATATTTTTCTACTTAAAGTGTCCATAAGTTGTACACATTTAATTTTTTAAAAGAGGTAAACAAATCAGGACAATAGAGCATCCTTTGTCATTTATCTCAAGATTTAATATCACTTTTGTTTGCTTTAGTGTGGGAAAAACCTAAATTACTGGCATGCACACCTCATGCAGAAGCCGAATGTTGTGATTATTTAAATCCTTTCCCCAGGTGGTCTACCTCCATGCCAATAAGATTGCTGCTGTGGGAACAGAGGACTTCTGTCCTCCCGGCTTCAACACCAAGAAGGCCATGTACTCTGGCATCAGCCTGTTCAGCAACCCGGTGAATTACTGGGACGTTCAGCCGGTCACCTTCCGCTGCGTCTTCGACCGCTCCGCCATCCAGCTCGGAAACTACAGGAAGAAGTAGAGAGTCTGTCCCCCCCGAAGAAGTGTGTGTTTGTACATGAACGCATGAACATTTTGTAAGTGTGTGTGTTTGATCATAGCCCCACAACACTGACCCCCAGCCTCTCCACACACTCTGTACATGGACCTCGAACACATCACATTATCAATATTTAGCATCAAAGCTGATTGGACTGCGATACACACGGCTTACGGTAAACTCCAGCGGCGATGCCCGCACACACACAGCTCAGCATTCATAGAGCCAGTTAAACATCTTTTTGCATTCATGTGCAGAAATGAACTCATACCAAAACCATCTGACTCAGTGGAAAAATGTTTCACATCTCAGTTTGATCAACTTTTGTATGAATTAAACTAAAGCTGACCTGTAGAGCAGGCAGCAAGGATAACCTGTGTTAACTGGTTTTCTAGAATGTACTAAATATTGCCTGTGTACTAGGAATAGTGTTAAGATTGTGACATTACCATACTACACTCCATTAAAGAACTCAAGTTTCTGTTTGTATTGTACTCAATTCAAGTGGAGGTGAAAGCAACCATAACTTCGATTACGTTGGGATTTCTCATGCTTACATCTGTTTTAGTTTTTACAGTTTATACACTTTTCTTCATAACATTCCATCCCTTCCTGTCCAAGTGCGTTTGCCATAAAAACAAGGTGAAAATAGCTTCTAAAAATGTAGAATGAACCATATACGTTTTAAATAGAAGCTTTTCCCAAAGATTATATGCATGCTTTTAATAATTTTTCTTTTCAACTTGAACCTACTGCTTCCTGGAGTCTCTTGTTAATGCCTGTATGTATTTCTCTCATTGTTCACCTGCTCCTTGATTTCTGCTTTTTTAACAGTCAAGAAAAAATAGAGGGTGCGCCAACAGCACCCATGTTGGTGTGAATGTTGTATGTATAGACGCTGTATATAAATGCTGTATAAAAAACCTCTCATTGCTTAAAGGCACTAGCACTTACCGTAGCTCAGACTTAATATATCTGCATCAAACGGGGTCCTCTTTTTTTTTTTGTTTTGTTTTTGTTTTTTGTTTCTCCCGGAGCAGGGGCTCCAGCTAAGGTGTCCTGAACGAAATAAAAATACTAATGAAAAAAGCAGCAGATTTTTAATGTTTGGAATGATCTGAGTTTGCATTATTAACAGTGAGAGAAGCGTTGCTTCCTGGTATCGAGCGGCACTTCTGTACAAACAGCTCAAAGGGTGATGGGGAAACAGGTTGGCAAGAACAAGACAAGGCATAGGTACAAACTGTACCAAGGAACAGGAAAGAATCCATCATCAGTGGCTATGTGGAACACAAATCTTACAGCAGGCTAAAGTAGCGCAAAATAGGATATTTATTAATCTTTTAAAACCTGAGACCACATAATTGGAAAATTTGAAGAACAAATTATGCCCAAATGGCCTTTTTTGAGACCTTGCCTAAACTGTCTGCACTGTCCTTCTAGTTTTGTTTTGTCTAAGGTTGTTTTCACACATATTTGGGTCGAGCCAGGCGCTTTCGCAGCAGTGAAACGTTTCAATTTTCAACTAATGCAGCTCCGTTTCACATCTGCTTTTTGATCACCACGCCCAGCAGTCGCTCTACAGACTTGAGCGTTGTGTATCCATGGCAACCAGATGGAAGTAGACGCGTCCCCGCCATAAAGCGTGGTTGTGTTGTAAACAAAACACACGTGAATGGAGTGTGTTGAAGACGAGATACGGCTACATGTGGAAAACAATGTTGTCATGTACTGGAGGCGGCAGATTCCAGACAAACCAGAGCAAGGCGCAGATTGATTCTGTTGAACCGCGAAGCCCGGACCATATGCAGATATTATGGGCAAACAGCAGGTACCGGTGAGTTGTAAACATGAGCATAAGCGCTTAGCCTGCTAGCCCTTGTTGGAAATCTGTCCAGTGTTTGTGAACGCCCTGTTGATTCTAACATTTGACATACATTAGTGGCTATCAGACACAAGATGATACTAAACATCAATTAGGCCGTAACCCTGTTATTTGTAATGACACTGTTAATAAGAAGGATATCCTACTAGTACAGCTGCCTACGGATACCTGTTTAGTTAAAAAAGGAGGAGTATCTGGGATTTAGGTCGAGCTAAAGTTGGTGCACGTTCACACATCACTCGCGCCGCATTTCAAGTTGACGCAAGCCGCTCCGAAACCACCCTGTTCAGCCGGTCCAAGAGCAGGCGAGTTACGCCGACTACGAGCGCGAGTGGCGTGTTCACACAGACCCAGTCGCGCCGTGTTCGGTACCAAAACCCAGTTAGGTCGGCCTAAAAGGGTCCTGTGTGAAAACGACCTTACTTTATCAGAGTTAATGTGCACATAATGTGCTGTGATTTAAGGCTGCCACCAGTTAGAAATCCACAGACCTAACAGTGCCGCATGGATCCTGCCGACAACACCAAAATGTGTTGTGCACCTGCCACTTTCACACATCTCACAGAAATTCCCTTTACTTTGACTCCAAAAGTATTTGAATAGATCTTGTGGTTGCAAAAGGATACTCATTTCATTATAATGCAAATTAAAGCAGGGGCCTGAAATACACGTGCAAGGCTAAAATGGTCAATAAAGAATCATTTGGCAAAGCCTTGAAACTTTCTGAACTCTTTCATGCATTAATTAATAAGAATAAACAGTACCACAAATTTTCCCCATACAATTTTTCACTTTGATTCATGTGTTTTAACTTCTTACATTCAATTTTTTATTCATTTTATTTATTATTATCTATTATATTTTTAAAAATTCAAAATAACGTGTCATATTTATGTAAATATTCTTTATAAATATAGCCGTAACATTTTGTTTTCTTGTTTCTTAAGGCAAACTTGGTAAGAACAATGCATGTTTATGTATTAAATAATACAATATATTTACTTATATTTTAGTAAGTGGCAGTGCATTAAGTGACTCGTATCCAGTGAAGTGATTGATTTACATATACAGTCGTCCTCAAAATTATTCATACCCTTCAATTAAAGAAGGGAAAAAAATCAGCTGTCCGTGAAATAAGTTGAAATTGACAAAAGTAATAATAAATAAAAATTATGTGAAAATCGTGACACTGATTTTGCATTGCAGTTTAAAAGAAATATTAAAAATATACTGGCAAAACATAAAACAAGTAAACAGGCATGATGGGGCTCCAAAACTAAAACAAATTTTGAGCAACACTTGGAGGGAATCACTGCAATCAGGTGTTTTCTGTAATGTTCAAAAAGACTTCTACAGCTGTTGACAGGTATTTTTGTCCACTGTTCATGAGCAAGGCGCTCTGATATCTCAGAAACAGTTTTGTTTATTTGGTTTTTCTAAATTATTATTTCCAACCACAATTCAAAAGCAATATTTTATTTCACTAAATTATAATTTTGTAAATTTTTATTTATTATTAATTTCCTGTTATTTGAATTACTATTGTGAATTTAGCTTTTTCTTTAATTGAAGGGTATGAATAATTTTGAGGACGACTGAATATGCTGGAAAACAATTTTTTTTTAAGTTTGAAAAGATTAAGATATCTGCAATAAGTGGTATGAAAGTAAGGATGAAAAAAATGTGCCCAAACAACTAATATTTCATTTTTACAGAGAGTTTCTGAGCAGATTATGTCTAATATTGGCAAATAAAAACTAACCAGTCTGTTTTTACACGTTTCAACCCAATAGGCACTTCAAAGTATCCTAATTTATTTTCACATCACTTCCTGCCTTTGAGCAAAGCACTGGTTTCTTGCCATCTGGTAACAATAAGTCACGTTACAGATGTTCCTTCACACCACAGAAACTGTACTGCTGTCATGGCGTAAATACAGCTCAGATTCCTCTTCTTCCAAAGAATTGCACCATGAGAGCAATGCATCAAACCCAAACACTCAGCATGCTGGCAGGCTTTCAGGGAGCTGCAACAAGAACTGGGTCTTGGCTACTTTTTTGTTTGGGCCTTAATTAAAACATCATTGTGAATTCAACACTGACGTTTTGCGAGCTACAGTGAATAATAAAAATCTCAGGGAACACTGTAGACAGGTCGCCGGTCTGTCACAAGATGGGCTGTATAGATGTACAGCTCGCATTAAATGCATCTATATATACAAACAGACAGAGAACGCATTCAGTTTGGAGTCTCCAGTCCACCGTGTCTATGGCTTGTGGGAGGAAACCAGACCTCCCAGAGGAGCTCTCATACACAGAGCGAACAAGTACAGTTCGTACAGGCCTCCAGGTTCCATTATGTAATTTGTTGCTGTAAACGGACAATGTGGGTGATAAACCGGCCATCGTGACTTCACAGTTCATAAGGTGAGTGGGTGAAGGGTGTAAAGAAAAATAAATAAATATAAACTGTATATACGCATATCTACAGCCTCCAAATTTTATTGGTGAGTTTTGTGGATGCTTGTGTTTGCACAAGGAACATTTCTGGTCTGTGAGCACACAAATATATAGCCATTTAAGACACTTAAACTGGATATTTAGGTTAAAGGAAAAAAAAAGAGACTCCTATGAAATATTTAATAGTTGAGACCCCTGACTGGAGAATTCTGGGAGGGATTTTATCTTTACTCATGAATCGCTGCTTTTTAAAGCTATTTTGTCACATTTTACTCTGCAGATACGATGTGCAAATCAGAAATTAAATATTACCACACTAACCATTTAATCTTTAGCTTTTTCTTTTTCTTATTCTTACAACACACTCAATTCATTTCATGGCGTGTTTATAAGCATTAGTCTTTGCCATGAGTGCTTGTATAATGAAGCCTAAACAGACCATGGTTTAATTATCTAATCAGGTGACATCATCCTGAGATCAAAAATTGATCATTTTGGTGTGATAAGAAGTTAATTTGCCTTGTCTCAAGAAATTGATATTATCAAGATAATGATTAATTTACCCGTTATCTCAGAAAACTAAATTATATATATATATATACATATATATATGTATCAGTCTGGTTCCCTCGATGCTTCCTAATTTTAGCTTTAAGGATAACTCAGCACTAAAGTATTCCCTGTAATTAGGCAGTAATTGAAGCGAAGGAGCAGAAAAAGTCTAATTCAAACCTATTTTCCAGATCAATAGCTGCACAAATAAGTACAGAGATAGGTAACAGCTGATATGGACCAGTTCTTATGACAAAACATAAAAATAACTATCGTGATTTAGCTCCAATTTTATCCTGAAAGACTTATAAACAGGAATGCTGGTGGACCATGTGGAATATATACAATTGTCATCAAAATTATTCACACCCTCCAATTAAAGAAGGAAAATAATCAGCTGGCAGTGAAATAAGTCGAAATATACAAAAGTAATAATAAATAAAAATTTTATGAAAATCATGACTCTGATTTTGAATTGTGGTTTGAAAAAAATATTAATAAAGGCAAAAAAACACAAAATAAAACAAGCATGATGGGGCCCCGAAGCTAAAATTTTGTTGAGCAACACTTTGAGGCAATCACTGATCACGCAATCAGGTGTTTTCTGTAATGTTCAAAAAGACTTCTACAGCTGTTGACAGGTATTTTGGCCCACTGTTCATGGAAAAGGTATTTTTATGTGTCTGGGAGAGTTTTGTTTGTAGGTTTGTTTGTTTTTTAAATTATTATTTCCAACCACAATTCAAAAGCAATATTTTTTTTCACTAAATTATAATTTTGTAAATTTTTATTTATTATTAGTTTCTTTAGTTTCATGTTATTTGAATAACAATTGTGAATTTACCCTTTTCTTTAATTGGACGGTATATAAATTAGAGGATGACTGTACATACAGTTGTGTTCAAATGTTTACATCCCATCCCATTAAAGGGAAACAAATCAGCTGTCAGTGAAATAAGTTGAAATTGACAAAAGTAACAATACATTTAAAAAAATATGAAAATCATGACATTGATTTTGTATTGTGGTTCAACAGAAATATTAAAAACAAGCAAACAAAACATTAAACAATCTAACAAGCATGATGAGGCTCCTGAACTAAAATGTTGTTGAGCACAACTTTGAGACAATCAATGCAATCATTTATTATAATTACTTATTATTCTTTTTTTTTTCCAACCACAATTCAAAATCAATATTTTATTCAGCTAATTTATAATTTCATAGATTTTTATTTATTATCACTTTAAGAATCCCTTCTCCAACACACCTTTAAATGGCTGTATTCCCTCATGTACATGTCACTTAGCTCTGGGGAGGCTTGGTAACGAGCCAATCAAGGGACTCCATCCTTTATCAAGGGACAAAGAATAGAAATTAGCTTTGCTTTTATCCTGCGTCTTTACATTTTATGTTCATTAATATGCACAGTCCCTTTTTAAATAAATAAACTCAAACTCAATTGATTTGATTCAGGTGTGTTGGAGAAGGTATGCTCTAAAAGTTGCAGGATAGTGGCTCTCGAGGACCGGCCTTGGGGACCCCTGAGCTACAGCTTGAAAACATGTTTTTGTAAAAAGGAAGGGCAAAGATCCGGCCAAGACAGACCCCAGACTCAATGTCAGCAACTCGGAAGTAGCCACATCCAGACAGTAAAGCAGAGCTGATCCACTACTACCACATCAACTCCACTTCCTGCACCCCATAACAACCAACTTTCTATGGACCTTTTGGAATTTGTTGTAAACATTTCCACGTGTTTACCCAGATTATTAATGTAAAGATGTTTTATCTGTCATGCCTCTCTAATCTGACCGAGATTATCACAGCAGTGTGAGGATGTTAGAAAGAGGAGCACGACTACTTCCTGTCTTAGGGTGCATTCTAGCTAGTCCTGGACCTGGAAAATTTTGCACCTTTCTTTGCTTCGGTTTGCGTTGAATCTGCAGTAACTGAAGCGGACCAAACCACCTGGTTCAACCACCGTAGCAACTGCTCGTTAGGGGGCGATACTCCTCAATAAAAACCACTGATAAATGCTGAAAAAGCAGGAAGAAGAAGAAAGCCGGACTCTGTGATTAACGTGGAAATCTTTCTGCTTATTATTAGGCTACTACATCTCTGTCTACACATTTTCCTGTTGTTTTTCCTTGTTCAGCTTGTCCTCAGCTTCTTCAAACACACACTGTTTGCTTTGTTTTCCCTCCGACCCAAACGATAATCTACCCGACTTCCTTTTACTTTTTCTTCTTCTGCTTTCTTGCAGTTGACAAATGTCACTTGGGTGCGCTAGAAGTCAATGCACTCTATAGTACGTTTGCAAGTGAACCAAGACCCCCGACCCCAGTCCGCTTCTTTGGAACCCACCAGAGTACGGTTGGTGTTCAGACTGCGCCAAACTAAGCGGACTATCCGTGGAATCGGTTCACAATCCGGTTAAAGCGGACCAAACAGCACCCTTGTTATAGGGGCCCTCTGATAAAGTTTTGTCCACCGTCTGGCCCCCCTATGTTTAAAAAGTCCAGCTCTGACACCGGATGGTAGCTTGCCTCAGCTCTCAGTATGTAAACTGCAGCATTTTTGCAACAAACATAGTAAATGTGAGATAAAGTGGATAAAATGTGATAAATGAAAGGATAAAAAGAAAGGATGCTGGTACTGTGAGTGTAGATTAATGAGCATAATTACATCCCACTAAGAAAATAATGAACAAAACAAACAACAAGACTCTTGGGGTGTTATGGCTGGCCCAGCTTTCTCTCTCTCTGATGTGACTTGGGACTTCTACTTTCTTTCGGTGAGGACAAAGCATCAGTGTTTGAGCTCTGGAGCTCATCCCAGCACCTCGGAGTGAGTTCAGCTCAGAAACATGAATGCACTTCAATCTGTTGCCCCCATGTGGTGATTATGGGACAAGCACTTTCTATTTTCCGTCCTCACATGAATCAAACACACACATATGAGCTGCTCACAACTTGATGTTCCTTGCAGACGTGTATCTTCCAGACCTCAGGCGCTTAGACTTATTGCTTTAGGCTGATAGCCAGTGTGTGTGTGTGTGTGTGTTTGTGCATGTGTATCTGGTGGCTATACTCTTGTGTAAAAGCTGGAATGGCTGAGTTGAGTGCGTCTGCTTCATCAGATCACATTTGCACACACACGCTCGCTGCTTGCCTGTGCTTCTACTTGTGCATGTGTCTGTAGGTGTGAGTGTGTGTTTTGTCCTGCAGCGCTTATGCAACCAAAGTAACCTGAGCTCTTTAACCATGTCAAAAGAGATGAGCGGTGAGATCCTGCAGAAAAGCAGATGTCTCACATATTTACGGGGGACGGTTGAAACTGCATCAATTAAATCCAGCTTAAGGGTTTATACCTTGTTTGCGTTCATTTTAAAAGTCCTCAAATCCCATCAACATTTTATATAAAAACAAAGGACTTCAGATAAATCTAAATTACAGTATACCCCATCATTTAGGGATTAAAAGAAATTTAGGTTGTGTTTCTGTGACGTAAGATGATTTCAGCGAAGCAGAGCAGAGGTCTTCTGCACTAACAAGATCTCCTCATCGGATTTCATTCACAGGGTCAGTCTTTTAGCACATGCGAGCCCATGAGACACAAGGTGAGGGAATCACTTGGCCTGCACAGGGATGAGTCTGTTTTAAGCACAGTACTTAACACATGACCACACAGCAGGAACAGAAGGTGGTGTCTGGGTGCTGTCTGAGGTTTTATTAGAAGCTTCTGTGTTTCTGCGCCAGCAAGTCCAAGAATATCCTGTTTGCTAATATGCTTGCTTGGATCTCCATCTGTGTACCTCTCACAGAGCATGTGCATGCATGCTCTAGTTGTGTTTTTAGCTCCTCACATGTGCTACGAATATGTGTGGTGTTGGAAAGGATGAAGCAGGCAGAAAAGTTGATGTTTTTCAGTGTAAGCAAATGAGACATTTTTTAGCTTTTGTATTTCAGCAGCGATGGATAATTTTATTTATTTAGTTTTGGCAGTCAATCATAAATGGAGGTACTGTAGATGTTGAAGTTTTGAATCAACCTGCTTAACTGCAGACAACATCTTTCACCAAGTCTGAATGAATGAATTAATGGGGAGAGGATTCAAACCAGGAACCTTCATGCTGTGACATGACCACCACATCGCTACGAAGCTCTAATATGCAGAGTTTCTACACTTTGAGGAGGATGAAGATACAAAACACTTTGCTTTAAGAGCTACTGCTGCTTCTCAAGAGATGCCCTCTGATCACATCCGCAGGAAAAAAAAACTCGGTCCATGTTTTTTTGCATCTCCACTAATAAAAACTGGGACGGTACCCTACTTTTTTGGTACCCTTCCATAGGGGTACGGATCTAGCCGATCTGGACCAAAGAGGTGGAGCTTAGCACACTGCAATCCATTAATTGATTAAAAAATATGTCACTTCCTGCGTGACCCACCATAAAACCAAAGCAGGGATGACCCCTTTGTTTCTGTCACGCGTGGTGTGGCGCTTTGGTTGCACTGCAATGATGTCACAAAGCAAACCATCACAAAGCAGCACTATCCGGTTAATACTCCGCCTCCAGGGTAAGGTTGCAACGTAAAATCAACATATCTGTACCAAAACCCACCTGACCTGATCCAGACTCGCAGGTGGAAATGGGGCTGAAGACACGGCGATAAGATGTCATCACGTGGCCATTAAATCATGGCAACATGTAAAATACGATGTAAAATGCTGCTATTTAATTAAAGAAATAAAACGAATAAACAGGATATCAAGGGGAGCCTTGTGTTCATAAAGCTCCCCTTGGTAAAGAAAATCTGTTCAACACAATAAAGCAACCAGATCATCATTCTGCTTACTACAATGTTGGACAGGACAACTTTAAAAAGAAAAAAAAAAAAAGAATCATGGCAACATATAATTAACATGTGGGAACAAGATAACCGAGTCATGGCCATGTGTTACTCTGCAAAAACTCAAATCTTACCAAGTATATTTTTCTAATTTCTAGTTCAAATATCTCATCACCCTTGAAATAAGACAAAATTACTTTAAGAGAAATCTTTCTTAACCTGGTGACAAGGATAAGGAGATGATTTGTACTTGAAAATCCTTCCAAGTAGCTTTGATACTTAATGGAAAAATTGTGTAACAATTGTATATCGCAGCAACTCGCTAGTACTTTTCATGCTGCGTTTACGTGAAACTGGGCAGACGGAAGACAGCCGCTGCATGTAAAGTTATCACCAGCCTCTATGTGAAGACGTGGTCCGTCAGTTACAGTGACTTCAGTCCACATCTGATATGTTGTCATGGCGATGACAAATTGTTTTCCCTGACCCATGTTTTACCGTCTTTCGCTCGGCTTCATTGATTAAAATTTCATCTGGTTTGTTACCGACAGCCGTCTGCCTGACTGCATGCTCACTGCACGGCGGTGACTTTTTAAAAACATTACCACTAACTGAGCTGATAACTCCAGTGTCTCCGGTGAGTTTCTGTGGTTTGCTACTGTCACGCTTCTCCTGCACGTAAAAATATGGCAACACGGTAGCCACCACCGAGCCGACCCGTTCCATGTAGATATGAATGATACGAACGGCAAATTCAGAGCTTACAGGAGCACTTCAGCTGGTTGATGGGAGTGATTACTGATTAATGGAAAAATACTGTTGAACCAAATAATCAATTTTTGTGAATAGATAACAGGAGAACTTACACAATGTCCCTTTAAAGCGCGAGACTATCCTGTTCATCCTTAGAGTTGCGGAAAGAGCTGCACATTTGGATGTTTTCAGATTTTGAAAAAAAAAAAACAAAAAACAGTTACAGTAATTGCAGCATCACTTGGTCAGTCAGGGTCATGTCTGATTTAGCCTTTCAGGCTAACATCAAACTCCCACCAGATCAGTGTCACAAGAAAAGAATGTGAAAGGAAAAGTTTAAAAGGAAATGAAGAACAGAAGCATGTTTTTTTCCAGAAGGTTTTGGACTATTCAGTGAGTCGATTGAAGAGCCTTCTAGGCAAGACATAAACAAAATACACAAGATTAGATTATTAGATAAAGTGAGAATTTACTGTCAAGTTCATGTATGTTTTTTTTTTTTTTTTGGTTGGTTGGTTTTTGTAATGTCATGTTAAAATAACTCATATCAGCATAACTAATATGATAAAATAAGGTATGTGAATAGAATTAATAATAAAACTCCTGACTTCTTAACAGTACAATAGGGGTGTGAGATACAACAAGATTTGGTATTGATCTGATACCAAGTATATAGAGGTCTGGTATCATCCCTACTAATACCAATACTACACATTACTAACATGTTATGCAAAGAGATTAATTTGTGCAATTAAAGCATTAATTTAACGCATTAGGGCTTTAACAACAGTTATTTTGCACACAAAAAATAAAAAGGGTATCATCATTTTGTTGTAATGAGGTTAATAAACAGAAAGTTGGAGGGAAGCTGAGGCTGCAGCTACTGAAGCATTCATTTTCTCTCTTTTTTGTTCTTCATTTGAAAGGGACATATTGCACATTAACAAACATACCATAAGTACAGTGCACAATACAAATATCCACAGAGTTAACCAACAATAGTAGCTAATTTTCTGTTGTCCTGTAGTACTGTATGTCTCAGACAGCTACAATACATATACAGTATAATAAAGTACAGAGAAAAGGTAAAGGTGAAACCAGTTGTAGTAAATATTGTATAAAAAGCATAATTTAAAGTGTAAATTTTAAGTGCATATTTCAAGTGCATGAGGTTAGAGTGCAGTTTAAAAAATATAAGATAAAAAACAGGTTTAACAGAGAGTAAAACAGAGGCGCTAACTTTACTGTGGATGTGCTATTTTATAGCTAAGTGTATTGTATTAATAATGCTTAATATTACTGTAATCTAAAGGGAAAATAGCACAATGGGCTCTATGCACAGCTTCCTGAACTTATGGCAGCTCCTTTGTTTCCTGTATTTCATTACTGGACAAACCAATAAGTCCAGGTGTGTCTGGCCATTGTCGTCGTGGTTACTAAGGTCAGACACACCTGGATCTGTGGCACCCAAATGAGTCAGAAAAACACATTTTTAGAGCTGTAAAATGATATAGTGCTACATTAAAGACTTCCTGTTCCCAGAAGAAAGAAATAATAAAGAAAACAAAGGGAAGTACAGCTGCCTTATTTTCATCTTTGGAGCATTTCAAAGATTGTTTAGCTTTGGAAAACCAAAAGAAATTTCTCATGACACATCCTGGGTTTTTATCAGGGGTGGGAATCACAAGGTACCTCATAATACAATATTATCACGATATTTTGCCCATGATAACAAAGATATCACAATATGGTGATTCTGGAATGATCAATATGCTACAATAAATTTAATCCACGATACATCACAATATGTGTCACTGAAGACATTCCGAATTGATTGACCAAACTAAATTCTTTTACAATAAAAGTACAAAATACTGTCACTCAGGTTTTCCCGTAGTAACAGTAATTCATGTGAAATTAGTAAAACAAAGCCTCAAGTTGCCTCTGCTTCTCAGGGTGCACTCTATAAAACCTCTGTCTGATCGGCCTAGAGTCCCCTACATCAATGTCATGTGTTACCAAGGTGGTGCGCGATGGCGTATCACCAAACAAACTCAGAAATTAAACGGACCAACTGCTCCTTTTGCAAGGGCTCAAGATGACCCAAGTAACTATCCAACTGTGCCAAGGACTCGGTGTTTCTCAACCGACCAGTCACAACAGCCTCATCAGGAACAGGAGGGTCCTCTACCTCTGACCCCCGCAAACTAGGGGAGGCAGGCAGAACAGACAAGCAAACAGGGCGAACCCCTGACCTCACAGACTCAGCTGAGCCCCGCGAAAAATATGGCTTCAACAGGTTTACATGAAAAAGTTTGGTATGCAACCTACGGTCCGGTGTGGAAACCAAATAGTTGAGATCTGACAACTTCTTCAGCACAGAGTACGGACCAGAGTACCGTGCTTGAAACGGAGACGTAACCAATGGCATGAGGGCCAGCACCTGGTCTCCAGGAAGAAACTCCCTATGCACAGTTTTACCATCATAACGTTTCTTCATCTTAGACTGCACCCCAGCCAACCGTTTCTTAGCCGCCTCCTGAGCCGCATACAACCTGTACCTGAAACCATTAACAAAATCCAAGAGGTTACCAGGTGGATCAGACTCTCTCCAGGTGTCCCGCACCAACGCTAGGGGACCACGAACCTTATGACCAAAAACCAAGTCATTAGGGCTAAACCCAATACTCTCCTGGACCACCTCACGTGCAGCCAACAGCATCCAGGGTAAAGCCTCCTCCCAGTCACCCTGCATCTGGACACAAAAAGAGCGCAACATGGACTTCAACGTCTGATGGAACCTCTCAAGAGCACCCTGACTCTGAGCATGATAGGCAGATGAAAAATTATGCCTCACATTCAGCTGTGCCAGAACCTGTGCAAACAGCTTTGAACAAAAATTGGACCCTTGGTCTGACTGAAGTATACGAGGAACTCCAAAAACAGAAATAAACTGGGACAGGGCACGGACCACAGACTTGGCAGTAATGCTGCGCAAAGGATATGCAGCAGGATAACGTGTACTCTGACACATCACAGTCAACAGATAACATGCACCAGACTTGGCTGGAGGCAACGGACCCACACAGTCTATCAGCAAGTGCTCAAATGGCTGACCTATAGCTGGAATCGGGCAGAGGGGAACCGGTTTCAAAGACTGGTTGGGCTTGCTAGTCAGCTGACATGTATGACAGGACTTAATGTAAGCTGACACATCCCGCTTTAAACGAGGCCAAAAGAAATACCTCATAACCCGGTCATACGTCTTCCTGACACCCAAATGCCCAGACTGGTCATGCGAGATCTGCAACACAACATCCCGAAACTTCAAAGGAACAACCACTTGATACACAGGTTCACCAACGAAACCATCCAACTGAGGAGTCCATTTTCTCATTAACACATCATTGTGCAAAAAATAACATTGCGATCGGTTTCTGACCTCCGCCGAAGGACAAACCGCATCCCACAAAGACGCCATGGTGCGATCTTGCCTCTGTTCATCCACCAATTCACTGTAAGGGACAGACCACGGAGCAGAAGGTACAACCAAATCACATGGAAAGTCACTGTCAGAGCCCTGATTGTCTAACCTGTGAGAGCGAGTCACCACACAGGCACCAAAAACATCAGGCAACTTCAGTTCATTCTCGTCAGGCTTATCACACAGTATGGGAATTTGCGTCACCTTTGCAGGCGGGGGACTATCAGCCCACACCCTACTACCTGCGATGTCATTGCCCAGGATCATTTCCACGCCGTCCACAGGTAAAGCTGGCTGTACACCAACGGACACCACACCCTGGAAAAGACCACAGTTTAACACAAGTTTGTGTCGTGGCACACTCAAAACATTCATGCCCATGCCCACAACAGGAATGTTTGAGCCAACGGCAGATCCATCAGAGAATGGCAAGGTAGAGGCCACAATGAAGGAGTCAAAGGCACCAGTGTCATGCAAAATCCTCACGCGCACCCTCTCATCACTGCCCACCAAGGACACAAAACCTTCGGTGATAAAAGGCAAATACGACTCCATCCCAGGTTTAACACCAGCCGTAACCTCAGCCACCCCCCGCTTAACAGATGCAGCACACATGACCGGTGTAGCACCACCAGACCCCTGTTTAGGACGAGACTTCAACAAATAACAGTCACGTTTACAGTGACCCTGCCTCCGACAGTAATGACAAACCTTGTCAGATTCACGGGTAAACCGGCCATGCCGTAACCCAACCTCAGGTGCGGTGCTGTTGCAGGCGGATGATCAGGGGGTTGTTAGACCAGTGTGTTTCTTTTCCAGGAAGTTTAACCGCCATCAGTTTAACTACTCGGTTATTGAGAAAGAAACTCTGGCGTTGATTTGGGCCTTGCAGCATTTTAGTGTGTATATTGGCTGTGGTCCGGTCACTGCTTTCACAGATCATAACCCTCTGACATTCCTCAGCAGCCTCAAATCCCCCAACCAGCGGCTGATGAGGTGGGCGCTCCTTCTCCAGGCTTACAGCCTTGAGATTCGGCACATAAAGGGGCGTGACAACGTGGTGGCTGATGCTCTGTCTCGAGCTCACTGATATTGGTAATGTAGACGCTGCTCAATTTCCTTTTGTTTGGTTTATTTTTGGTAGATATGGTGTTAGTATGGTTTTGTATTTTGTTTTGGAGATTTTGGGGTTTTTTTGTATATAGGCTTGTTTTGTAATAGGTTAGTTTTTGTGGGGTTTTTGCGGTACCCTTGGGGGTCCCTTTTTTGTGAGGAGGGGGTGTTACGGCCCTAAGCCATGTGGGTTGGGGTTGGTATGTGTTTGCCTTTCTCCTGCTCCTCCTCTTTCTGTGTGCAGGTCTGGGAGCGGTTTCCGGAGCACGGCGGGCTTAAAAGCTCCGCCTGCTAGAGGGCTCGGTAGCTCACTCTGTCTTCTGCTCTACACCTGGGAGGTTGTTGCTCCGGCGTGGCTGGGCCTGGTCGCGGTTACCACTCTTTTTAAATAGTCTTGATAAATAAAAGCTGGTTTTAAGCATATTTCCCCGGCATGGTCTCCCATTCTTTGTTATGGCTCTGAGCCGGTCATAACAACACGATCAGTGCATTGGCATCTTTGCAGCCTTGCTGAGAGAGGTGCTGGCTTAACTTTAATTGGCTCTACATTTAAAAAACAGCAGATATAAATAGCTTTGCAAATCAAATTCTCAAATTTGGTTTGCCAAAAAACAATTTGAATAAAAAAAAAAACTACTTAAAGGTGATAGCTACGAATTTAATTCCTCCCACTAACTAACATTAACATTTTTTCACTCAATTAGCATTAGCAAAGTCACAGAAGCAGCTAACTAACAGTAAAGTGGCAACCTCTACGGGGCTTTTGAGCCCCATTCACAACCCCTTAACTTATCCTGCTATGTTTTTTGTTTGTTTGTTTTGACTGTATGAATCTGATCAAATGTAAGGCAAGGAAAATGCTATTTTTACACAGCAACTACAGAGCTAATACTAGCGGCGAAAAATCCCAACATTGGGTTGGTAATCAGATGTAAATATTTATTTTTTAGACCCGTCAAAGTTGATAAAACAATTGTTTATATGCGGGGAAAAAAATGGTGGGAAAATAAATACATTATTCTGCACCCCTCAGATGTTCCATGGATGATTTTATTTTTCTTTTTTTTTTAAATAATGTTCTTAAGAAAAATTTGTAGCAGTCACCTTTAAATGGAGCAAAAAAAATCTTTTAGTTTTGCCACTGGAATCTGGTGTGTATAGAAAAGCCGAACTTGAGTTTTTGCCATTTGAAACTGTCTTCTGTTATTCCTACATGCTGTGTGAAATATAAAAGTAAGCATAACTATGAGCCAGACACAAAAACCTTTACAAGGGAATTATACAAGTAACATTTTAGTGCAAACAGAGTAATAGGGACACGCTGCTGAAAGCCAACATCTCCCTTCTGGTCTAATGGAAAGGCTGTGACAGCATCAAAGTACACATCCACACATTCACAGAGGAACACAGTGACCAAGCAAAATGACAAAATGTCTGTTTTTCTGCCTCCAGAACCACCTGGAACCATTTACGTGTGTGTTTACAGAAAGTACTGCCAGAAACAGAGGTAAAAACACAGCAACCTCAAAGAAATAAATATTTTTAGCTGTTTACTGATGAAGTGGCACCAATGCCAACTGCGTCTGAACCAATGAAAAATATCAGTGAGGACAAACTGTCAGTCCAAAAGCAGGCACACAGAATCCACTGAACAGTGTGTTCCCTCATTCTTGATTGTCTCATGTCAGATTGATGATCAATAAAATGTCTAATATGAACGTACTTGTGCATAAGGCCAAACATAATCAGCACCTATTCCAGCTCCGCATTCCTCAGCTCTGTGGAGCTTTTCAGCATTTTAAAACTTATTCTCTCGGTTTTATAGCCCAGTTTTATTGATTTAAATCAGCGTCATGGTTTCTATCGAATCTGGTTCCAACAGCAGTAAAATGTGATTTTATGAAAACCAAGAAACCATACTTTACCTCAAAACAAAGTTATCAACAGACCTCTGAACATTACTAATGCACGTAAGCTGGCAGCCAGTCTCCTTAAAAGGCATTTTATTAACATTACAGAAAGTTGTGTTTCATTTAAATGAGCCATTGTAGATTTTATGTTGAATGTTTTTTCTCTGAGAGGAGGCCTTCTGGGATACAAAATATAAGTGTTCCCACTGTTTATCCTGCTGAGATAAGTCAATATTTCTACTTTGTGATGTGATACAAATCCTTTGTGTAAAGATTTGAGTGTAAAGTGTATTTCTTTGAAAAGGAACCAGAACAATCCACTCCCATGAGAGCAGGTGAGTAGGGGCGGACCTAGAAACTGTTTAATGGGGGGCAAGCAGGGGCATAGAACAGGAAAAAGGGTGGCACATGTAATTGAAACCTTTTTATAAATAAACAAATAAATAAAAAAATGGACCTGAAATAATCAGCTAATCATTAAAACTAAGGTGGTCATCCAAAATAAAACGTAAAAATTTGCAAAAGCAGTCAATGTTGTTTTTTTCTTTTGTTTCTTTTAATCAACAATGGCTCATGTCACATTTGATGGTCCATTTACCTTTACACTGTACATTCTTATAAAATCTTGAGTTTGATGCCAATACTGTCAACTGTGCAGGCTGCTGGTGATATGATGATGGACAAAATGCTGCATTATGATCTAGAACATGGTAAAATTCATGTAGAACAACATTGGTGTACATTACATGCTGCAAATACTTTCACTTGGGCCTTTGAAGCTTACCCAAGTAAAGGTTTACACTAAATATTTGTTGAGGCGCCACTGGAAGGGCCTGTCAAATTATAAAGGGTGGGCCCATGAGCCCCACAGGCCACCCCTTCTGGTCCCATCCTTGCAGGTGAAGCTGATTGATCCGGTCCACTTGCTTTGTTTTTCCCATAAGAAATGTACTGCTACAGTGTTGTTCAGTCCACCATCCAGCATGGAATATTTTCATTTTGGTTGACAAAATGATAATGCACATGTGGCATGAGCCCCTGAACAAACTGGCTTTTAATATAGAACAAGCCAAGACAACGCCACCCTGGGACTTTTCACCCAGAGATTTACTCAGGTTTTACTAAGGACGCTGAAGTCCGTGGTGCCAATGAGACGTGAGATGAGGTTTCCAAAAATACAAGAATTTATTTTAAAAAAGACACGTTAAAAAGAAAGGACCAGAGCTGGAGCTTACCAGGTTTAGGTGGACGAGCCAGGGGGGAAGGGAATCCCGCGGAGTCACCCCACTCACACGTGCACGTCACACAAGCACACAACAAGCACAGCAATTCACTCGTGAGAACACCACGGCATGCAGTCCACACCAAGAGGGGGAATCCCAGCCCTGGGAGGCACCACCACCATGTGTCAAGCTCGCAGCCTCTGGAATAAAAGATAAAATACAGGTGACTGAAAGAAATACACAAGTAAACAAATTAAAAGAGCACAGAGTCAAAGAGCCAGCAGCCCGATAGCTCCGGCTGCAACACGGTTTAGCAAGCTCGGTGATGTCAACCGAGCTAACCGCTAGAATGCTTCTGTCCAGTCCAGCAGAACCAACAGCCGTGAGAAACAGCTCTTCACAAATGGACAGGCTGCGCAGCAGCCAAACAAGGTCAGTACATTTACAGAAAAACAAAGCAGCAGTACGCTTGCAATTAATTAGCTCCTCTGGAGCTAAAGTCGGCAGCCGTGCTGCTAGCGCCGTGGGTTGCACCAGCCCAGTTTTAGCCGTGTAGATCTGCGTTCCGATCACCACACTCAGGCTTGTCAGGGGGGCGCAATCCTTCCACACAATTAGCAGCTTAGCTGGTTACCACATCGATACCAGCGCATTTACAAATCGGAGACAGCACCGCCGGAGAATCTTCCGTGCTTACAGGAAGTCACGTGAACCCAGTGTGTTGCTTGACGTCAGGAAACAATACGCTCTGGTTAGTTCCTACCTGGCTTATATAGTACCTGCCAACCACTGATTGGCTGGCGGCAGAAATACCCACCTCATCCTGCCACACACATATACAGCTAGGTCAAAGGTGAGTTAAAGAAGTGCAACAGAGGAATGGGAACTCTTAAACTTGCTCTCAAATGCATATCTCAGTGTCTGCATATGCCATCAGGTGTGCCTCAGGGCTCAACTCTTGGTCCAACAATTTTTTCCATATTCATCATGACATCCCTCAAGCTATTAGCAAAGCCTTTATTCACTTATATGCTGATGACACAATTTTATATGCTTCTGGTCCTTACGCTGATGATGTTCTTACTGTAAATCTCTTAAAGCTTTTATGAGATTTAACGTGTGTTTATCAAGCTTAATCTGTTCCTAAATGCTAAAAAAAAAAACTAAAATGATGTGGTTTGGCCTAAAAAGCAGGGCTACCCCACCCGCGACTGAAATAACGACAAGAGATGAGACCATCGCTGCACAGGTGACGGTTTACAGATATTCAGTAGTCTATCTTGATAGTGCATTCTCTTTATCACATCACATAAACATGTTACAATCAAAAGGTCAAAGCGAGAGATGGTTTTCTTTATAGAAATTGCTCTTCACTTACGTTTGCAGCCAAACGTTTGATTGTTGAAAGGACCATCCTACCCTTATTTGACTATGGTGACACACTCTAAAGACATGCTTGCAAAGGAACTCTTGTAAGCTGGACTTAATTTATAACTCTGGGATCCGACTTGTCACTAATACTCCTTACAGAACTCATCAGTCAGGTTTAATGGCCATCATTAATATCGTCGTAATTTTCACAGGGTCACTCTCATCTATAAAACACCACTCGGTCTTTCACCTCCATATTTATGTCAGCTTCTGCACAGAGTATCTACAGCCAAATGCATGACATGGTCCTCCCATAGAATTATGCGACAAATCCCTAAAACCAACTCTTTTTTGGACAAATGTCCTTTTCTTCTGCAGCTTCAAATGACTGGAACACATTACAAAAAATCTCTGAAACGTGACGCTTTTACTTCTGTCTCTGTTTTTAAACGCCATTTAAAGGTGACTTTTCATGACAGCTGTAAATGTTTTGTTACATTTTAACTCCTCTTTCGATGTCTTAAATTGTTTAAATGTTTTACAGAATATTTTCCAGCATTGTTAATAAGAATCTTGTTCTTAAAGGAGCTGTATCATGCTTTTCAAATGTTCCAAAAGTCAAATACAGGCATTTATAAGCTAGATATGTTCCCATCGTTACTATAGAAACTAATTTGGTGTTAAATATCAGTTTTTCGATGCATCTAATTTCCAACACGGAAGTAAGATGGCTGACTGTACTGAACCGCGGAGTTCTCGACCAATTGCAGCATGTTTTACGCCCATTTCATGACGTCGCCCCGGAAGAGACACTTATTCTGAAGGGTCACAGAATTGTCTGTAACACCGGCACCGGCAGCTCTCATGTGGATGTTAGTTGTAAACATTGATGGATAATTACTCCGATCGACGGGATAAAACAGACCAGCCTGTTATGGAGCTGTATGCGCTCGGCCCATAGTCTGATATGGAGTTTGAAGTATACGCAGTACCACAGAAGTACCACAGAGACCCCTGACAAGCAAGTAATTTAGCGAACAAATCATAGCCTAACAGTTAGCATTGAGCTGAGGGATGTGTTGACTCACCAGTGTTGTTGTCTGTCCATGCGCGTTTTTATAGTAGGAACTGCGTCAGGTTTCAGAAGTAATCCCAGAGAAAAAAACACTTTACTGCCCGAGATTCATGAAGTTGTCAGGAGTGAAGTTCACACACAAAGTTGAGTTTTTTTTTCCCCGCTCCTGAAGTTATAATCCAACCACTTCTGGCAAGTCAATTCATCCAGTACAACAAATAAACTCCCACGCTGAACATGACCATGCTGAACGTAACTGCATTTTCCCCAACTTGCTGTCCTATAGAGCTTAAAAAAAAGAAAAAAAAAAAGGAAGAAAAATTCTCCTGAACTCTGGATCAAACGTCTGTTAGCTGATGGCTGTTTGTCTCTGAGGAAATCTTCCTGCAGCTGTTAGTTTCTTCCTCAGAGAGTGTGTATATGATTCTCTGAGTTTCTGTTCAACAGAGGGCGTCTTGCTACGATACTGAGCGTGCGCATTTGGACTTTCGTGATTGGTGCCACGTTCATACGTAACGGGGTGGGTAGTCAGCCGTTTGCAGGGAGGTAGCGCTTGATTTAAATATTCATGTAGATTACTTAAATATGCATGAATGAAGAAAAATAACGATTTAAATCATTTCTTGATGAGGAAATAACACACTGCCATGCTGAAAAGCTCCTAAAAGTCCATTTTTCATGATAGAGCTCCTTTAATGCAGTGTTTCCCAATCCTGGTCCTCAGGGACCCCTGCCCTGCATGTATTCCAGGTTTCCAACTCCACCCCACCTGATTCAGATCAACTGAATTGGTCATCAAGTTCTTTGCAAGCCTGCTAACGAGCCTTTCATCTGAATCAGGTGTGTTAAAGTAGGAACATCTTGAAAACCAGCAGGGCAGGGGTCCTTGAGGACCAGGATTGGGAAACACTCTCTTAATGTCTTTACCTCGGAAAAATAAAGGTTCAATAGAAATAAATAAAATAAATATTTACCTGTACAAATTACTCTGATTTGCTAAAAATGTAGTTTTATAGTGAGAAGGACCTTTGGACATCAGGTATCTAGTGTCTGTCCAGTTAAAGGTTTCTGACATTAACTAATGGATCAGATCTGAGAATCGTGGCATTGTCCATTACTTCAGTTTCCCAATCCTGGTACTCAAGTACCCTGCCCTGCACATTTAGGGGATTTCCATACTTTAACTTTAACATACTTTGGTTGGTTGTGTGTGTTTTTTTTTTTAAGTAAAATAAAATAATCTGTCATCTTTGCCTCAGTTTGTGTCTGTTTGGCCTCATCGGAAAATGTCTTGGTCTTAAGAAAAGACAGTAGGAAATGTTAATGAGGGCTAAAAGACAGAATACTACAATGAGAATCCAGCCATACTTATACAAAACTGTACGGTGGGTCTGCAACACTGAACCTACAAATACTGAATGCTTTGGGTGTTTATTCCAATGCAGTAAAGCAGCGGGAGACAAGAACGTATAGTAGGACATAAATACAGACCAGCAACCACAGTTGGATGATGGAAATGAGATAGTTTAATAAAACAAGAGGGCCACAAACAGAAGCAGGAACACTAAAAAACAAGACTGATAAAGGCAAAGCTAATATGACTGGAAGACTGACAGGGAACCACATGCCTATACAAGCAGAAATACCAAGATTGACAACACAATGAACTGGCAACAAGCAGAGGAAACCTGGAGCATATACAGAGGGACTAATTACAAAATGAGAAGCAGGTGTGACAATTAGCAACCAGAACCAAAGGAACAGTAAGAATATGAACACTGAATGGGAAATTGAACAGAATACACAAGGGCAACAAAAAAGGAGACCATAAACTTAAATTTACACTGCGTAAAAGAAAAAAAAAAAAAAGTTAATAGCAGAAAAATTTAAAGGTACAGTATGTAAAATATCAAAAAAGTCAATGGCAGAAAAATGTAGTATATAATTTAAAACTGTGTGTCAACTGATGTGCAATGACTGCACTAGAATAGCTGTTCTGTTTATTTTCTTAAAAAGAATCATTTATATCTACTTCCTGCGGGTACACGGAGGCTGCCATATTTGTTCCACCATTTTTACTATGGTGTCCCTGAGTGGACACAACAATGTGTGTGAAGTGAGAACCCTCTGAACTTTAAAACTGTTAGAGCACTTTTTGGGATATCTCTTAAAAGACATCAAAAGTAGTTACCTATAGTAGTCATAAGGCGCTTTCGGACTGTAGGAACCTTTTTGAGTTCCTATAACCTTTTCGGGAACCAGCCCATTTTTTGCGCATTCGGACACATAGGAACTAGGGACCTCGGACCTCAGTTCCTAAAACCTTTTTAGCTCCTACTCCGAGGCAGGGTCTTTTCGGGGTTCCATAGGAACTGAAATACGTAGGTGTTTGGTCATGGGTAGAACTGGCAAGCTGCGCCCCTTGTGTGAGCTCCGCTTCTTCCAGCCCACCATATTTAAAAAAATCTCACAGCTGTTTACCTGTTTACCGAGATTGTAATAACAACAAGATCTATTACAATAGGAGTGAACGAATTCATTATCAAATCGATCACAATCGTTTCTCCCCCTCTTCCTCTCCCCCCCTCCCCCCCGGTGCACGTCCTGAATCGATAACTATTTTGAAATTTCCAAAAGCAATTATTTTTATATTGACTCGAGGAAAAGTCCGCCTTAGTGCCGAGGTAAACGAGTGTCTGAATGCTAACGGAATAAAAGTCCAAGTCCGCACTATTACTGAGGACTACTTAAAGCTCGGCTGGAACCATGTAAGTTGTTATCTTCTCATTTTCAAAGGCTATTATTTATCCTGTGGAGGTGCCACTCCGCAGCGTCATGTTTAATTACATCCACCATCACTCCGGATTCGTCACTGAACCGGTCCAGGTGTAGTTAGTCCTGCAGTTCTGTTAGTCAGCTCCGTTCGGGTCTTGCAGGTTTGATTCCGTCACACAGACCAGTTTTACGCTGTCCTTGAACCATCTTTCGTGTATTTTACCGCTTGTAAAACCGCGTGCAGAAGAATCATCTGACTGCAATGGGACCCCGCCGACATCACGTCTATGAGGGGTTTTCCAGAAAATAACTAAGGAAAACATCGGACATTTACATGAAAACACGTCTGATTGATGTGATCTTAGTTTGTCATGAATCTCAAAATTGGGCAAATTCTAGTAAACTTTAGTGCTGGCTGAGACAAACCAGCCCCCCCCCCCCCCCCTTCCCCCTCGATTTGTGTCCATATATGACTGAGTTTATAGTGACTTTGCTGCTGCTGCGGTGGAAAAATAAAAATTTAGCCTAGTTATATTTTAAATATAAGTTAATTCCTTTTGTTAATTTATTCTTTAAAAAAAGGTCATTAAAGACCAAAAAAGCTTTGTTGATTAAGATCAGGACTGTTTAAAATGAATAAAGAGATAAAATCCAAACATACCCTCCCCTACAGCTGGTTAGTCTGACTATGTGAGGATGAGAAAACCACAGTTCAACTTCCTTCACTATACGTCTGTTTAACAAGTTCTTTTGTGAATATTATTTTTTTATGGCATAGAGTGCCATCACTCACATAAATGTGAAGGACCTCTTAATCTTTTAATAGCTATGTTTTTATTTCTAAAAATTTCTTTTAATAGCCTATATATTTATCCATCCGCTATGTATATATACACACAACATTGATTTTCTTTCCACGGGGGGGGGGGTATTGGCCGATTAATCGGCTTTTTTCTACTCAAAACTATCTTTATTATATCGGCCTTTAAAAATCCACTATCGGTCGATCTCTACTTCAGTGAACGAACCCAGGTCCGTCCACTAAGGTGTCCGGGTGTACTTCAACGTAACGTTAGCAAGATGTTAGGGCAGCTTTCCAATGGGGGGCTGTTCCGTTACATATGACTGTGATGAGGCAAAGCTGGTAAGCTAGCTTTTATAATAGCTTTGAATAAAAGACATGAGAAACCTCAGTTTTGTATCAGATCTGCTGGGGCATAAATTTGTCACTGTCACAACGATTACTACACATGGTTCCTAACGATGTCCTCCCTCATGTGCGAACGCACACTGAAGGGAAGGGTACTTCTTATAACTAAACTCGGGAGGCGTATTTATAGGAACTGCATTCTTAGAACCTCTCTGTCCGAATGCGCCTTATAGCTACAGTACACCTGAGACCACTGGATCCACTTACAGATCAAAACATCTTTATGTTTGGGAGAATTTTGGCCACTAACGGGCACCGTACATTCACTACAGTGCTTACAATATGAAGTTATTTGAAAGGAAACATTTATTCTTTCAAATACCCATGTTTACCACTAGATGTCAGTAATTCTTACATAATGTACCTTTAATATATAATCCAAAACTCTTTCTATTTATGTGCAATCGCTTCACTAGAATAACTGTTATGTTTATTTTTTTTAGAGTGACTCATTTATATCTACTTGCTGGGGGGTTCGCATACATGGAGGCTGTCATATTTGTGCTGCTATTTTTACTACGATGTCCCTAAATGGACAAAACAATGTGAGTGAAGTAAGAACTAAAAAACTGCTGTACCTGCTTTGTTTAATGGGAGTTAGAGCACTTCACCTGAGACAACTGGATCCACTCACAGATTAAAACATCTTTAAGTCTAGGAGAATTTTGGCCACTAACAGCCACCATACATTCACAACAGTGCTTGGAATATGAACTCATTTAAAAGAAAACAGTCTGGCCCTGCAACAGACTGTCAACCTGTCCAGGGTGTACCCTGCCTTTCGCCTGATTATCGCTGGGATAGGCTCCAGCAACCCCCGCGACCCTGAAATGGATAAGTGGTACAGTCAGTGAGTGAGTGAGTGAGTGAGTGAGTGAATGAGTGAATGAGTGAATGAGTGAATGAGTGAATGAGTGAATGAATGAATGAATGAATGAATGAATGAATGAATGAATGAATGAATGAATTAAAAGAAAACATCTTTAGCCCCGTTTCCACTCGCGGGTCTGGGTTGGGTCAGGTCGGGCCAGGCCGGATCGGGTGGGTTTTGGTACGGATGTGTTGATTTCACGCTGCGTCCCCACAGCAACCTGCACCCTTACTTTTGAGGCGCTGGACAGCGCTGCTACGTGATCGCGTGACATCATCGCTGTGCAACGCCGTTTAACCAAAACACCAGCGCCACACATTACAGAAACAAAAGGAGTCACCACGGCTTTGTTTTTACGCTTCGTCACGAGGGAAGTGAGATTTTTCAACAAATCAATGTATTGCTTTGTATTAGCTCCACCTCTTTGGTCCGGATCGGTTAGCTCAGTACCCCTACCGAAGGGTGCCAAAAAAGTAGGCCAGGTCGGGTCGGATATAAGGGTACCCGTCCAGGTTTTTATCTGTGGAGACGCAAAAAAACGTGGACCGATCCAGCCCGACCCGACCCAGACCTGCTGGTGGAAACGGGGCTTTTGTTTCAAATAGCCTACCCATCTTTACCTTATTACAAGCAAAATGAAAAAAAAAAAATCTTGGCCACTCTTAGAATAAGTTTTTAGAAAAGACATTTTTGCCTGTAATTAGCAAAAAAAAAAAACTTGGCCACTCTTAAAGGTCGAATATGGAATACGGACAGAACAGCGACATCACGTGTGTCTAGGTTGTAGTTGCAACAGCAGAAAAACAACTCCAGCTGCTGGGATGCCAGGCTCACTGCAGATACGTAAGTGACCAACAGTCTGCAGCATGTCCAACAAGTAACACAGAGGAGTTTATAACTGACAGCTAACGCTAGCCATGTTAGCAAACAAGCTAGCTTACCGATCCAGGATGAAAGTCGCCATTTCCATGTTTTGACTCCGTGGAAAACGTTTATGTGTGTCCATTTAGTGTAGTCTTCACCTAAATTTACTCCAGGTTTTGCTCTTCTCAGGTCACTCCTCCTCAGAAACAGATAACAATATTTCCAGGGCTCTGAAGCAGCTGCTTCACTCGTCATCTCCACGGTTTTCCCCTGTACAAGCCTGACTATGACCAAAATATTGTTTTGGCAACCTGCAATGGCGGCATGTATTGGCCTATAGACGTAAATAAAATGCCATTATCGAACCCGAAAAAATTATTTTATAATTATTTTTAGGCTAAATATAATTTTTCTGGGAAATGTACTTTCATTCTGCACACCCCCAAACGACCTGTGGAGGTATTCTTTTTTTAAAATAAAGCTTTTAATGAAAATGTTCCATATTCAACCTTTAAAATAAGTTTTGAAAAAAAGTATTTTTCTTCTTGTAATTGGAAAAAAAAAAATTCTGCCAATAGAACAGCAAAAATTTCTTGACAAGATTTCTTGAAATAAGATGCGTGAAATCTTATCAAGAATTTTTTTGTTGTTTTATTGGCAGAATTCTTTTTTTTTTTTTTTTTTTTACAAGGAAAAAAAAAAGATAAGATTTTTTTTTAAATAAGATGCATTGTGGGCTGCACGGTGGCGTGGTGGTTAGCACCGCAGTCTCACAGTAAGAAGGTCTCAAGTTTGATTCCCAGCTGGGGAGGGGGTTCAAACAATTCCAACAGTGGCCTTCCGGTGTGGAGTTTGCATGTTCTCCCCGTGTATGCGTGGGTTCTCTCCGGGTACTCCGGCTTCCTCTCGCCATCGAAAGACATGCATGTTAGGTCAATTGGTTACTCTAAATTGCCCCTAGGAATGAATGTGAGCGTGAATGGTTGTCTGTCTCTCTGTGCTGGCCCTGCGACAGATTGGCGACCTGTCCAGGGTGAACCCCGCCTCTCGCCTGATAATAGCTGGGATAGGCTCCAGCAACCCCCGAGACCCTGAACTGGATAAGTGGTACAGAAAATGACTGACATGACATGAAGATGCGTTGCAAACAAGTTCTTATACTGTACAGTATCTCACTGAAATGTTTCTCTTTAGGTAAATTTGTCATATTTTGAGTGTGATGGGACATTTTGACTAAAAATTAGAAAAATATACTTGGTAAGATTTGAGTTTTTGCAGAGCAGCACCTCACAACCAGCTCCCAATCAGAAATTGTGGATTGCAAGGATTTCAAACAAGTTTGCGGGTGTTGTGAGGACATTGGGGCCGGGCTGCGTGCTGACTGGCTTCAAACTCGGACTGAGCATGTTCAGGCATAGTTGGTAAGGTAAACAAAACTGGTCCAACAAAGAGTGTTTTGGAGATTGCTGCATAAAGAAGATATCATCCACCATCCGTGGTTTTATCTGTTGTCTCTTTCTGAATCACACAGCAGCAAGCATCTCCCCTGGCTGTGCTGGGCACCGGTGAAGCAACACCAAGCTTCAAGGGTCATCCCGGGGCCTAACAGCATCTGTAAGACACTTGTCATGCCCACAAAAATTTAATTAAATCCTTTACTTGCCCATGACCCGTCCACACCCGTAAGATCTATTGTATGGCATTTTTACCCACAAAGATGCAGCAGCTGGTTCTACAAGTTAATAAAGTACTAAATAAATATACATATATATATACATATGTATATATATGTAGTCTGGGATCAGAATAGGGAACATGGAAACAGGGATGCGGTAACAGGTGCGTTTTTTTGGGAAGGAGCAACTGCAAATAGCAAGCATAGGCCTACATCATTACGTTTTAATGTTATCTTTCCCCACTCACAACATCCGTCGTGTCTTCTATGGGCATAAAGTGTGAGCAAGAAATGGGAATTGTGGAGTCAACAAGTCTCCCTACATGCCACGTATTTGTTCTGCCTGGCCCCTGAACCAGGTGAGTTTAATCTGGACAGTGAATTGAATTGTGCTGATTGGACTCGCCTGGTTCAGTGACTCAGCAGAACAAATACATGGCATGGAGAAGACTTGTTGACCCCACAAATCTCATCTCTGGTGTGAGCAGTCAAGTCTTCAGATTAGTAACATTGCTGATGCACATCAGCACCAGGCTTCAGAACATTGCATAGTGTGAGAATGTGAACTTTTGAACCCTGCGATTTATTCATGCAGGTTGAGGTGAGACACGATTGAGAAAATCATACAGTCTAGTCCCCTCTTAGCAAAGGTGTCCTCCAGCCTAAGGATCCTGAAGCAGTGGCCACATCGATATCAGAAGCTGACAGCTAATCCTTTAACACCCTCATAGTGTTTACTTGTTTACAGTTGCGGTAGTCCTCATAATCTCTGTGTTGGCCCTGCGATGGGCTGGTGACCTGTTCAGGGTCACCTGCTTCTCACCTAGTAGCTGCCAAGACAGGCTCTACACCCCAGAGACTAGAAACTCCACATAATAAGTGAAGATCTATGAGTTGTGACTTTTAGGGTCGGATCTATCAAAGGTTTGCATGTATAAAAACGTGAGCCATCTCATTGCTCGCAAAAAAACCCAAAAAACCGTACAAACTGATCTATTAACAGCGTGCTACAAGGGTTCTGTCTTTCAAACATGCTAAACAGCACCTCTTATCAATTTTGCACTTCTGTAATGAATATGCAATATGGGGCGTTTACACGCATTTGTGCGTGTGATGGGAGGAGAAAATGTAAGTATATTCATTTAGCACTCGCAAAGTGATTCATCAACAGTGACACGCATTGCCTTACTGTATTTTTGCGTCTATTTTAGTACGTCTAAAAAGGAGCTAAAATTGCAGCTTTGCACACAAAAGGCAGCAGCTTATAAAGAGGACAGTCCTGGAAACTCACACATCTGATTCAAGATCATTTTTATGAGCAGTGAGGGCAACGTATTTAGCTCTAATTGTTGCATTCAATACAAATCTTGTATCTTGTAACTTGGATTTCAGCGGTTGGACAGGATCACAGTCATCTGGCAGCGCAAGCCTCTGAAGCCATTGGCATTGTGCCCAACTGCACACCTCCTGCATAATAGAGACCATGTCGGAGCTGCAGACACTTTCATTTGTTCAACAACTCCTGATCCATGTCCTCATAAACTGGACACTTCTGAGACTCTGCACGGATACATGTATTATTTAAATTTTTGTGTTCATCATACTTATCTTAAATTATATTTTAATCTCCTTCCTCCACTAATATCTCCCTTTTTGGGTCGTATTCCCTTTTGCACTGTCGTCTCTCGCAATTCACCACATGCCAAACCCTCATTGATATAGAGGCGTTTCCAACACGTTTGCACCCGCTGTCATTTGCGCGATGATTCTTTGTAAATCATCCACAAACCATGATTCAGCCCTCGTGCAAAATTCCAGATTGCGTGGGCAAATTACTACACGCAAATTTGGATCTTAATAAATCCGGCCCTTAGAGAAGTCTGACAGTTGTGCTTTTAACCATTTTTCCTGTTTTCTTTTGTTTCGCTCACTCTTTCGTTAGGTTTAGGCTAAACAATACCACATACAGGTTTAGGAACTAAAATCATTCAGCTATGTTTTGGAAAGGATTGTAATTTGGTTTAAAATTCACAGTTTCCAAAGCATCTATCCAGGACAGTGGCTAAGCCTGCAGAAGTGTAGTTTCACCTTGTTTACCTTGCTGCAAGAAGCTGCCACTATATTGATTTGTGGCTCCCACAAACAGCAGTATGTGATGTGAGTGAAAACAGGTTGTGTTTGGATACTCAGTATATTCTGGGTTTGGAAGGTTTAGATTTCAAAGAACTGTCACAACAGGAGTCTGCATGTGTTGAGTGATCCCTAGGGGCGTCTCTGCGAATGACCCAACAATACTAATGACTTGCTCACATGGCCTTTGGGTTATCTGCAGTGACTCTGCAGTTAAATTGCTCCAACCATGTCTCCTCCTAATTACAAGTCTATCCAGCTGTTTATTGTTGATGGTGCAGTCAGGATTCAATAAACCTCATCAACCAGACTTATCTTTTTTAAAGACGTTTAGAGGTGCTCAACATTTTCACTTGTGGAAGTTTAGCTCTATAAAAGAAGTTAGGCTCAAAAATGAAGAGAAATGACTCATAGAAAAGGAAAAAATTTGCACAGAAACCAAAATAAATACAAGAGCCAAATGAAAGTGTCTAGTTGAAGGTGTCTGACACATCTGAGAGAGAGAGGGGGGGGGGTTGCCATTGGAATACAAAATCTTGTTTACTTTCTTTCTGTGGAGGTTTGGAGATGTTTCTTTCCATCCTCATAGTTTAAAACCACAATGACTTTGTTTGAAAATTGTCTGCATGAAAAGTGACACTTCATTTGTCAAGCTTTGTGTGTATGTGTGTTTCCAATGAGATTGTGAATGCATGACTTGCTTCAGGCATGCTTCATATTGCTTCCAGTTGCTCAAAATCTATTGAAGATTACGGAGAAATTTTTGCAACAAGTTCACCGAGGTCTTAATGTATCAGCAAAACTGAAGGAAGACTGAATGTAGTTAAGCTGAAATTGAAAGCCAGACTACTGTTGCTTCTTTGGACTAAAATATCTGCTATCTGAGAAGAAAATGTGCAAATTCAGAAAAGTATATGTTGTAGAATAAATAAGTATGAATGTTTTCCACATGGTGAGAAGTATGTCTAAGGTAGTGTCTGAGAATGGTATGTGAGTAGAGTACCAGACCACACTGCGACCAATCAAATCCAGGTGCCAGCTCCCAGTGAGCACCGATGTTTAAATGGACATCCATTAACAAATGGGGCAAACATTTGGCCATTCACTCTTTGACCCTTCTTCTTCACCTGCACTAAGATTATATGATCTTTTTTTGTGGCAAACAGAGAATTACTGCAAGACTATGAAAAAATATATAAGTGAACAATGAAAAAGTATAAGAAACAAGACATTTGGGCTTTTTTTTTCCCCTTTGAGTCTTTTTCTTTCTGGTCAAAAACAGAAAAGAAGACATGTTTGCATCAAGTATAATGCAAGTCTGTTCTTGCTGTTTTTATAGCCATTTGTGTCAGATTTTCCAAAGCCTGATTTGCAGCTCAAGAGGTAGAGCTAATTTATTCTGAACTGGCGTCTGGGTTAAAAAAGCTGACAAAGATTGTTTTCACATTTTTCCACACAACCTCTCCTCCTCGTTAGATTTTTCCATGCACAGCTTAACAAAAGTTGAACACAGGTTTAGCTCCCAAACAAGCAATAATCAGGTTTGCTTGTAGAGCCAACCGACAGACATTAGAGGGATTGTTGTAAAATACTCCCCCATTCTTTGTCACACCTGCTCCTGGTTACTCAACAGTTTTTTTGGACGATGCTCCCCCCGACATTCATGCTGATGAACGTCCTGACTCCCTGTTTGTTAACTCTCCCATCCCACCAGCTCCTCTCCTCTCCTTCCCTCCCCTTTCCCCTTCTGTCTCTCCATCAACCCCCGTCTCTCCTCCCCCCTCTTTCTTTCTTTCTGTTTTTCTCCAGAGATTTCCAGTTTTTGAACACCACACTGTTCTTACCTCCTGGCCCTCCACCCCACGCACACGAAGAAAGAGAAGCACAGGTAAGTTTGCATGCATTTGACATTTCCTGTTTGTTTATTTCTCTTTATTTCGGTCTCCTGATGGAAACATGGGGCTTTGGGTAATGGGCTGGTGCTGCCGTAGAGATGGCTAAAATATTTGTACACTGAAGAAAAATAAGCCCAGGAAGAGAAGTGTGATAATTTGCATTTAGGTGGTTTGGCTTATAAAGCATGGGAGCACCCTTTATGACTTTGGAAAATAATCTGCCTCTCTTGGATCTGGTTTCTCTGCATTTTTCATGGATCTGGAATTTATTAGACTGTATTTGTACAACCGTTATTCTGAACTAACAGTAGCTGAAGTAGGAGACTTCTTTCAGGTTGAATTCATTCATTTAGAAAAGATTAAATCCAATTTGATATTTTTAAGGGATATTTTTAAAAAGTGCATGAATACACTGGAATATCTTTGTTGTATTCTTGCTTTTATTACCACTTAAATGTAAAACAGAACAGTCTGCAGTGCTGCAGATGTAATGATGTGGCTCAGAATAACTGATTCTTGGACTCATTTTTCTTCACTTGGTTGAAGTGAACCTTTGATTATATAAATGAATGGGTGTGGCCATTGTGTGTTGGTGGGCAGGTTTAACAACTTTTTACCATTACTTTGGTCATATTATTTCATTTTAATGAATAAATGCTTAGATTTGACTCCTCTGAAAATAAACTAAATACTTATTTTGTCACTGAACCTCCAAAGTTAACCTTAAAGTGATTTTTTGTGTTAAAACCTGTTGGTTTAGATATTGTTCATCTCCTTTTTCTAACCTTTTCATCTATCCCCCCCCCTTTCTTTTTCCCTTCCTCCCCTCCACAGAAGCCATGTTTCCTCTCCGTGTACCCCTCTTGGCTGCACTGGTCAGCCTCACCCTATGCCAGTATTATGACTACGACTACCGGCCTGTTTCCATGCTGGGGCCATCAGGGCCAAACTGTAATCAAGAGTGTGAGTGCCCGATCCATTTCCCTAGCGCAATGTATTGCGATACCCGCAAGCTTAAATTTGTCCCTATAGTCCCAACGGGGATCAAGTACCTGTACCTGCAGAACAACCTGATTGAAGAGATCAAGGCAGGAGTGTTTGATAATGTTACTGATACTCTGCGCTGGCTGATACTTGACAACAACCAAATCACCAATGCTAAGATAGAGAAGGGCACAATTGACAAACTCACAGCACTGGAGAAACTTTTCTTCAGTCACAACAACCTTACAGAGCCAGTCGTCCCTCCCTCAAAGGCCCTTGAGGAGCTGAAGATAATGCACAACAAGTTGTCCAAGTTTCCCTCAGGACTCTTGGCCGACAAGGAGAATTTGACCTCCATCAGTCTTCAGCACAACGAGTTAACCTCTGAAGCCATTGCAGGGGCTTTCAAAGGGCCGAAGAAGCTGCTGTCTTTGGACGTTAGTCATAACAAGCTGAAGAAGCTGCCAGCTGGAGTCCCTAGTTCACTGGAAATCCTCTATGGTGACTACAACGACATTGAGGGTGTTGGAGCAGGATACTTGAACAAGCTGCCTGCGCTTAAGTACCTGAGGATCTCCCACAACAAGCTGGTGGACTCTGGGATTCCTGCTGGAGTGTTCAATGTATCATCACTGGTTGAGCTGGACCTCTCTTTCAACAAACTGCAGTCCATCCCTGAAATTAACGAGCAGCTGGAGCAACTCTACCTTCAGGCCAATGAGATCAGCAGTGAGTGGCGATGTTTACTCGTTAGCATGTTAGGATTGCATCTCAATTCAATTTTTCCATAAAAGTAATTAGTTTTCTCTGAAAGTTATTTACTGAATTTGAGTTGGAGAACATTTGGTGATGGAATGGACTCAACATGGCACAAAGCCTACCAATCAGAAGACTGTGGGCCATTTAGGGTGGTGGGCCTTAAAGAGACCAGAGCTACATCAGCTTTTTTTCTTCTTCAAATGTAGATCATTTGGATTTAAATATATCAGTGGGTTGATGAGAAGTGGGGTGTGGCTGTGCAGATACACAATACAAACCATTTAAGCTTGTTGCATACTCCGCAAGAAGCAAGGACTTTGTTCTTGCCCTCGAGGCTGCAAAGACAAGAAAAAAGTTTGTTTTTGTCAAGTCAATACATACTCCACATGAAGGTCTGCGACCATCGCGTGCGCGACAGTGTTCACCCAGTGATTATACATTTACGATGAACTTAATCCGTGTCAGGACAGAGTTGCACACGTGATGGTGTCCGTGTATTTAAAAGCCACCTGTGTTGTTTACATTTTCGTACTTTCTCACCACCTTGATCAGCTGTTTATTAAAACTATCCGTTCTATGCCGCATCTGTGGAAATGCAGAAGTGTCAACTGTCCGCTTCAAACGTCTCTGTGTTACCCCCGCCCGCTTCAAATGTCCGACCGATCACACAGTACTTCTCGGAGCTCCCCGAGAAGAAAGTTCTGCTCGGTCGAGGGGTCGAGAACAAGCTGCAAGCTGTCCTCAATCACGTCCGTGAGAACAAAATAATATAGTTTTGTACTCGCTTCTCATGGAGTATGTAACAGCCTTTAGGCCTGAAACATTAGCCGTTTAACTGGCAGCATTGTTACCTATGTAAGGGGGGGTGGGCACAACAATAATGTGCCTGGCCATTGTCGCCGTGGTTACTGAGGTCAGGCACACCTGGATTAATCGATTTGTTCAGTAATAAAAGACAGGAAACAAAGAAACTGGCTTAATTTCAGGAAGTAGTGGAGTTGTGCATTAAGCCAATTTACAACAGCTTATTAATTTAAGTGCATAGATCAGATACTTGGAGTATGACCAATGATTTGAATTTCAAAAACGATGTTTGTTTCAACCATTGTCAGCAGATATTTAAACTCTGATCTGAAATCCAGTCACAACCTCATTCAGCACAATTCTGTACTCCCACGTAAAGTCTCTTTTACGCCCCCTTTACGTGCGTAAATTGGAACATCCATGTCAAACATTGTCAAACGTCACTGCCCACATTCTCCCATCCATCCCTTATAATGGCATGGTTGTTAGCTAATGACATACACTGCATCTTCCTCTTCTTCTACAAGCTCTTTGAAAACCGCCTGAAATACACATGAAAAGGATGCAAAGGATGGTCAGAAGGCCCCGTTAACATAGAGCATAAATCAATGTTATTTAATAAACACAGACAGGACAGATGTTTCACATTGTGTCATCTCAAACCAAAAAGCACCATTAAGTTCGAAGGGGCCATATACAAGCCCGTGATTGGTCATCAACATGTCTAGAGGGTCGGTAAACATCTGTCCCTTGTATTCTTCATCGTCCACACCTCATCCTTTGCTGTGTTTTTCGGCAAGTTCTGCTGAAAGAATCCACGTCACGGTTGTCGGTCAGAGTAGCGAAAGAGTGCTAATAACACACTACTCACAAAAAGTTAAGGATATTTGGCTTTCTGTATGATGTCAGAAGGAATCTAAAATCCACTTCAATCTTTCCAGGTGAACTGAATTAAACTTTCTCTAAACTTTTCAAAGCGCATGTACGTTGTTCAATGGTTAAATATTTATTCTGCATCATTCTGTTCTTGAAAAACCCAAAATTGAATATCCCTAACTTTTTGTAAGTAGTGTAGGTAGCAATGACATGCTAACATCTAACTTGTTAGGGTCTCACACACCTATTTCAACTTCCTTTATTGTCATCCAATCCTTGCACGATATTCTAGTGGTATTTTTTTGGTTCAGACATTTGCAGCACAAGGAGACTTAAGCTTGTTCCATATTCCGGGAAAAGCAAGAACTTTGTTCTTTTTGTCGAGGCTGTAAGAACAAGAAAAAACGTTGTTTTCATCAAGTCAATACATGCTCCACAAGAAGCTCTGCAACCCAGTGATTAAACATTTACAACAAACTTTGTCCGTGGCAGGACAGAGTTGTCCATGCATTTAAATGCCACGTGTATTGTGTACATTTTTGTGTTTTTTCAATCAGCTGTTTATTAAAACTATCCATTCAACTTCGCATCTGCGGAAATGCGGAAGTAATAACTCCACTTCAAGCATCTCTGTGTTAACTCCACCCGCCTCAAACGTTTGACCAATCACACAATACTTCTCAAAGCCCCACAAGAAAAAAAAGCTCTACTGGGCCAAAGGGTCGAGAACAAGCCGCAAGACGTCCTCAATCACATCCGTAAGAACAAATTGACGTAATTTTATTCTCGTAGCTTCGAGAAAAAAAAAAGGAAGTTCTCGCTTCTTGCGGAGTATGTAACAAGCTTCAACAGGGAACCTTTTATCTCTGGTTCTTCATTTCGGCTTGGCATGTTCCTTCACTAGTTTACAACCAGAATAATTATGCTACATCACATGATTGTTTCTCGTGTGAGGATCTGAGGACATGGGTACGCAGTTTCAGTAATGTTCTGTTGTAATAAATTCTGAAGCATAATTCAACTCAAAGTAACATATGTTTTGAATTGTGAGTTGTCTACCTGCTCTTCTAACAAGCTCCCTCTTTTTGATGCTCTGCAGAGTTTGAATTGACAAGTTTCTGCAAGTTCATGGGACCCCTCAACTACTCGCACCTGAAGCATTTGCGTCTGGATGCCAACAACCTCACACACAACAGCATGCCCCCTGAATCCGCCAACTGTCTTCGCCAAGCTTCAGACATCATGTTTGAATAAGGAACTCCATCAGATCTATTATTCTGATTTCTACTGCAATGGCTTTGCTCAGCCCCAAACCTTCTCAATTTAAAAGTTATCAACTGTTTTTCAGATGTGAGATATTATATTTTTAACAAAAACACTAGAATCAGAAGGTTTTTTTCTTGATATTTGGAATCATGGCTGATAACTGCAATCATTCAAAAACATTAAAAATAAAAAAAACACAAAAAGAAAGGCAAAAATGATCAATTATGTGCTACTGTAGTATGAAAAACACACACTTCAAGCATTCCAAATTTGCATTGGAGTGCACCAAACGCAGGCATAAAAGTTTGAGTCCTCCGATGTCATATTTCACTTGTAGTGTCATATTTGTTGTTTGTCTTGTATTATTAATCCATTGGCATGATTATTAATCCACCTCTGTGCAAAGGACCTTCAAGAAATGACTGCGTACTCACATTTCAGCAGTCTCATTTTCAACATCTTGAATGCATCAAAAGTAGTTTGACGGAAAATACCAGTGTTGTGAACTCATGTCTGCCTACTTTAATTTCAGCTATGTTTTTCACCATGTCCCACTGGCTGACTTAGATTTTAAATAAACAACCGCATACTAAGAAATAACATTTTTTTGTCAGGGGAACTAACTTTCCAGCTTTTTCAAGCACCAAGTTCCAAAAGACTTTGTTATTGTGCTTGAAATGACAACATAATTGTTCAGCTATGCATTGAAATAATAGTTTTCAGGGCATAAATCAGCTTGTTTCTGCATTAATGACATCCATCAGACATATTACTGATTTGTATCTAAAATTTCCATCATTTACATGTGCCCAGTGTTGCCAGTTTCTGCTAATAAACTATGGCTTCTGCATTTAAGGTGCTTTCATTGTAACCCAGTAGTTTGCCATGAGTGATAAATGCTTCATGCTAACATTACATCAGCTTGGCTCCGTTGTCATGTCGATAAATCTTGTAATCATTGTAATTAGATTATCACATTTAGTTTGGGTCATTTTTCATTTGAGGCCTTTGACTGCTTTTGGATTCACTGTGGAAAAATTAAACACAGCTGAATAAAGTATGTTTTGAACGTATTTGTATGACGTCACTTTTATGATTAATTTCTGGAGCTCATAGAAAATTAATGAAGGTTTAAAATAGCAACGAGATCCAAAGATGTCTGGAATCCTTTCCTGACATGAACTATGAACTTTGTTTACAGTCTGTTCACATATTATTAACATATTTTAAGTACGAATCATGTTTTTCATAATGGCTTAATGTTAGTGGATTGTGAACGAGAATGGCAAAATAAAGCCACTACATACAACTTTTAAAGATTTAATAAAGTACAACAAAACAGAAGGTGATAAATTTGGTGCCATAAATACTTAATTGAAAAACAGCATGCTCAAAATGTATGTTCATTATTTCTGTTACAAGAGAATCAACAAGAAAACAGAAATTAATTTTTTCCACTTCTCTCCTCAAGAGTAAGTAGCTATATTTGCAAAAATTGATGCAAATATTCATATTCCAAATGAATAAATGAAATTAAATATTTGTATCGTTTAGCTTACAAGCTCTCAGCAAGTGTACCACATTTCTTTGAACTTGTGTTTGATGTCTCTGCATCAGATATAAACTATTTCTTGGCTTGAATAGCTCAAGAATGGAAATATTATGTTACAGGAGCCATGCTCAGTGAAGGTTGTTGTTGAATGCATTTGGATGTAACGTCAGTGGTTAGATTGTAAAGAAAAAAGAAAAAGAGAGAAAGAAAAGAAAATTTAGACCATTTTGCTTTGCCAAGGGGAATTTATTAGAGCATATAGCGCTCCCCTTTGATATCTGATTATTGTTTTTTTATTCTGCATATTGCTAATTGATTTTAATGCTGGATGTAACATTGGGAAACAGGGGAAGGGGAGTGAAGGGAGAATCCTGAGGAGAGAGTGAGGAGGGGAAGAAAAAAGATACAAAATCCAACTAAAGAACAGAAAACCAGCTGCTACACCTGTAGAGAAACTTAATGGCCTCTAAAAAGCAAAGCAGACAATCATCAGGAGGAGCAAAGTGACAAACAAAGTAGTCTTGCTGGTAAATGAAATGAAATGAAATGAAATGAAAAATACTTTATTCATCCCCGAAAAAATTCAGTATTATGCACTCTTTTTTTTTTTTTTTTTAAATAAACAAAAAGTCAGTTAGTCTTGTTCTTTAGGGTGATGGTTGCTGGCAGGAATGAATTCCTGTATCTCTCCGTCCCTACAGCGAACTTGACGCCTCCCACTAAACCTCTTTATTCTTCACTGTTGTGGAAGGATGGGGAAGTGTCCTCCATCAACTTCATCACTTTAACAAGCAAACGGAAATTGTAAAGCTGGTCTAAGTTGTGTTATGGCCACATTTTAGCTGCTGCCTTAGCTGGTGAAGCTAGTTTTGTCAGCAAGGTGGGCAAAAAAGCTGTTCACATCCCAAGACATTAAGTACAATTAATTTATTATCGTCTAGGCCAAACATTTTCCAAAGAACTGTTAACAAAGATACACCAGGCATTAGCATCAGCCCTAGCAATAGCCAAGCATTAGCTAAGCTTTATTGTTTAGGTGCACTGATCACGAGACTCATAGGCTGTCTCATGTTGCAGTCTGCACACTGAAGTTTGCGGTCTATGTAGGCTACAGAGTGTGCTATGTAGTCCGCGCACTCTGAAGCAGCCTCCTGAAACGGTAGCTGCTGAAATGGGACATCCTAGCCAAAGAGAATAGTGCTCCAGTCCTGTTGCAGAGCAACTTCAGACTCCACAGCTAACTTGTGATGGCAGTCTTTCAGCTTATTCCTTCAGATACGTTGTACAAACTAAATTTGAATCAGGCATTTCCAGAATCCTGTTACAGCACTGAAAACACTGCTGAATTTCTGCCGAAGCAACTCAGCACGGCAGATTTTTTTTTTTCCTCGTCGTTGTGATCGTCCTCCTCTCTGACAAAGCTGGTCATTAAACGCTACTCCACGGCAGGTAATCAGCTGATTTGTTATGTTAGGAGAGCGGTCTAAAACAGCTGGTTCACCAGGGCGAGAGACAGAGGAGGACGAAGGGCATCCAGGTCGGCCAATGATCGGAGGATTGGTGGTTCGAATCCCGAACCCCCCAGCCATATGTCTTTGTGTCCTTGGGCAAGACACTTAACCCCCCCTTGCCTTGTATAGATGTGTGTCAATGTTTAGGTGGTGGTCTGAGGGGCCATAGGCGCGAAATGGCTGCCACGCTTCCATCAGCTGTGGCTTCATACATAGCTTACCATCACCAAGTATGAATGAGAGGTGAATGAATCATGGACCTACTGTGAGCGCTTTGAGTTGTTTAATAGGAAAAAAAATGTGATATAAATCTAATCCATTATTATTATCATTATTAAAGTAATGTAATTAGTTATTACTCAGTTAACATTACATGTGTTAATCCATCATTATTGCATGGTATTACATTGATTTAATTTGCTTTGGTGTGATCTGACATTGATTTGATTAATCTATTATTTTATTCTATCTATTATTTTTTTTTAAAGTTTTGGTCAATTTAAAAATTTAAACATTAGTGGAAGAAGTACAGGAAATATATTCTCAAGTGGTTATGCTATTAAGATATTACTCAGTTACAAGTTGTAACTTATAACAAAATTACAGTGGTTATTGCATTTATTATTGTATATTGCCCAGATTTCATTAGGCCTTCATACATTCTTCATCTTAGATCTCATTTACTTTGTGTGTTTGATATATTCCAAATTTTTAATCAGCATTTAATGTATATTTAACCCCCTCAGCTTCTGCTCCATGCCTGACTGTCTGGAAGATGGTTCCCTCCTGTAGGACTGCAGTTTCTTCCATGTTTTTTTTATGATGATGTAATGTGTTCAGTTGTCCTGTTTAGTCAGCATTCACCTGTTGAAACTTGTTCTTGAAAAATGTTCATTGAGTACTGTTCATGTAAAATAAAAGTTGAATTTAGAAAGATAGTCGGCCCACCTTGTGCTCTAATACTCCCATGGTAATATTTAGTCAATTAATTTGTGGTGTTGTGTGCGCAACAAGCTGGGGTTTTAGTTATACCCTCACCGTAAATGTGTACCAGTGCATGTATCCAGTGTGAAACCTAACTGTGTGCAAACTGCATGGGACCAACATGGAGCCTAAAATGGGGCCCAAAAGGGTTTTATCCAAATTCTTAGGCCTTCCTTAAAGGGATATTGTGTAAGTTCTCCTGTGTTTTATTCACAAAAACTGATTATATGGTTCAAAAGTGTTTTTTCATTAATCAGTAATCACTCCCATCAACAAACTGAAGTGCTCCTCTAAGTTCTAAATTTGCCGTTCGTATCATTCATTTACACATCGAGCGGGGCGGCTCGGTGGAGGCTGCCATGTCGTATCGCCATGTTTTTGCGTTCGGGAGAAGCGTGACGGTAGGAAAACACAGAAACTCACCGGACACACCAGAGTTTTCAGCTCAGTTCGAGGTAATGCCTTTGAAAAGTCACTGCGCTGCAGAGGGGAGAGACTAGCGTCTCACTGACGCTGGGTTCCCGTGCAGTCGGGCAGACGGATGTTGGTAACAAACCAGATGTCATTTTAATCAATGAAGCCGAGCGAAAGACGGTAAAACATGGGTCAGGGAAAACAGTACGACATCGCCATGACAACCGAACAGATGTGGACTGATGTCACTGTAACTGACGGACCACATCTTCACATAGAGGCTGGTGATAACTTTACATGCAGCGGATGTCGTCGGTCTGCCCGGTTTCACGCGAATGCAGCATGAAAAGTACAAGGGAGCTGCTCCCGATTACACAGTGTCCCTTTAAATCCCACTGTAACTCTGCTAAAAAAAAATTAAAAAAAACAAAACAAAAAAAACCTTGTTCAATTGGAACGGTCGCATTGGAACCTGTGGACATGCCCATGCAACTCATTTTTCAGCCCATGCAGGACCCACAAAGAATTAAGCTTGGAGCTTGTATATGTTGCTCATTTGGGGCCCATTTAAAACCTAATGTACTCCTGCAGGAATCCATGTGGGCAATTGGCATGGGACCAACGTGTAACCTGCGGACAACCCCGCTTGCAACCCATATCTCAGTCCATGTTGACCCCAAGGTTAGGACCCACTTAGGACTTAAATCTGGGACCAGGATGCGTCTTGTGTGCTTTTCCCAGATGGGGCCTACATAAAACCTAATGTAATTCTGCGTGACACCTACATAGGTGTCATGGTAGCTCAACATTATAGCTCAACATCTTCAGTCTTTCAGCATTACAGTTCAACTTCTCCAACCACTCAGCATTATAGCTCAGTTTCTTCAGTCTTTCAGTAGCAACTTCTTCAACCACTCAACATTATAGCTCAACTTTTCAGCCATTACTAGCCCCTTCAGCCATTAACAACCTTCAACCACTCAGCATTATAGCTCAGTTTCTTCAGTTTTTTAGCATAATAGTTCAACTTCTTCAACCACTCAACATTATACCTAAACTTCTTGAGGTTTTCAGCGTGATAGTTTAACTTCTTCAACTACTCAACATTCTTACTCAACTTCTTCATTCCTTTAGCATTATCGTTCAACTTCTTCAACTTCCTAAAGCATTTCAGTTCAATGACTTCAGCATAAAACGCATTCACACTGGTTGCTACAGAGTAACAACAGTTCCAGTTTTATTTCTTTTAGATGCTATCTTTAAATGTGTTTCTGTTTACACTTTTATTCTTTTAAATATCTTATTCTTAACATGTATTTTTTATTCATTTTACTGTAAATCTATATGCATGGTTTTGCTTTGATGAAGTTGTAAAGCACTTTGGTTCACAGAAGTTGTTTTAAATGTCCAACACAAATGTGAATGAGAAAGAGATAATCAGTAATAACTAAAAGTGATGCATGACATGGATTAATTAAGAAAAAAATAATATAAAGAAATAAATGAAAGCATGTTTCATCTCATTGTTTTATTTAAAACTAAGGAAATTATGAGCAGCATGGCATGCCACACAATTACCTTTTGCAGATAGTAATGTTATCATTCCAGAAAGTCAAAATGATGTCCTCTTAAATGGCATCTTTCATGACTCATCATGATGAACAAGGCTCTCTTTTACTGAAATGACATGGTATCAAGGTCCTTTGTAGAGTACGTGTGTAGGTGTTGTGTGTTTGCATGTGTGTGTGGAGGATGGGGGGACGAGTGCCGCTTTTGTAGATATTTTTTTTTTCCTTTTCTTTTATTGAAGTACTGTAGATGTGTGGTGTCATGTCTAATTGACTCCAGGAAAATAGCTGTGCTTGTTAGAGCTAATGGAGATCAAAATAAATATAAATACAAATACAAAATGATTATAAAAGTTCAGTTTGAATTAATGGTCCAGTTTAAAATCCTGGTTGAAAGGCTGGAAAACCTCTTTGATCCTCTCCTCAAAAATGTCTGTTAAAACAGAATGTAGGACCAAAGTAGTTAGATTGAACCTTTGTTAAAGATGAAGATCATGAAATTGAATGAAAAAAAATACTTTATTTCCTTTTAGGGGTTTAGAAAGTACTTTTGACTTCATCTTTGATCTTTGATTGATTGATATTTGTGATCTGGTTGTGTGTGTTTGCACTTTCAGTCCAGAACTATTTTTAATCTCCTTCTCATGTAGTTTTGGTTATTGTGTTGGTTTAGATGTGCAGGTGTTTCATATCTGTTAGGACGTCTCCGCTGAGAAGGTCCTCTGGAATCCACATCCGATGTCAAGTCCACTTCTGGTCCAGAGGCTCCCTGTGGTTGGAGGTCCGCTTGTGTTGTTGAAACTTGAGCTTGCTCTGAGACATGAGAGCTTGAGTCCACAGATGTTTCTGAAAACAGTTCTGGTTGGGACTCTGTAGGGGGACAGGCTGGTCCAGATACCTGATCCAGGAGACCTCTCTGATCTCCACTGACCTGTCTGCGCTCGCTCAGACGCTCTGATTTGATTCTCTCAACTGTCTCACCGAGTTCGTCAATGATGTCTTCGTATTGTTGTCTGAGAACGTGTTCTTCTCTCAGTTGCTGGTTTGTCTCTATGAACCATTTTTCTACTCGACTTCGCTTCTCTTTCTCCGAAGTGAGCTGCTGATTTGTGTCCTGCAGTATGAACCTCAGGTCATCCACCTCATCCATCAGATAGCTCACCTGGTCTTGGTTGGCTGTTAATTCTTGCTCTGCTTGAAACCTTCTGTCCTTCTCTAACGTCAGAAATTTATTTTTTTTTCTTGAGTCTCTCTCTAAGGTCATCAACTTCATCCATCAGGTCAATCACCTGATTTTGGCAGTCTTGTAATTTCTGCTCTGCTTGAAGCCTTCTGTCCATCTCTAAAGTTAAAGTTTCATTTTTGCTCTGTAGTCTCGCTCCATCTTCGTCAGTCGGGTGGTTCACCTGATTTTGGTTAGATCTTAATTCCTGCTCGAGTTTCATCCGTTTATCTGTTTCTGCATTTAGAGACTCACTTTTCTTTTGAAGTTCTGTCCTTAAACCATCTATACCAGTTGTCATTTCACACAACTGCTTTTGGTTAGATCTTACTTCGTGCTCGAGTTTCATCCGTTTGTCTGTTTCTGCATTAAGACACTCACTTTTCTTTTGAAGTTCTGTCCTTAAACCATCCATACCAGTTGTCATTTCACACAACTGCTTTTGGTTAGATCTTAACTTCTGCTCGAGTTTCATCCGTTTATCTGTTTCTGCATTAAGAGACTCACTTTTCTTTTGAAGTTCTGTCCTTAAACCATTCATACCAGTTGTCATTTCACACAACTGCTTTTGGTTAGATCTCAATTCGTGCTCGAGTTTCATCCGTTTGTCCATTTCTGCATTTAGAGACTCACTTTTCTTTTGAAGTTCTGTCCTTAAACCATCCATACCAGTTGTCATTTCACACAACTGCTTTTGGTTAGATCTTAACTTCCTGCTCGAGTTTCATCCGTTTATCTGTTTCTGCATTAAGAGACTCACTTTTCTTTTGAAGTTCTGTCCTTAAACCATCCATACCAGTTGTCATTTCACACAACTGCTTTTGGTTAGATCTTATCTCGTGCTCGAGTTTCATCCGTTTTTCTGTTTCTGCATTTAGAGACTCACTTTTCTTTTGAAGTTCTGTCCTTAAACCATCCATACCAGTTGTCATTTCACACAACTGCTTTTGGTTAGATCTTATTTCGTGCTCGAGTTTCATCCGTTTATTCTGTTTCTGCATTTAGAGACTCACTTTTCTTTTGAAGTTCTGTCCTTAAACCATCCATACCAGTTGTCATTTCACACAACTGCTTTTGGTTAGATCTTAATTCCCGCTCGAATTTCATCCGTTTATCCGTTTCTGCATTTAGAGACTTACTTTTCTTTTGAAGTTCTGTCCTTAAACCATTAATACCAGTTGTCATTTCACACAACTGCTTTTGGTTAGATCTTAACTCCTGCTCGAATTTCATCCGTTTGTCTATTTCTGCATTTAGAGACTCACTTTTCTTTTGAAGTTCTGTCCTTAAACCATCCATACCAGTTGTCATTTCACACAACTGCTTTTGGTTAGATCTTAATTCGTGCTCGAGTTTAATCCGTTTATCCGTTTCTGCATTTAGAGACTCACTTTTCTTTTGAAGTTCTGTCCTTAAACCATCCATACCAGTTGTCATTTCATACAACTGTTTCTGGTTGGATTCGAGTTCTTTTTCTACGTCCAGCCATTTCTGTTTCTGCAAAGTGAGAAACTCATTATTTACTTCCAGCCTTTCTCTGAGTTCTTGCACCAGGTTTGTCAGATAGTCCACTTCCGTTTGGTGGAAGCTAAATGACTTTTCAGTGTCGGCCTTTCGCTGGGTAATGGGCTCCCTTATATATTTTTCAACATTGTCAAGATCAATGTATATGTACGACTCTGGAGCCATGTCTTCGGGATGCCCCAATTCCTCCTCAACAATATTTCTCTGGAGTTTTTGTGTCTGGTTCATGGTTTTTTCCATTCCAGTTGTTGTTAATGCTTCCAAAAGAAAATGTCAAAAAATTAACTACTGAAACTATTAAAGTTGAGAAATCAGGTATTTACCAACTAAATAATGTACAAAGATCGTTTGAAATCTATGCCTGAACTTAAAAATACAATGTTTTCTAACAAGTTGTCCTAAACCAATAACAAAAAATCCTAAAATTTTCAAAAGTCAATCAAAATGCTTCTTTTAGTCTACGCTGTGCTCTGTGATCCACGCAAAAGTAAACTGTGACAGATCCACTACTTATATACCTTGACACTTCAAAGGTGTGACATCAAAAGCCTTTTATATGCTCAATGTCTCTGTGATGTCATACGGAACCTAGTGTTGCTAGGCAACATCAGAATTTAGAAACTCTGAGCTCAGTCATGTTTGACCTGGTTTCCATGGTTTCCTCAGAACTCGTTTCCATGGTAATTTTTGCCAGAAATTGAGAAGTGATGTCATTTTTCCGAGCTTTTAATTTGTAATTCACAGAGGACCCCAAGATCCTAGATTTGAAGGTACATATGTAAGAATTACTGATAATTCATGGTAAAAATAAGTATCTTAAAGAAAGGATGTTTTCTTTCAAATGACTTCATATTCCAAGCACTCTTGTCAATGTATGGTGGCCCTTAGTGGCCAAAACTCTCCCAGACATTTCATCTGTGAGTGGATCACAGTGCAGCTCAGCAGCTAAAGGCCGGTGGCTCTCACGTCCCATCTGATAAAGACACTGGAGAGACTGATCTTGGGACACCTCCGCTCCACGGTGGGAGCCCACATGGATCCGCTGCAGTTCACCTACCGGCCTGGGATCGGAGCAGAGGATGCCGTCATTTTCCTGCTACATCGTGCTCTGGCTCACCTGGAGAACCCCGGCAGCTCTGTGAGGATCATGTTTCTTGATTTCTCCAGTGCCTTCAACACCATCCAGCCGGTGCTTCTGAAAGCCAAACTGGAGAGGGCTGGGGTGGACCGTCATCTGGCCGAGTGGATCCTGCATTATCTCACAAACAGGCCCTAGTTTGTGAGATCTCGGGACTGTGTGTCTGACCTGCAGCGTGGGGGGCCGCCCATGGGACTGTCTTGGCCCCCTTTCTGTTCACCCTCTGCACTGCAGACTTCAGACACAACACGGATGGCTGCGTTCTGCAGAAGTTCTCAGATGACTCTGCGACCATTGGTCTGATCACCAAGGACGACGACGTGGAGTACCAGGGACTGACACAGGACTTTGTGGACTGGTGTCTGCAATCCACCTCCTGATCAACGCGGGGAAAACCAAGGAGATGGTGGTGGACTTTCACAGACACTGGTCTGCCGACCCCTCACTGGTGAACATCCAGGGAACGGACATTGAGAGAGTGGACTCTTACAAGTACCTGGGTGTTCACCTGAACAATAAACTGGACTGGACTCATAACACAGACACCCTGTACCAGAAGGGCCAGAGCCGGCTCTACCTCCTGAGGAGACTGCAGTCTTTTGGAGTGAAGGGGGGCCTCCTGAGGACCTTCTAGGACTCTGTGGTGGCATCAGCCGTCCTGTACGGAGTGGTCTGCTGGAGCAGCAACATCACAGAGAGGGAGAGAAGGAAGCTGGACAAAGTCATCAGGAAGTCCAGCTCTGTCCTGGGCTGTCCTCTGGACTCAGTGCAGGTGGTCGGAGACAAATGGGTCCTAGCAAAACTGACATCCATGCTGGACCATGAGTCCCACCCCCTGCAGGACATCCTGTCTGGTCTGGAGAGCAGCTTCAGTGCCAGACTGATCCACCCTCGCTGTGTGAAGGAGAGATACCGCAGGTCTTTCCCGGAATAACTCCCGTGCAGTCTACTTAACTTATTTTAATTTATCCTAATCTATCGTTGTCTATGTTGTAAGTTTTTCTGTCTATACCTTTGGCCAGACTGGTCCGCTGTATGTGTGCTGTTGCAGAATTGCAAATTTCCCCAGTGTGGGACAAACAAAGGTTTTCTTATCTTATCAGTGGTCTTGGGTGTAGCTATGACTGTACAGGTAACTACTTTTAATGTCTTTTAAGGCATTACTTATCCCAAACAGTGCTCTAACTCCTACCAAGCAAAGCTGGTACAGCAGTTTTAAAGTTTATACGGTTGTCATTTTGTTCACATTGTTTTGTCCATTTAGGGATACCTTAGAAAAAATGGCAGCACAAATTTGGCAGCCTCCATGTATGTGCACCACCCAGCAAGTATATATCCTCAAAATTATTCATATCTTCCAATTAAAGAAGGGAAAAAATAGGCTGTTAGTGAAATAAGTTGAAATTGACAAAAGTAGTAATAAAAAACGTAAATATGTCACGCCCGCCCCCTGTGCAATCAGAACTCTTCCCAACCCCCAGATCTAAAGCTGAGTTAGATAAGCATGTTTTCCATTTAACCTTAATTCGGAATTATTATTTCCATGTAATCACAAAGGAGAATAATTTAATTATGAATTATTTAATTTGGAATAATTAATTCCGAATTAAAAAACATCATGTAACCAGGGTCATTATGGCCCCCACCTCTGGAACAGCCTGCGGGAGGGCCTCAGGGCTTCAGAGCATGTTCAGGTTTTTAGGAGCAGACTCAAAACTAACCTTTTTAATTTGTTTTTTACTTAGTATTCATCATTGCTCTGTAGATCTTAAACCTTTTTACTTTTAGGGACAATTTTATTTTACTATATTCTAGATTTTTTAAATTAACATAGTACTTTTTAAACTGTCTTTTTAAATCTTTTAATTCTATATCGTTTTATTATTTTTACACATATCATTCATATATTTTCATGTATTTTCCAGTGTTCCTCAGAGGGAGCCCTCTGCACTTTGGCGGTGGGGGCGCCGCTGTTGGTTTTAGTGTTCTGGCCCTTGCTCGTATTCCTTGTGCAGACTGATAGTGACCGATATCAGACTCATCTGATAGTGTTCAGCTACAGTACATATCAATCTGAGTTTTACAACCAGTGAAACACCTTGTGCTACATCTTAATGTGAGAAAAGTGCTTCATAAATAGAATTTGGTTGGTTTTTTGGTTGATAAATTGATTCCAAAAGTCTGGCTTCATTCCGGCTAGGTGTTTGTGATTACATCCAGCAGTAAAAGTCAGTTAAACTTATAGGTTTGACCCACTTATGAAAATGAATGCTAGCTGTCTGTCATGAGGTGCTGTAATCACACCACTTCCTTCTGCCGACCAGTCCTGGGGTAATTTAAAGGTCTACTTTAACTGTTACCACTGTAACCTGATACCAGTGAGGCAGTAAATGAATTAGCAGTCGACTCCCTGCCTCCAACATTACATCTAGCAACATGTTTACTTTAACAGGTTTTTTCACATTTTACATGTTTTTTTACAGTCATATGTACCGATTCCCAATCTAGGACAATTTCCTCCTCTTCCTCTGGTGTTGCCCTCATTTAAATCCTAGGGGGTAGAGCTCTTGCCGCTCACGTCTAGACAATAAAGTCCTTCATAAAGCCGTAAGCCTGAAATCTTCTTGCTTGAGACGGTAAGTGAAAGTACAATCAGCTGTTGCAGTCTGGCTGAGCAGTGCCAAAGATCCTCCTCCAGTCCAGACCGTCTCCAGCTGCTCTCTCTGTTTGTATTCATATTGTGCCCATCCATCATCATCCCGATCTGTTTCCTGACCTCTCGCTGCAGAGTTCCTCTCAGTCACACTTTGTACTTTTCTCCAAGGCTAATTCATCTTAGACATTTCCTTCCTTCTTGTACTTTGAGTTCTCTTCTGTTTTAATTATTTATCTTTTGTTTTTCTGGGGGGAGTTGTTTGAGGTGCCACGACAACAGGAGTCAGGGGATCATTAAACTCTTCTTAAGTTTTGAAACCATGAATATTTATGACATTAGTGAGGGAAAACCAGGTCTGTTAGTAAATTATTGTAATCTGTAATCATGACTTGGCAACAAATCAGCATCTTTTAGAAGTCTTTGAGAGGCAAAGATGGGCAGAGGAGTTATTCATGAGCTCAAGTTGAACATTCGTGCTGCACTGCATCAGGAAATGTGATGCACCAACAGCTGGTAAAACCACACAGAGGGATCACTTTTGGAAACTTCTGTCAAGCAAAAATAAAACTTATGGTTAACCTTGTGTCAGCGTCTTTGCTTCAGCCACAAATGGGATGGACAAATGAAATTAACCGGTTCACTTTGGTCCACACCTCCGCCTCACCTCTAATCACTCACTTAGCCGTCTTATACTGTACCTGCCTTACCCACTCATTCATCTCATTCTCTCAACCCCACCCTCCCCATCCCTGTCCTCATTCATCCTCCCTCATCCCTCCTTCCTGAAACACAAGACAGAACAAATGAACCAATTAGAGAACTTTCAGATGTCTCCATAATTTCATCCATAATTTCATTAAACCAGTAAACCCACAGTGCGGAGGTGTGGTCCCTGCTGGTGAATCAGAAAATTTTAACATGTATTTTGGTCAAATTAAATGTTATTCAAGATTTTTTTTTAAAAGAAACAAATACCATGTGCCTCTGAGGAAAGATAAAACGGATAATCTGGATTGTTATCAGAAACAAGTCTAAAGCCAGGTCCTGCGGTAGAGCGGGATTGTGTCAGTCACTCTGACTAAGTTCATACTACTGTGATGGGATATTAGAGCAGCATGCACAGGGCTCTCAAGTTTTCAAGATTGCTTGTAGTGAGATTGTGACTGAGGTGGGGCAGGGGTCATTGCCGGGTGGGAGGCGGTGGTGGCGGGGGGGGGGGGGGGGGGGGGGGTGTAATAGATTAGACTACAAAATTATTTCAAACAGCTTTGGTATTTCATATTAGAATTCTGCTAAATGGCCACAAAAACCTGGACAGAATATTTGGCTGCCTCAACAAAGTAACACAAAACGTGTTGTAACCCATGAACCCTTAAGTTATTCCATTCAGATAAATATGAAGCAGAACTGTTGGTTATGCCAACATACAAGCACAATTTTTACAAGTCCTACTATATATATATATATATATATATATATATATATATATATATATATATATTTTTTTTTTTTTTTAATTTGGATTAGTTTTATTCAAAGACACAATACAAAGACTTACTGGTATCATAATTCCCTCATGCCACCTTTGCACTTTCCCCTCATTTTATCAACAACCATCCAGACCCTTAACAATAATAATAATAATAATAATAATAATAATAATATGTAGCATTTATAGGTGCCTTTCAGACCCTCAACACACATAAATAAACTATAAGGAGTAAAAATTAAGAAAATAAGTTAGAACCCACAAGGTAGGTCTGAATAAACCATTTCCTGTCCTGTGGAAGGACAGAGCTGAGGTTGTAGCCATTTATACCCCCATCTTTAAAAAAAAGTTTCCATTTCTTTTATTTCATTTCTTCTTTTTTCATTTCTTTTTATTCCATTTCTAATGTTTTATGTAAAGCACTTTGAATTGTTCTGTACATGAAATGTGCTATACAAATAAACTTGCCTTGCCTTATTTGCTTTTGAATTCCCGACAAAGAAAAGCATTAAAGTTTTGTATATTTGAGGTTGGACATTTACCAGATTGCTGTCCTTTGTGTTGCACCTTGACAGGTAAGAAGACGTTTCTAATCGTGCAGGACGAGTTCATGTCACTGAACTCTGAACTGGCAGTTAATGACTTGATCAGATCCTCACAACGTTCAGCAACTTTTAGCCAAATAAATGCAAATGCAGCAGATCCTCCATCCTTGCAGTCTTCAGCTGGCGACCTCGTTCACTTTGGCTGTTGCTTTTATGACCCTCGACAACTCGTGCGTCTGACTTCATGGTCAGACTGCCACCAGACAGGTGCATGTCATACGTTCGCGTGCTGGTCACACAGTAATAGTGTTGCGCGAGTCATTCGATCTCACGCGCATCTGTACGTCCAGCTTTTGTCCGCTTTGGCGCTTCATATACAGTCAATCCGAGCGAGCCTGGTAGGCTCTTTCATATTAACGATCAGCGTGAGAAATGCCATGTGTGGCGTGTGAAGTCATTCAAATGCGTGTGTCACACATTCAGTGCGTGAGACTTGAGAGCCCTGAGCATGCAGCCTTTAACATTACGTGCCTGGAACACCTCACTAGGGAGGCATCCTAACCAGATGCCCAAGCCACCTCATCTGGCTCCTCTCTATACGGAGGAGCAGCGGCTCTACTTTGAGTCCCTCCCGGATGACCGAGCTCCTCACCCTATCTCTAAGGGAGAGCCCGGCCACCCTGCGGAGGAAACTCATTTCAGCCGCTTGTACCCGCGATCTCGTTCTTTCGGTCATGACCCACAGCTCATGGCCATAGGTGAGGGTAGGAACGTAGATGGACCGGTAAATCGAGAGCTTCGCCTTCTGGCTCAGCTCCTTCTTCAGCACAATGGACCGATGCAGAGTCCGCATCACTGCAGACGCTCCACCGATCCGTCTGTCCATCTCCCGTTCCATTTTTCCCTCACTCGTGAACAAGACCCCGAGATACTTGAACTCCTCCACCTGGGGCAGGACCTCACTCCCAACCCGGAGAGGACACTCCACCCTTTTCCGGGTGAAAAGGGTGGACTTAATCAAGTTGATTGTAAGTTATTTCCTTGTGTCCTTGACCGAATGAACTATGCTACTATTACTATTTTTTGGGGGGTTTTACAGGTCTGAAATGCATCATATTAGCAAAGGAAACTAAGCTGCCCTGAAAGGAAAATATTAAATATTTTGGTTCCAAATTGTATTTTTTGGACTATAAGTCATAATTAATTAAAAAATCTGTATGTTTTTGCATTTTCCACAACATCCCAGCCTTTTCTGATTTCAGGTTTTAGATAGTTTGGTTCAACACTCAAACCAAAGCACAATAAAAGACCAACAGCTTGCCAGTATGTGTTGATAGCAGTAATATGTCTATATGCTGCTTAATTGAGATCTCTATATACATATACAATAGCCAGACATTTTTACTTTTTGACAAATACTGGCTGACATCAAAACTGATGTTTGAGGCTGGCAGATGGATGGTTGTCAATCACTCCAATCAGACTCGGTGGGAAAAGCGAGAAAAATGCCTTTGGTTGTAAAAACAGAGGGAATGTTCCTCTAAAATGTTGGGCGGGACTGTCTTGTGAAAAAAAAAAAAAAAAACTAAGCTAGTCTGTAACCTCACCTGTGAGCCTAGAAACACACCCCAAGGCCTCTTAGCTGAAATGAGCCATAAACTGGTCATGCACCCATCCCCCAGAGTCATGGATGAAGCGCATTACATCCATTGTCGACCAAATGGGTAAGATGGGTGGGGTGGTAGCAGTTTAGCCCTCAGCAACACACCAATGACTCCAATTTCTACAACAGAAAAGAGCAAACAAAACAACATAGGTGGGGAAAAAAAAACTGCTGGGCTGGAAGAAAAGCATGTGACACAATCTCGAAAAGGACTTCCCAACTCACACATAGTCGTCCTCCCACCAACAACACAGGCTTCATCCTCCATTCAACTGGTGTCCAAAGATGCAGCCTTGAGAGAATCAAAGCAACAACAGCACACGCTAACCAGGCAAAGCTGCAGAAACAGCTTCAGGGTTTCCACTCACATCACTTCCAGAAGCAGGTAAAGATGATTTTATATTTTGCTTTCCAAAGACTAGAGAAAGGAGAGGAGATTGGATAAAAAGTGTCGTTTATTTTGCATCTAATGGATGGATAACCTCTGATACTTTTAATTTGCCTGCAGAACATACAGGAAATGAATTAAATTAAAGAAGATACTTTAAAACTAAAAATATTTCTAATATTTTGGGTTTTGTTTTACATTTTGAAGCTAAAAATGGTTGAGTTTTAAAGTCAAACCTGAAAATAAAACATTTTCAAGGGAAAAAAATTTAATTTTTTTAAGGTCACAAACAACAAACATCTTGAAAATCTATTTTTATTGGCAAATATGTGTTTGCTTTCCCCCCAAAAGCCTATACATGTACACACAGTTCTGGATGCAGTAAGCCATGCTAACTCTCCCAAAAGTTTCAAAGTCATGAGGTGGATTAACCGTAAGCCGTTCACTGGAAACAATCCTGCAAACTCATGCACTGCAAATACAAGCTGTTGTGTAATTAAAATAGCTGGCTTAAAATCAAAGCCGCTGGCAGGAAATTAGCACGATCATATTCCTTTGCATGTGTTTCTCTTTAGTCTGTCAGGCAGATTGTATGCAGCATTTGTTTTAGGTAAATGTCCACTGGATTTTGCAGGCATCTGTGAAACCATGACTCATCATTTTCAGCAGCAAATCTTGCACACATGCTTTTCTACTGTACATGTGTCAGTTTCACAAAGATTTTATGGAGGAAGTGTGATAACAACTTTATATGCATATTTATACAATGTTATATAAAGTTGTGCTTGAAAGTTTACAAACCCCTCCCACTAAAGAAGGAAAAAAAACAGCTGTCAGTAAAATGAGTTGAAACTGACAAAAGTAATGATAAAAATGTTATGAAAATCATGACATTGATTTTGAATTGTGGTTCAACAGAAATATTAAAAACAAACAAACAAAAATAAATAAAACAAGCAAACAAGCATGATGGGGCTTCTGAACTAAAATTTTGTTGAGCAACACTTTGAGGCAATCACTGCAATCAGGTGTTTTCTGTAACGTCCATTAAGATGTCTGCACCTGTTGACAGGTATTTCCACCCACTGTTTATGACCAAGGTGCTCTAATTGGTCTGAATAACAATAATAATAATAATTATTATTATTTTTATTTATCATTATTATTATTACTATTATTATTATTAAAACCTCTATTCAAAATCTTTTTTTTTTAGGAAAGTATGATTTACTAATGTTTCTTATCACTTTTGTCAGTTTCTTGTTATTTGAATTACTATTGTGAATTCAGTCTTTTCTTTAATAGGAGCGCGTGTAAACTTTCAAGCACAATTGTTGTTATTGCATGCAAACCAATTCCAAGGTCTGCAGTCAGATATTAATCTGCAGAAACCTGAGAAACATGAATTAATTTTACTTTGCTTTAGCTAAAAATAAAATACTATGACCTAAAGGTACAGTATGTAAGAATTACTGACATTGTGGGCGGAGTCTCCCCCCTGCAGCTCAAAGCAGCTCTTCCTGCTAGCTTGCAAGATAAATTAATGTCGTCAGTTTGTCTGCTTTTGGGTTCTCCCTCTCTACCTCTGCTCAAGACAGAAACTTCATAAATAGGAAGGATAAAGTGGGTTATCAGTTTATGACAGAGACAAACACTGACATGTGTAGTTTGCTATATAGGGGATTATCACGCTTACCGGAAGTTCCCGGATTTTGGACACTTCCTCTTCCGGGCCATTTTAACAACAGCCGTTTCTGCTCTGTTATACTGTTTAAATCGGATAAACTCCAAACATACTTAAGTTTTCATTCCAGACTGAAGTGATACTAAGGAAGAAGTGGATCAAAGCGATTGATTCGCCGCGGTGAAGGGGCGAACTTTATAATAAAACACACGTTTGTTTGTCGCCGGTGGGGCACAACACCGGCACTTCACAGCATGCTAGCATTAGCCAGCTAGCGTTTACTGACGTGCTTAACTTTGTGCGTCTTAAAACACACAAACATCTGAAAATCGGGTCTGTACCCCCCGTTTCCAGTGGAACAACTGGGGACTGCCAAGAAAGGAGACGCTTTCAGATGCTTGTGTGTTTTCAGCCGCACAAAGTTAGGCACGTCATCAAGCTGGCTAATGCTAACCTGCTAACAGTAGTCCGCCAGCTACTACTCTGTTAAACTTTGTAAATCGGATAAACGCCAATGCCAAGTTTTCATTCCAGACTGAAGTGATGCTAAGGAAGAAGTGGATCAAAACGACCGATTCGCCGCGGTGAAGGACCGAACTTTATAATAAAACGACACACGTTTGTTTGTGGCCGGCAGTCTGCACAGTTGTGTTAGTAGGCTAGCATTAGCCAGCTCGATGACGTGCCTAACTTTGTGCGGCTGAAAAAACACAAGCATCTGAAAGCGTCTCCTTTCTTGGCAGTCCCCAGTTGTTCCACTGGAAACGGGGAGGTACAGACCCGATTTTCAGATGTTTGTGTGTTTTAAGACGCACAATGTTAAGCACGTCAGTAAACGCTAGCTGGCTAATGCTAGCATGCTGTGAAGTGCCGGTGTTGTGCCCCACCGGCGACAAACTAACGTGTGTTTTATTATAAAGTTCGGCCCTTTCACCTTGGCGAATCGATCGCTTTGATCTACTTCTTCTTTAGTATGACTTCAGTCTAGAATGAAAACTTAAGTATGTTTGGAGTTTATCCGATTAAAACAGGATAACAGAGCAGGAACGGCTGTCGGTAACATGGCCCGGAAGAGGAAGTGCCCAAATACCGGGAAGTTCCGGTAAGCGTGATAATCCCCCATTGCTGTTGCAGGGTAGAAGCTTTGTGATCGGCCACTGGGTTTGTGACATAAAGCCAGTTTGTCTGAGCTGCCTTTTAGGGCGTGCCATTGGTTCATAATGATTTTAATGCAGAAATACTCAGAGATGCAATTTTGAGTTTAGTTTTCTCAACTTATGTCCTTTACCATAAGAAATATGCCACAAGAACATATAAACAACATGAACAACATGATTTTTATCAGAATGGGTCTTTAAACTTCAACTGTATGAGTCAACAACAGGCATGTCTGTAAAAATCAACATAGTTTTAACCTAATTTAACCCTCTATGCATGGAATAGAAGTAAATAGCAGGAACATGTCTCCATTCATGAATGAAGTCATTTATCTTTGTACTATTCTAGTGTATGGATGTTTAATTGATCACACGAGATTACGAACGTGTGTGGAGGAATTATCACCGTACACAAGCCAGCCTTGGGAAACACTGGAGGAGCTCTAATGGGCTTGCAAGGCTGATCACGGATAAGTGCTGCTCCTATCCTATACAAGCAAGCTCAGATTATCCCGTTGCATTCAAGTCTTTGCCGTCATCGCAAGATATTGGCGCAGGTTCATGCTCGCATGTTGAAAGGTTACTAATCCCGACGCTAGCTAGCTTCTGCAAAAGCAATTTGCGTGGCCAGCCTGCAGTACAATCTCCTCAGCTTAAGTCTGACCTCTCTCCCATAAAACCCTTACCTCTTATGTCTGCAGGAAATATCTTGTACTTAGACTGCGTCATCTTTGTGCTTGATGCTGTAGAATTAGCGCAGAACAACTTGTCTTTTCCTGCAAACAATATTAGATGAGCTGCGAGTTGAAAATATATAGAAACAGATATGAATTGATCTTCTACAATAACAATGACCAGTTTGAAAACTGCATTTTTGTCTATAATCTGTTTTCCAGGGATCGATCAATACAGATTTATTAGGGCTGATACCGATAGGTATTTTTCCATCAGCCAAAGGCCGATACAACCTGCAGATATTTGGGACCGATATCTGGGGCTGATACTGCATTTGAACCAAGAATTACTGACTAAAACTAATTTTGAAAAAACTTTAAGATAAAAAAAAAAAAGAAACAAAGCATTTCCAATAAATATATGAAAGAGAAACTTGTAAACAAATACTAAATTGAAAACATTAAACATGTAATATACAGATGTCCTCAAAATTATTCATACCCTCCAATTAAAGATGGAAAAAAATAAAAATTCTATGAAAATCACGACATTGATTTTGAAATGTGGTTCGAAAGAAATATTAAAAACAAACACACAAAAAATAAAACAAGTAAACAAGCAGGATGGGATTCCGAAGCTAAAATTTTGTTGAGCAACACTTTGAGGCAATCACTGCAATCAGGTGTTTCAAAACTTCTACACCTGTTGACGGGTATTTTGGTCCATTGACAATAGGAGAGGTGCTAAAATGTGTCTGGGGCAGTTTTGTTTATCGTCATCATCATTATTATCATTATTATTATTATTATTATTATTATTATTATTTTCAAACAATTCAAAAGCAACACCTTATTTCACTAAATTATAATTTTGTAAATTTTTATTTATTATTAGTTTCTTTAGTTTCTTGTTATTTGAATTACTATTGTAAATTTTGCCTTTATATAATTTGAGGGTATGAATAATTTTGAGGACAACTGTGTGTATATATCTATCTATAGATATATGTAAACCTGCTGCCTGCATAGATGCCTGTCTGTAAATTATGCCCGGGGGGGGGTGGTATCGGCCAACACAATCCTTACTGTTTTTCCTGCTGATTTTCTGTCATGTTTGGATGTTTCATTGCATTTAGATGTTTTCCTCTCACTAAAGTGCAATTAGCTGCTAAATATTTTCAAAATAATTTTATCTGTAATAAAGGGAGGAATCTCAGTAAACTTTATCTGCCCAAATTTACCATGTGACTACCTTGCTTCCAGATTTTTGCAGATATGGCCTCTTGCTGGACCTGCTTCAAACTCCATTGAGTGCATTTGTGTATTTAGATCAAATTTATATTATAATCACACATTCTTATTGTATTTGTATGCTGCATGTTCACTGTTGATTGTAAACACTACCAGACTTTGTCATTTACAGATTAATTAATCCCAGTCAAACTGTTGACAACAGAAGCACAAAATTAGTACAAAGGTGGGCAGAGGACATCAGATTTGTGGGTGGAAGATCAAAGGTGCCACAAAGTGAGCAAGGGTTGTACATGTGGAAATCAACAATCTAAGAACAAGTACACCTGCGTTAAGTGGGCCAAGTCTCAAGTTCTAAAAGGGCTTAGCAACCTACACACCTCCTTAAGATTATGACCCCTGATGCTGGAATCTGATTGGTCAGGAGAGGATTTGGTGTCATCGTAAGTAACAGGCTGGCGCACGCTGAATGAAACAGCCTGTAGTACAAATACAGGGAGGTGAGACTTCCATCCTCGTCATTTGAGACCACGCTTGATAACTTGCTGAGGAAAGCCACTGCAAAGGGAAACTTGTAGAGCTGAAGGTAAGGACTGCTAAAGAGAAGATTATTTATCTATTTATTTAATTTTTATCACCCATTTTAAATGACATTCCCCCAGATGCTGACAGGGATGCTTTTCATTGGCAGGGGTCGGTAGCTCATTTTTATCTTGCAGCTCTGTTAAGTGTTAAGGCTCTACAGAGCCGCATTTCTACCATTTGCACCACATCTTGCACTCTAATGCAGGGTCATGAAGGTTTGTCCTCTGTAACTAAAGGCACGTCTCTAAAAAAGAAGTGATCCGGCTTTGTCTTTGAAGTTCACCCATCGATGGAAAGAGCATAGCCAACTCGAAATGAGTTCCAGACAGATGTGGAGCGCATCAAGAATTTAAACAAGTCCCAGATGGCAGCTAAGAGAAATCAAATGGAGGTTTAAGAGATGGATGGACAAAATGTGGGAAACCTTACTTAAGATTCCGTCCACTTCTTTTTGTTTCTGTTTTTTTCTGGGTTTTTTGTGACATCGGTTTTGTTGCATTGCACCTTTCTCTGAGCTCTGATTCCTACAAATTGCATGTGTTTGCATCATTGCACCAGCTACACAAACTAAAGCAGGTGAAGAAAGGATGACATGCTTTTCCACAGATCTTACAACTGACATGCAAACTCCTCATGACTGAACTCTAAGGTTGGCCTAATGCAATTAAAGTTGACCTGGCTCTGCATCCTGTCCCTTGAGCTAGAATAGTCTGACATGCAAGGCAATGATTTGGGAAGACCTGACAACCCATCGGGCAGCTGACCTTGGAAATGAACGTTAATGGCATTAGTGGTAGAGTAGGTTACTTGCGTTAGAGGTGGCTAATTCAGGACACAGTTTGCATACAGTAACACTTAGCTGAATTAGCTGCATCTAATGCTTCCCAATGGAATTTGCACTCCAGATTCCTGTGTGAGTAGAGTTATACAACATCAAAATGTCATACCAAGGTTGCAGCTTAGAGTGGATGTAAATTCTCAATATTCCCAATGCTTTTTTGTATTTTAACATTTCATCAAAAGTACCTCGCACAATATTTCTGGAGTCTTTGTGCTTTTGTCTTACACTGTAACTGACTACAGTATTGTTTCTTTTCTTGTTTCAGCACTGATCAAGCAGTAAAATGGCCCTTCTCCAGAACCTTCTCTGCATCTTGTGCCTGGTAGGACTCGTTGTCAGCCAGGACATGTCCTATGAAGAATTCATGGCCCAGATCCAAGCCTGCCCCAAGGAATGCCACTGCCCGCCGAACTTCCCTCGTGCTGTATATTGTGACAATAAAAGCCTGAAGAATATCCCCAAAATCCCCCCTTACACGTGGTACCTGTATCTGCAGAACAATCTGATCGAAACCCTGCCATCAGATGCTCTGCAGAATGCAACGCAGCTGCGCTGGCTGAACCTAAACCGCAACAAAATCACAAATGAAGGAGTGGAAGAAGGCATCCTGGGAGCAATGACACACCTGGCACACCTCTACATGGATGATAATCTCCTGTCTTCAGTGCCATCCCCCCTACCAGCCAGCCTGGAGCAACTGCGTCTCTCTCGCAATCGCGTCTCTAAGATCCCTGCTGGTGTTTTTGCTGGTCTGGATAAGCTTACCCTCCTGGATCTCCAGGGGAATAAGCTGATGGATGATGCTGTGACTGAAGTGAGCCTAAAGGGTCTCAACAACCTGGTGCAGATCAATCTTGCCAAGAATCAGCTGAGTAGCATGCCTCTTGGGTTACCACCCACCACCACCCAGCTTTTCCTCGATGGCAATAACATTGACAAGATCCCAACCGGGTACTTCAAAGGGTTGCCGAAAGTGGCATTTCTGAGGCTCAACCACAACAAGCTTGGCAGCAGCGGGGTTCCAAAAGATGTCTTTAACGTCTCCAGCATTTTGGACCTGCAGTTGTCCCACAATCAGCTGACTGAGGTTCCCATCATCCCCTCAGGCCTTGAACACCTTCACCTCGACCACAACAAGATCACAGGTAAGTGTTGTTTACTGTAGAGCAGGGTGCCCAAGTCCAGTCCACGAGAGCTACTATCCTGCAATTTATAGAACATACCCTCTCCAAGGCACCTGAATCAGATGGCTAATTCCCCTTATGCACATGTCATTCAGCTCTGCAGAGGCTGGTAACAAGCCATTCATTTTATTAAGGTGTGTTGGAGAAGGGATGCAACCAAAATGTGCAGGATAGAAGGTCTTGAGGACTGGACTTCGGCACCCCTGCTGTAGAGGAATCCAGGAAATGTCTTTTAATTATGGAAGGAGCTGTTGATTAGAAATAATCTCAGTCTTTTCACATCTACTTCTCTACAGATGTGAGTGCCTCCAACATCTGTCCAGTCTCCGTGGACGACTCACTCAACGAAAGCACACCTCGACTGCGGTACCTGCGATTGGATGGCAACGAGATTGCTCCACCGATTCCCCGGGATGTCATCACGTGCTTCCGTCTTCTCAGGTCTATTGTCATATGAACTTAGAACCATGGTGTAAGCTAACTGTAAATTCCCACAACTGATGAGCTGACTTGGATGCTGATAAAAACCGTTACAATGAACCTACATCTGCCACGTTTACATGAGAGCTTAATTCAGAGTAAAAGTTAATTCCGGTATAAAAGGCAATTCTAAACACTTAATCCCAAATAAGGCGGCTAGTGTATTCTCATTTGAATTTCGAATTAAATAGTTCCTCCAAGAGGTATATGTTTATTCCGCTTTAACTTAATCCTGGTCGTTCTGCGCATTCTCGGTCCCCTGTCCTGTTGCAATGGTGGACGTCGGACTCGTGCCAGCTGGCGGAAATTAAGTAGCATGTTTGTGACAAGCTGCTGCTACAAAACTACAATCATAATCAAAGTGAAAACTGTGTTATTATGTGGTATGTCATAGCCAAATAGAAAAGGAGCACGGACTGGAGGGTTTTCTGTGAGTTTTTTTGACAGGAACCAGTTTGTTGACTTCCATATAGACGTAAATATATCACAGCCGCCCCATCCAATCAGAACCCTTCCCAACCCCCAGAAGCGGAATTAGATAAACCTACTTTCCAAGTAAACTTCAATTTAGAATTATTATTTCCATGTAAACACGAAGGAGTAAATCTGAATTAAAAACCTCATGTAACCGTGGCCATTTTTGTGAAATATCTGACGCGAGATAACATCAACTTATTTCATTGTTGTGACTTGGAAACATCTTGCGGATGGAACTGTGGCAATCTGCTGACTGCTGGTTGTGCCTTATACCGGTATAAATATTTGCATGTAGAGTTTTGAACCAAATTTGCATGAGTACATTATGAGAATAAACAAACACAGGGATGATATTTGCTTGTAGCATGCAGAGAGCTTTGAGGACTCAGCGTTTTTACCACTTTGAGCAGGAACCAAAGCATCTAACTGCATCTGCAAGATATAACATTTGATTTTTTTTTTTCCTCTTTGAAAACATTTTGTCGGCTTGAAGCCAAATTATTGGTCTTGTGCTCTAGTTTTGTGTTCTTATTTACATAAAGGATGTTCTCTGTTTTACAAATATTCTTATTAACTGTAGGTAACTTATTTTTGTTAAACACTGGGGGAATATAAGTAGAATCCTATGACTATTCATGGCCAACACTCCTTAATGTTTTGTATACAAAAGAAATGTGAATTCTTGTTCTTGAAAAAATGCCAACACTTTTTAATTCTGGTAAATGTTTTTCAACATAAACAAAGCAGGTGATTTCATTTCAACTGTCTTCAATATGAATAAAACATCTCAAAATAAGCATGTCCTCTGGAGTGATTTGTGTTTCATTTTCAAAAGTCCAACATCTTACATGAAGAAAGCCTTTTTATGTATGTTGAATATTAATGACAGTACATGTGTAAGCTTTTATTTATTACACATACAGCTGTGTGAAAAAGTGTTTGCCCCTTCCTGATTTTTTACTTTTTTGCATGTTAGTCACACTTAAATGTTTCAGATCATCAAACAAATTTTGATGTGAGACAAAGATAATGCAAGTAAACAGAAAATGCAGTTTCTAAATGAAGATTTTTATTAGTAAGGGAGGAAAAAAGTCCAAACTTACAAGGCCCTGTGTGAAAAAGTGATTTCCCACTCTATTAAAACATAAATAAACTGTGGTTTATCACATCTTTGAAAAGCTGAGTTAATTTTCTCTACCCACACCCAGGCCTAATTACTGCCACACCTGTTCTCAATCAAGAAATCACTTAAATAGGACCTGCTTGACAAAGTGAGGTAGACCAAAAAGATCCTCAAAAGTTAGACATCATGCTGCGATCCAAAGAAATTCAGGAAAAATGAGAAACAAAGTAATTGAGATCTATCAGTCTAAAAAAAGGTTGCAAAGCCATTTCTAAAGCTTTGGGACTCCAGCGAACCACAGTGAGAGCCATTATCCACAAATGGTGAACCTGTCCAGGAGTGGCCGGCACACCAAAATTACCCCAAATGCACAGCGATGACTCATTCAAGAGATCACAAAAGACCCCAGACCAACATCCAAAGAACTGCAGGCCTCACTTGCCTCAATTAAGGTCAGTGTTCATGACTCCACCATCAGAAAGAGACTGGGGGGCAAAAATGGCCTGCATGACAGAGTTCCAAGACCAAAACCACTGCTGAGCAAAAAGAACATAAAGGCTCGTCTTAGTTTAGCCAGAAAGCATCTTGATGATCCCTAAGACTTCTGGGAAAATACTCTGTGAACTAACAAGACAAAAGTTGAACTTTTTGGAAGGTGTAGGTCCCATTACATCTGGCGTAAAAGTAACACGGCATTTCAGAAAAGGAACATCATACCAGCAGTAAAATATGGTGGTGGCAGTGTGATGGTCTGGGGCTGTTTTGCTGCTTCAGGACCTGGAAGACTTGCTGTGGTAAATGGAACCATGAAATCTGCTTCTCCAAAAAATCCTGAAGGAGAATGTCCGGCCATCTGTTGGTGACCTCAAGCTGAAGCGCACTTGGGTTCTGCAGCAGGACAATGATCCAGAACACACCAGCAAGTCCACCTCTGAATGGCTTAAGAACAACAAAATGAAGACTTTGGAGTGACCTAGTCAAAGTCCCCACTGGAATCCCATTGAGATGCTGTGGCATGACCTTAAAAAGGTGGTTCATGCTGGAAACCCTCCAATGTGGCTGAATTACAACAATTCTGCAAAGATGAGTGGAACAAAGTTCCTCCACAGCGCTGTAGAAGATTCATTTCCAGTTATCACAAACACTTGATTGCAGTTGTTGCTGCTAAGGGTGGAACAACCAGTTATTAGGTTTAGGGGGCAATCACTTTTTCACGCAGGGCCATTTAAGTTTGTATTTTTTTTCCCCTTTAAAAATAAAAATCTTCATTTAAAAACTGCATTTTGTGTTTACTTGTGTTATCTTTGTCTCTCCTTTAAATCTGTTTGATGATCTGACACATTTAAGTGTGACAAACATGCAAAAAAGTAAGAAATCAGGAAGGGGCAAAAACTTTTTCACACAGCTGTAAAAGATTAGTTCACACCCATTTTTGTCCAGGATACATTATTTCTTCCCAATTAAAGTTATTGTGCAAACAGTTTTGTATGATCTTGTAGAATCACTGAAATATTATTTTTGCTTCTTATAGAAATCTAAAGCAGTTTTCAGGAACTACATCAACTGTTGCAAATGAGGCATTTTTTTCATCTTTCAAAGAAACTCTCATTATCTCTAAATGCTTGAAAGGTGTGGCAAAAGGACCCAAAATGCAGGGTGAGGATGCACACAGACATAGGAGGTGATGATCCTTTGTAAAGTACAATAGACACTGCCATAGCAGGATACAAAACATAACAAGGTGCACCCAGACAGAAAGACCAGGTGGCACAAGGAAAGACTGGGACCGGGAAAAAGAAGAGAAACCAACATGGAGATGATCTGGCAGCAAACAATAGAAACCAGGGGGTGTATATGCACGGTGGGGTAATGACCAAATGAGGAGCAGGTGTAGTGAACAGGAAATGAACACAGGAGGGAGTAACCCTACAAACATCAGGAAACCAGATCAGCAATTAAAGCAAAAACCAAAACCAACACACCTCAACGTCTCCTGAATTTGATGCTGTACCTATAAATATCTACAAAAGCTAAACTCAACATCTGCAACTGCAGCTGGATAATATGTAAGCCACCATCCAGTCTTTTTCCAATTAGATTTTGGCTTACTTAATCAGCACACACTTGGCAGGCTCTGTACAAAGACTCTCTGAGACACCCAGATTTGGCACCTATTGAAAATATTTGGCATGTAGCTGAATGCAAAATATGACAGATGAGATTTCAGTTACTGGAATGTAACATATCAAGTCCGAATAGAAAGCATTTTTCTGGGTTATTGCATCACATAGATGAACCAGCTACTGTCCAATGTTTTTGACTCACACTAATAAAAAACCCTACTTCAATAAGGATCAAAAGTTTCTTCATTTCAATTTTTAAAATGCCTTTATGTTATATCGGAACTAAATATAATATTTATGTGAGTCTCAGATTATTACATTATGCTTTTAATCAGATGTGATGCAGTTGCCTAGTTTAAGGGAAGCTGGACCAATGATTGTGAAGTGTCAAACATCTGAGCTTGCGTCCCTAACTAAAACATCACCTTTAGTCTAAATCAGCCATTGCCCCTTTGTGTCTTTGCCTCTTTGATGGAGCAGATTCATATAAAATTATCTATCATTTTATTGTATAATTAAGAAAATCCTCTCTTTCTTAAAATTGAACTGTTAAACTTTTCGCAAAACAGCCTGCAAACCCCCTGAATGCTCTCTTTTCTCCTTCTCTGTAGCCCTCTCAACCAGGGGTTCCCAAGTGGGGCAATTTGACCCACCACCCTTTCATTTGGCCCACCAATTAAATATCATCACCACTGTACTTATGTCATCACTGACACACCTGTAACAATGTATACAGTTGCAGTGCATAAGGCAAAACTAATGCATTGTACTTATGCATTCATTTCAGATGCCACTGGTAATAATAGAATGTATACAGCACATGCATACTTTTTAATCAAGAATGAGAATTATAATAGGCCGACTGGGTGGGAGTAATGGGATTATATGGACATTTAACTCATGGTGCAGAGCAGAATAGAGGGTGCCACAAAGCATGACTGTAAGCCCATCTACCAGCAACCAACCACAGCAAACACTCCAATAAGAGAGGGGCCTTTAAAAATTGAACACAGTGTTATGACACATTTGGAACATTTCCCATTTGTGTTTCCCTAAATTCTATGTAAGTTTTATTGAAATAAAGATTTATTAAAGCAAGTCCTAACTGGGAGATACCCTTTCTGACTCACACTTCCATGACATCCTTACCTTATCAGTGATCTAGGTGCAACCAACACTGAGAGGTTAGCAAGGTCCACAGATCAGTTTCATGTGTCCCATTAGCAGTTTGCCATGTGGAACCTGCATTGTTTGTTGTTGTTGACATTTTGCTCTATGTCTGGTTGCAGTTTAGTGACTGCAACTATTGTTTCATGTCCTAATAACTCTGGCTTTATTATCAATTTACTAAATCAGCCTATATACTATATCAGCCAATATCATACTAATGCAGCATCTGCTGGGGCAGCAGCAGAATCAGAGACTTGAAGAAACTAAACAAGCTGATCAAGAAAGCTGGTTCTGTGCTGGGGATAACTCTGGAGCCGCTGGAGCTGATCGTTCAGAAAAGAATGCTGCACAAGCTGATGAAGATGATGGAGGACACTTCCCATCCTCTCCACAACACGGTGAAGAATCAGCGGGACACTGAGTCAGGCTCGCTGTAGGACGGAGAGATACAGAAATCCATTCCTGCCAGCAGCCATCACCCTAAAGAACAAGACTGACTGACTTTTTTGTTTATTAAAAAAATAAATAAATAAAATAAAGTTTACAATACTGAATTTTCCCTCTGGGATGAATAAAGTATTTTTCATTTTATTTCATTTCATTTCATATCGATGCTTTTATGTAGGGTGTTATTCTCACTGATGGAAAAGACAACATTTATTTAAATACTGAACAATACTTAAAAGAGCTTTGATACACATTTATTTGAGTTTCACTCTTAAAGGATAACTTTCTTTTTTTCAGATTGGACCTTATTTCTAGGAGTTTATACGTGCATTTACTCACCAGTAAAATTTCTGTATCACTTTGACTCCCTCGGAAGATATTACGTTGAGTTGCCCTGCATCCACATAATGGGAGAGACGAGGCAGCCTCTCTATAAGACATTATCTGCAGCAAAACTCCTTCAGTTCTTCAATACTTTAAGTAGAATGAATGAATGAACGAGTACTATTGTCCTGTGAGTTCAGAGTTTGTTGGTGTCTGGGTAGCGAGCTCTTCTTCTCAGCTGTACTGCAGCAGCGTGCATCGGGAACATGCGTGACCCGTAAAGTGCAGAGCAGAGATGCCCCAGTGCAGAGAGCTACTATCCTGCACATTTTGATTGCATTCCTTCTCCAACACACCGCAATCAAATGGATGGCTCATTACCAGGCTTCTGCAGAGCTGTTTGACATGTGCATGAAAAATTAACCCTTTGATTCAGGTGTGCTATAAGGGGTATGCTCTAAGAGTTGCAGGATAGTAGAGCTCAAGGACCGGACTTGGGCACCCCTGGTGTAGAAAAAAAAAAAAGAAAAAGATAATTAAGAGTTAACTCTGAACTCACAGGACAATAGTACCCTTTTGTTCATTGATTCTACTTGAAGCATTGATGAAATGAAGGAGTTGTGCTGAAGGTAATTCCTTATAGAAAGGCTGCCCCGTCTCTCCCATTATATAGATGTACGCCGATGTACATAATATCTTCCGAAGGAGTCAAAGCAAACTGAAATTTTACCGGTGAGTAAATGCACGTATTAACTCCTAGAAATAAGGTCCTGGTTGAAAACAGATAAAGTTATCCTTTAAAATCACAGTGTTTTGCCTGCAGCTCACTGGTACATTCTCACTTTGGCCCTGGTAGGCAAAAGGTTAGGGCACCCCTCTTCTAAACAGAATTCCTCTTCTATGTGTCTTTCATGGTAATAATCTCTCTCATTTATTAGGTAAGTGACAGATCTGGTAAATAATAACTCTATTCTTCCTAAATCTGAATGCGAGATCAGCTCTGTTAGTTAGCTGGTTAATTCAATTAACAGCCTGTTTCTGCTGCTATAGAATTTCCATTTCACTGTTAATTATTACATGAATGCATCTGCAGAGGGGGGTCGGCTATTCAGGGCTTCTCAGGCACAGCACAATGCGCCCTGTCACGTTTCACATCCATCAATCATTGTCCGAAGATCTAATATTTTGAGCAAAATTTCATTCAGTACTTTGCTTTACCTCAAACAGTGAGCAGAGGAAAAGCTCTGAATGGAAACCCCAGCTTATATGGCAGGTGCAGACTGATTTCTGGCTATCCCACTACGTCCTTTGCCTATCTCTCATCAACAGGTCTAAAGTTTCCACGGGATGAGTGAGTAGGAGAAGAGGGCAGGTTGAGACAAAGTTCTGGCCAAATAAAGCTGAGTGGTTTCCTGTGTGTGTATGAGTGTGTGCGTTCTGGTTTTTTGGGGGAATTCTTTTGTTATTTTTCTCAAACAATAGACTAAAAACAAACTCTGTGTCTGAAGCTCCTCTTTGAAACCACGCCTGGATCTGTAGAGAACGACTTGCCTTGCTTGTCCCTGGCTTTGAACACACATCTGACCACTGCCACACTTCTCCCACGGCTGCACCCAGATCTGTAGTTTTAGCACATCACTGAGCAAGTGACGACGCAGAGAGAAAGCTGCTTCAACCAGAAGGGAGGGTAGAGGCCTTCCTCCAAGCTCGGACTTCCTCTCAGCACCATGCTAACAGGGGCTCCTTACAGAGGTCCCATTGTGTACAAGGGCCCCGCGGATCCCCCCCATACATGAAAGTAACACATGCCAGAGTTTCACCTCAGGAAAAGAAGGACAAATATTTCAGTCTGATTTGACTCTTAAAAAAATAAAGGATACTCTTGTAAAGGATAAAACACTGTTTTGCCATTGGGGGGGCCTTTGCTCTCTGTTTCTCTTTGTGTCAGATATGTGTGTGTGTGTATGTGTGTGTGGTGTTTGAGAGGCTTATCCATGCTGCTGTACAGTGTGGGGTGGGTGCACTCCGAGTGACCAAAAGCAATCTGCTCTGGTCCAATCAGCCTCAGTGCCTACCTTCACACATAAGCGGCAGGGCACTCAGGTCCGCCAACGCGCACAGACCTACACATACACACACCTAGACACTTGTCACATTCACACACATAAACACACACCTTTTACACATTTTACACACGCACCCTCCCTCTGCAAGGCACCCTCTGCGACCTCTCACCATTGGCCAAATCCCGGAGCCCTCAGCATCTCCATCACGGCTGAAGGGACCATTCGGGAAAGCAGGAGACAGAGGTAAGCGTTCTTGGAGCTATGTTCCTGCTGGCCAAGTGGCTTACTGGTGCAGAGGATTAGGCAGGCAGAGGTGCATGACTGGCCCATTCAGAACTACTGCTGTTCAGGGTTTAGACAGGAGCCGTTTGGTAATTGGTTGGAGGTGCAGATGCATTAATCTAACGCCTTGGACTGCTTTAGGAGTTTTGCAGGTGTCTAAAATGTGGATACATGTGTTGTAATTGTGCTTTTTTTCATTTTCATGTGCTTCTGGTAATTGTACATCTGAAAATGTATTCTGCGGTGACTGGAGGACAGATATAGGTTAACACAGACCTGTTTAGCATTTTTAACAACTTATATTGGTTACATTTTTCAAGTGTTGCACAATAAATTTCACTACCTCTACTTTTGCAGCCAACTTCTACATTTTGAAACTGCAATATCAACTTTGTGTCATGAGATTTTCTTAAGAACCTAATCACATGCACAGGTCATTTCTTGCACTGATAGGTCACCTGTTATGCTGGAGGTTTTTAAAACATCTTATTTTCTGCTGCAAATGAACCTGATTGTTCTGCAACCTGCAGCAAAGGGAACATCATCTAGTTTGCTTGTTGTGTTTGAGGGGCAAAAGTGGATTCACTGGATATCAGGAATGTCCAGGGTGAAGCCAAATATAACAAGGAGGTAGTCTGGAGGGGACACAAATACACAGTTTCCACACACTGTATGCTGTGATGGCCTGCATAAAGGCGCAGCTCTGTGCTGTCTTTCAGCAGCTCTGCTGGATGCCTCATGACAGAAAGTCTATTTCTGCTGCAAATCGCTTTAACACGGTGCAGCAAGTTCACCTTGCAGATAATGAAGGGATTGGTTTGCATAATAACTACCCCCCTCCTCCCATATCAACAGTTATATTCATGACTTGAAGAAAAAGGAAAGGTGTTTTCTTTTTGTTTTATATCTGTCCTTTCCCAAAATAGCAGCTGAGGTTTCTTCACTTTTTCCCTCTGAAAGATAGGTGTGTTAAGACAGGTGTGCATCTGTGAGAGGACTGCAGCTTTCCAAGTGTGTGAGGGTGTGTGTGTACGTGTGTGTGAGCCTCTACACTGCTGAATGAAGCTTTTCCTTGCAGCAGTAACTTGCTGCCATCCTGTCCACAAACCTCGGTGGAATTTGGAGTTTGAGTGCTGAGACAGGCAGCGACCGGGCCTCATAAAGGCCCTCTGTAAAGGGCGAGGGGTCGGGTTAGCTTGAAACCTGTCTCTCTCTTTCTCACTTACTTGAGCTCTCCTGCTCCGTCTTTTCCTCTCTTTCTCCATCTAACCCTGAGGGCCAACATCTTGTCTGCGTCTCCCTCTCTGTCAGGCTCTTCTTTTCTTCTTCTCCTCCCCTGCTCTCCGTTTCTCTGCCCTGGCCTGGAGGACTCTTTAAACTCTTCTGCCATTTCTTAGGCTTGACATATATTATCTGAGGCGAGCTGCTATCAGTGTGCTTTAAATACTGTTAGATGATTAATCCCCAGGTGCGGTTTCTGTTGACGGCAAGCTAATTAAGCAGTAATTAGCATATGCTAATCTTCATGGTGCTGTAAAATAACACTTGTGAACTTAATCTCTAAGCTCATGGGACCTGTTCTGCAGAGGAAATTAACGAGATTATTAGCAGCAGCTATCTAGGTCAAGGCAATGCAAAGTAGCTCTGCACCTAATAAAAATCAAACATGTTCTTTTGAAACCCAAGCAGAGAGAGCATTCTTGTCTGGGCCTTGATTTTAGGTTTGTAGCCAAGACTTTGGTTCTGTGTTCTTGCCAAAGGCCTTTTGGTCTGATTGGGAAAATAATCAAAGCCTCTGATGCCAAAAACACAGGAATTCAAATGCTGTTTTAATCAGCACAGACACAAACACCAATGTGAAGTCAAAATGACCACAGAACAAGCTTCTCCTCTTTTATCTTGGTTTCCATGGGGATGAGCCCCATCCCACTGCAGCTGAAAATGTTAATTTACACAACTTTAACCTAGAACTGAAGCTTTATTTGTGTCCACCTCCTGCCGAAGACCAAGTGAAAGTGAATTTGGTGCGAATAACTCTGCCAGACAGGAGATGAACTCAGGAACTTGTGTTTATATCTCCACTTTCACATCCTCTTGCCTCTTCTAGGCTAATTTGTCAGTTCAAACCAGTTAAATCTGCTTATGTGGCAAATCCAAAAACTCCCATGAGGCTGTACATCAGTGTTTTGCTATTATCACCGTATGCATGAATAAAAAACATTCTATGTATTGCCATTTGGAAACTTCAAGTTTGGCGGCCATAACCACCATGTTTTGACAAGAACTGAGCTGTTCCTCAGTCCTAACACATCACTAGTACTGGGTCAGATGCCCTGTGCTTTGGTTTTGAATCCTAATGCTTCGTCTGAGCATCCATTACGGATGTATAAGGTTTACTAAGTTGAGATAGTCCCAATTTGTTTTAAGGAAACATCTAACCATGATATTTCTCAAACTTTAACAAAGTTATTTTACTGCTAATGAAATACAAATAAAGAAAGTCTAGATAACGGCAAGGAAAAAGGAGGTGAAAAACAGCTGTGTCATGGTTTAACAGGAATCTGAGTCCCTTATTTGGAAGTCCACTCCAAACTCATGAGATTTTCATTACTAATTATTAAGCCAGCACAACCAGACATTGCCACCACTGGAGGACAACTGGCAACATGCATTGTTTCCCTGTGTTGAGCGATGGTAAAGGGTGTCACACCTGGTCAGGGGTGCAAAAACAACAACAAAAAAACGGGACCTGTTAGCCAACTAGTTTATTTATTAAAATACTGTAGAATAAGTGTGAATTGTCATTAGAAATCAGAAATGTGTTGATGGATGGATGCATATGAGAAGTGTATGTGATGTATGCAAACCAAAGCCAAGCTTAAAGCCAGAGCCGAAACAAACCAGAGCCGAAACAAAGTCAAAACCAAAGACAAATGAACTGAGCCCAGTCCTGACTCCTGAGAGCAGGATTGCTGGAGCATTTATGCCCTTCAGGAGGCAGATGCCAGGTGCACCAAATCAGTGTGCCAATTATCCAAATGGGCCCTGAAACCACCGTCGGGCCATTGGGTCGTCACAAGGGGTGCACTGTGCATTAAAAACTGATATAGAGAACCTTCAGCATCAGTCGCTGGGTTTCCATTACACCTATTCGAAAAATAAAAGCGATATTTCTTAAATTTCCAAAAGGTACAATGGCAATATGCAGGTGTTTCCATTAAATGGCATAAGCCGTAATTCTGGTAAAATCCCGTCCCGCGAGACTCCACTTGAGGAGGATGGAGATATAAACATGTTGTGTTTCAGAGCTGCTGCTGCTGCTCCTCATCAGGAGATGAAAGCAGCCGATGATAATTTAGAGGTAAAGTTCGTATGTACGGAGCCTCTGATCACATCAGCAGGGAAAAACACTTGTGGCGACTTCCAGGACAGACGCCCGAAGCATAACACAAATTAAAAATCCGTCAGGATCAACTTCTGGAGTGTGGATGTCATTTCTTGATCTTGTATTCCACTTTTATCGGCACCAGTTCCTGACTGATGTGGTGATGCAGCTGTTGATACGAAGGCGCAGTCATACAGTACGATGTTATCCATGGTCACGTTTTATTAAATCCTGGTGACATATACAGTAATTAACATGTTGGAACGAGATAACCGAGTCGTGGTGTTACAAATGTGTGCAAACGACATAAACAGCTCGTGGCCAGTTGTTAATACATGAAGAACTTAAACCATCTGTATAATGTCCTAAATGAACTCAGCTTGCTGAGTTTCTGCGATTTGGGGATTTTTTCCTACGTGACTGATAAAACTTCCCCCATCACTCCGATTTCATAGCTAATGCTTGTAAATGATCATATCCATCATAATGAAGAAGGAATAACTGGATTTTAACCACCCAACGCCACACCTGATGGCGTTTAATTGTGAAAAAAGTGTTTCCATTACACTTATGTGAAAAACTGCTTTATCGAAACGTCTGACTTTACGCCTCATGAAAGCGTAAAAACTTTTTTGCGGTATTTGGGTTTTTTTTTTTTCTAAATGTAGGTGTTTCCATTAGTAGTTTTTAATTACGATATTTAGGTTTTGCGCAATTCCAGGTGTAACAGAAACTCAGCTACTATGTAACTGGGAATGAGAATGTGTGTGAAAGTTATCTTTGTAAACTGACCAGAGGCGTATTTCACTGACAATTTCTACCTTTGTATTCTTGGATTATTTCCATGAACTGCCACCAGGACATAGAGGGAGTGAATCCAACTGGAGCATAAATAACTCCTGGGAAAGATATGTTTAATCTTTTAAACCATTGTCTCATGACAGAAGTTGAATCAGAGATGTTCTAAAGCCAGTTCCTAATGGCCAATGGTAGTATTTCACTTTAAGGGACATACTGTATAGCAGTGTTTCCCAACTCCAGTCCTCAGAACTCACTGCCCTGCATGTCTTCAATGTGATTCAGATTAATGAACTTCCTCATCAAGTTCTTTGAAAGCCTTTTAATGAGCCAGTCATTTAATTCAGGTGTAAAAAAAAAAAAAAAAAATAGGGTTGGCTCCAAGACATGCAGGGTCCTGAGGACTGGAGTTGGGAAACACTGCTGTATAGTACTTCATGTAGGGCTGTGGGTGATTATCTCCATTTTTTTTACACAGGGAGTAGTTAACTGAAGACTCTTTGGTATTTTCCTGAACCAGTAACTAGATTGTTTAAACCTGAACAAACAGCCAATGGAAGCATAAATAATGCAATAAAGTAACTCTCCTGCAAGGGTAGTCTGCGGCTCCATCACCATCCTTTCCAGCCTTTAAAAGTGGAATTTCATTGTTTTGTGGCTTTAATTTAAAAGGTGGGAAAGATATTACTTAACTTTCATTGGTATTGTTTCAATGGTTTCCCTAGTTGTGGTACGCAATAAAGGCCAAGCTCTATTTAACAATGCTTGAGGAGTAGCAACCTTAAATCATATCTAAAAAGCATATTAAAAGCATATGTCTCAAGTGTTAAACCCAAAGTAAACTAAAGAAAATGTCCTGATAACCCGTCGGATGATCTCTGACTTTTGACCTTTGACTCCCTAGAAAAGCATTGCTTTGAGCCAGGATGGCTTCACTGTGCAGAAGCAAACGTCTGGCTCTAGCAAATCTGGCCCTCATATTTTAAACCCCTGAGCTGTCTGCACCTCGGTAATGAGTCCAGCGACCTCATGGGACCCAAAGTCAGTATTATAGACTTGTTTTAGAGCCAAGATTATAGAAGCTGTCCCTGCTGAATACTGTCAGCCAACATTAGTTGTTACAAGTTTGCTGCTTTTTAAGTTGATTACATGTTTGTTTGCATGACTCATATACAATAAAGAATAATCTGAATGTCAGTGTAAATGCTTCAATTAAAATTCCCCCTGATTTGCAACTCTCTGTCTTTGTCAAGGTGGACTATGAGGATGTTTGTGCAGCTCGTATTTGGACTCTTCGTCCTCAAAGCGGCAGTGGCCAGCCCCAGATTTTCCCGACAAGCGGACTTAGACACATACGACAGTGCTAACTATGATGTGGAGAACGAGGAGAATGAGGATAATGAGTATAACTATGACTATGACGATGGATTGACAACTGATGATCCTCAGGTAGGAACATTTATGTGTGTGTACTGGAGATAATATTTTGCCAAAATCTTTAAAACCCACAACTTTCACTGATACATTTTATTTTCTTTTATGTTCAAAGATAGCTTAAACATGGTGGTTTTCCAAGTTATTAACTGAATTTTGTTTATAATTTATGACATTTTGCATTTTAAATTCCTTTCTTGTACCCACCCAAACTGTTTCTACAATGTGTTTCTACTTGAATAATTTGATGTATGCATTGAAGTACTGAATGCCCACCATCGTTTTTGAATTAAGTTCAGGGCACACATTGTGTTAAATGACTGCTGGAAAACCTGTGGAAGCAGAGACTATAAATTACAATCTCCCAAACATTTACAATCCACAGATCCTTCCAGTTCCCAAAAACCCAGATTTTTTACATTTTTCAGATATGAGAAATCCTAGTTTTGAATGTGTAATATTTGTCCGCTGTCTGGTTATGTGCTGAGGTCATCAGGGTCATTGAGCAGACAGGGATCCTGCTGATGGCAACAAAGGGCGACTTGGAAGCAAAGAAAATCTTTTTCCAACTTTTTGCACTATTGTGTCCAAAATATTTGAGCTTTATACCTTTGCCAGCCACCATAATAATTTCCATGCTGGAGAATCCTGCACGCACCTGTTGCAGGTTAAGCTGTGAAATCAATCAACATCGACGGACTCATTTTTCTTTGCACTGAAAGATTAACCCTTTAAATTAATTTATTTGTTCATTTGGAGAACCGTGTAGTGCAGCAAACACAGCATTTTTTGAGTTTATTATTTCCAGTAGATATAAAAAGTGTATGTCAGAAATCCAAAAGCAAGGAAGCTGCTGTGAAAACTGAGATTTTTAAGATGGGGGGGGGGGGGGGGGTAGTTAAGTTGATTTAAACTCAACTTATTTTTGTGGAATTTGGGCTTCAATCGATGCTCAAGCCAGTTATTTATGATAGTCTATGAGCCAAAGGATTTGACTAAAAAGCCATCAAAGAACACTTATGTGAAATCATGGATTAATAACAATAATCATTGTTAAACAAAGACCTACCTGATAAACACTAGCCACGCATGATGGAACTGTTATTTGTTTGGACTGCCAGTAAACCACCAAAAATTCATGCCTTATCCACAATATGTTTCATTTAACACGCTGATGTTCAAAATCCCAGTTTTAAGCTTGCAATTGGGAAAAGAAAGCTGCTGCTTCATAGGGGAGAGCCCAAGCTGTTTCCAAACCACTTTCCTTTCTAATTTTAGACAAGATCTACTCCCTAGAGTTGGAGTTTTTAAGATCAGACATGCAGAAGTTGAAAACAACAGTTTTAAGCTTTTCTCCTTGTGATTGAGGAAAGAAAGCTGTTGCTCCACAGTGGAGACCCCCAAGCTGCTTCCAAACTACTTTTCTCTCTTATTTCAGACACTATTTAGACCAGAGATCACCAACTCCAGAGCTTATCTCTAAGGTTTTCAACATTTCCATGCTCCGACACACCTGACTCAAATGAAATGGGTCTGAGAGCCTGTGAAGTTCTGCATAATGACTCATTAATTTGGGTCAGGTGTGTTGGCACAGGGTGACATTGAAACCCTTCCGGACACTAGCCCAGGAGGTCTGGAGTTGGTGATCCCCGATATAAATCAGGGATCACCGGGACTCACCAACTCCTGACCAACTCCTGATCTGATATAGATCAGGAGTTGAATGTCTAAATATAGAATGTCTAAATATCAGACATTTAGTCTGTATAAGCAGTCTATGAAGGACCCCAAAAAATTCTGACTTGGAGCTGGAAATTCTGACTTTTGGGTTTCAATGAAATGCGCCATTAGGGCTGGAAATACTTGCTGTTTGGCGATGCGTCCGCATGCGTATCATGGCTCGTTCTCAATGTACCTATGGCACATACAGTAGGTTGCATGCGTTGACACGAAGTAATAGGGTTGTCACGATACTAGAATTTCATTCTCGATACCGACACTAAAGATTGTGGTCAATACTCGATACTATTTTCGATACTGAAAGGGAAAAAAATAGTCACCCCCCCTCCAAAATAAATAAATAGATAAATAAATAAAATAACAATCCATACCACACAACAAAAATATATGAATATATATGAGAAAACACCACAAAAATGGAAAATAAATTATTTTTTAAGATCTAGTTTGTGCAGAGATCCAGTCTCCAACTGCTCTGTGATTCAGAAGAAACGAAGTAAAACCTTCAACCACCAGTTAGTGGACTTATTTACGACTCCTTTTCTTCACAATACTTGAGACCCAATCAAGTAAACAGACAAACTAGTTAGGGCGAAGCTGAGATGCTGCTTCGCGAGCACGAGGCTCGCGCTTCTACGCAGGGGTGGGGCTTGCGGTAGCCGCTGCGGCTCGTTGAGAAAAGTAAACGATACAGACTGACGTTCTGCATGAGTCTCCAGTACCACTGGATTCATCGCTAGTCACTTGTTAAAACAAAAAGTTAACAGAGAGGTCTAAAGTCGCTAAGTTAGCCACACTGTAAACAATGGGTCCTTCAGGGAGAAGCTGTAGGGGAGGGGGTGCCCGCAGCGGTGCCTGTTTAAAAGCGCAGAAGCGACTTAAACTTCCCGAGACTCAGCAGATGCATTTAAGTGGCATTTAAATATCGATACCTAAGCTAATTAATATCTAACTACTAATTTTTATAATCAATTAGTATCTGAGAATCGATTTTTTTACATCACTACGAAGGAATGTGACGCGTGCACATAGTGCAATTTTGACTTGAACGCCAGAGGTGCTCATGAGCAAAAATGCGTGCACACAAAGTCAGAAGCCAACACAACGGCGAGTTGTTTTGAAGAGCGCCGCTGGGACCTTCTCCACAACTACTGGCATTAAAACGATTTTTCCTCCTGTTGCACAGTGACAACCACATTTGTCTTTTTAGCTGGCAACAGATTGGAAATGTTTGGATGATGATGCTAACCCGGAAATGCAATCCAACCAGCAGATTGACCTTGTCATGACTTCAATGTCCAATCGTTGTGTACTGCTCCTAATGGGGACCTCCGGTAGAGTGTGTTGGGCACGTCGTGCTACAGCAAGTATGTTCATAGACAACGCAGACAGCTTGCCTGAACGTTTGCATTCACAGCAAGTATATCCCAACCCTTGGCAGAAACACACAAACACTGGGCTCACTAGGCTTGCTGCAATGACAATAATCCTCTGTTTTGCCAGCAATGTTTGCCACCTTATGCTGGGACAGTGGGGGTTCGATTGGTGTCTCTATGAATCTGAGGTGTCTCTATGAATCTGAGGGGGATGGTCCCCTTTTGTCCCCAGTGCCATCTGCACCCATGGACAGATGCATACCAGCAGTGCCCTTTAAATGCAATGCAAGTTGACTTTGATACAGCAAACCTGCAGGGGAAAACCAGGATGACTGGCTTGGACCAGATTTCCCATTACCCAACAAGGAAATTAGGCAAGCCTTGGTCAAGATGAAAAAAACATCTTCATAGGCTTTTCAGCTGGCTCCCTTGAAGTCAGCAGTTTAAGTTAAACCTGATGTGGACTGCACTCCCTTCATGGTTCTTACCTAAGGCCTGTACCACAGCACAGCACAGATCCAGCAATAGCTTAGCTCATCTCTTCCTGCTAAATATAAGGCCTTTTGCACACTTAACCAAACAGTCACCGAGGACAATTACCACTCTTTTAAACCTTTGTCAATATGACTGAGCACTGCTGTGTAAAGATGAAAGAGTGAGAGCTACATGTTGCTCAATATGGGAAAGTTGTACTGCAAGCAAATAGCTTTGATAGTTTAGCAAGAGCGAATATGGCATAGCGTATTCCCTAGGATTTTGTGGGAGTGTATTTTGCTTCTACAAACCAGAATCTTTTTCATCCTTTAACCAGATAAACAAAGTTCTGACTCATAATTGCAGTGCTTATGATTAGCATCTTGCCAGGATCTGTCATTTAGTTTTGTTGACAAGGTGAGAGAGCAGAACCTCAGAAGGATGAAGTTTAAATGGATGTTTTCTTTCTTTTCTTTTTTTTTTCTTTCATTTTTCCGTACATGCATGCAGACAATCTCAGGGGAGAAATGAAGCGATGATGAGCTCCAAGCCTCTGGAATGCTGAGTCTTTGCTTTTCGTGTGCAGCTCTCCACTCCTTTCTTTTCGGGGCTTGTCTCTTTTGAGAGAAATAAATGCTCATCTACATTGTTATCCAAGCAAATCATCCTCAGTCTGCTGCCTTCTGATACTTTAATCACCATCTTTGGATTCTTCAGACACTTTAGTTCAATGGGGTGTTGCTGTCTCTTATAGTTCATACACATGAGAAAGTTAAACTATGATTTCTTTCACGCAAATGTATTATTATTAATTCTGGTTGTTCCAGCTTTCACAGATATTTGACAAAGTTGATTTTTCTTCTGAATTATTTTCATTTTAATGCATTATTGTATGTTTTTAAGGGCTGTCTTAAGCCTTTATGTTCACCTCATGATTTTAATCAATAGATGTAAAAATGTTCAAAAATAAGATCTTCGGTGTTTTTACTAGGGTTGGCAATGTTGGAAAAACGGTTCCAAAAGCGACATTTAAAAAAAAAAAAAAAAACACAAGACCCGAAACCACGCCTTCAGACCGCAGGGACGCAAGCATCGAGGTTTTACGAGTAGGTAAACAATAACAGCCGAGTGGATAGCTTGTTAGGGTGCCAGTAAACAGCTGACAAACCACGTTTTTAAAAGCTTTAATTCACTTACCTCCAACTCCTTTTGTGGTGTGAAAAGTCCACACTACAAACGTCAACGCCTCCAAGACTTAATCCTTATCTGTTGTTTTGTTTTTTGGCGCAGCAGCAGTTAGCAATCCGTTAGCTATATTTGTTTACAGTGAGCGGCGCACAGGGGGTTCACGTGGGGGACGGAGAGAGGGGAGGGACAGAGACAAGACATAAAGCAGGGCATTGATCCATTCTTTCTATCCGTTGAGAATGACCAACTCCTGCCTTTCAGTGCAAATGGCTGGAGTTGGTCAGAGTTTTTACAGAACTGCAGCTCTCACACAGGTCTATCTTTTTTCCTTCCTTTTTATGAATACATGATGTATTGACTACGCTCAGGATGGAAGGACCATTTCACCCAGTATAACAAAAAGTGTTTCTGAACAGGATTACCAACTCTACACCGGAGCAATTTGAAAAGAACATCTTTATTTATTTTCTTCTAAAGAGTCAGGTGATACATAAATAAACTACACAAGTGCATTAAACATGAAGATAAACCCCACTTATTAGCTTAGCTACACTTTATTTTGCTTAGTTTAGGTTAGCTAAGTTAGGCTTAGCTTTGCTTTGTGTAGTCTTAGCCAAGCTTAGCTTTAGCCTTGCCTAGCTTACTGAAGCTTTATTTAGCTCAACTTTGTGCAGGGTAGAGGCAGTTAGATATAGTTAAAGGGACTAGAGGCAAGATTAAGAAATGAAACACGCGAGCCACGAGCCAAGCCATCACGGGAGCACAAACTGAAGCTTTAATGTTGTTTACTACGCTTTTTTTTTCGTAGTTACACTTTTTAGTGTCTTCCAGTTGATCTCGATCGTTTGCTGACGGCAGAAGAATTCATAACTATCACTTACAGTGTTTGAATCTACCGCGACCGTCTTCTTCCTGTATAAAAACTGCGGATGTAGCGTCATTTGACGTCACGTCCGCAGGGCAGCGCGGGAAGTTCGGCCACCGAATTGCAGCACACAGCCTGTTCAAGGCAACAGAGAGAAACGTGGGTGGAAACATTATTTTTGGTATTTAGGGCTTCATCACCCATTAGTATTAAAAAAAAGGACATGCATGTTTGTTTGTTTTTTTTATTTCTGCCTCAAGTCCCTTTAAACTAGTTAGCTCAGAAAAAGCTAAAAAAAAAAAAAAAAAAAACCTTCAAAACTCTGAAGCTGAATTACTTGTGGGTGTAGTAAACAGAACTTGAAAATCTCCTACACTGACTCCCAAACGAGTCAAACAAGTCTGCTACAGCCCCAAAACCTAATTAAACCTAAACCACTTAAATATGGGCATTAATTTTCAGGATGTCCATCAGAATAGATGTTATGACAACTAGCTGATGACATTAAAAAAAAATTGTAGAAATAAAATTCTTAGAATAGGATGAGACAAGCTGATGTTTTAAAAAATGTGTGTTGTAGCCGAAGTTGTGGCTAATGGTGCGTTAATCTGACTCTGAGGTGAAAAGTCTGATCCTGGAATTAAGTTGGAATACCAATATGGATGCTGCCAGGAAATGCTTTGCTTTGCTTGCGTTGTATGCTTGTGTAGAATTCCTATATCATAAGAAATCTGAAATATAATTTGGTGCCAAATTAATAAAACAAGACTTTTCCGACCTGTCCTCCAAAGTTATACGTACTATAGGGTCGTTTTTGCATGCACCAAAATACGACCTTTTTTACCGAAAGTGTCCAAAAGCGACTCCTAGTGGCAGTTACGTGACTGCAGAGTTCCTCTCTGGTGTGACCAAAAGAAAAATGGCGGAAATCCCTTCAATCTTCAGTAGAAATTTATCTTCTTTATTGCAGTTTCAGCTTTGTTCTGAAAACTTTTCTAACATCAAATATACACTTTGTTTTTATAATATCCATTCGTTTCATGTAAACGATCCACAGTTCTTTTTCGTGTTGACGTACATTCTTTCAGGCTTTGTGATTGTTGCTACGGTGGTTGCTAAGGATGCTATTAACGAGCTGGAAGAAAGGAATTAACAGGACATGTGCAGTGTTGTGGTGGCTGGCAGTAACTTTATTCAAGTCATATTTGTGCGCATTTGTCAGTGAACATAAATAAGCAGAATTCAAATAGGTGACATAATAAATGCACACTGTTGTACCGTAATCAGGTTTTTCTTCAGGCTTTGATGGCCTTTATATCACAGGATGTGGGGGTGGGGGGAGGGGGGGGCTGCAGCGGGTCCCAGGCTGAGAATCATACCAAGACCAGCTGCATGGAAGAACTGCAGTCTCTGATTACTGGAGCAGCTTCCCAACTAGTTCAGCTAAACACTGCCTCAAGCGTTTTAACCAGTTGTTAAATATCTTTCTTCAGTCGACTTCCTTCTCTTTAGTCGGACTTGCCATCATTTTTCCTCCTACTGCTGCCAGAGGTAACAGGGAGCGTGTGAAATACACTTAGGGTGAGCGTAATTTCAGGTGTGCAAAAACAACCCTATAGTACGTATGACTTTGGAGGACAGGTTGGACTTTTCATTTAAACAATCACTCATAGAATGGTATAGGGCTGGGCGATATGGACCAAAAGTCATATCTCGATATATTTAGGCTGAATATCGATATACGATATATATCTCGATATTTTTATCGCAAGGTGAGAGCAAATATTTTGTTAGTCAGAGCCAAATATGACATTACAAGTAGTTTAATTTAAACAGACCGGATGAAATAATGCTCAGCTGTTCAAAGAATGATCAAATGTAAACAGAAATACTGAATAATACTGTATGTAATATGATCGCAGATGCAAGTAAGGAACATTACACAGAATTAAATGTAACAAACCCTAGTAAGGTCAGCATTTATATACAAAGACAAAACAAACACACATTGAACTCCATATCTCGATATGTGCGATATGGTCCAATTCCATATCTCATTTGAAAATATATCGATATATTTTTCATATCGATATATCCCCCAGCCCTAGAATGGTACTTGCTGTTTTAAGCTAGGTACACACTACAGGACTCCTCAGACCTTCATAGGTGTAGAGACCTCACACTTGATGATTACAAAAGACAAATCACACAAGATTTGCCTCTACTGATCACTTAGTGTGGGGTTTACACGACGGAGAACACCCCACACTAACTGATTCGTCAGCAGAGAATCGGCTCCTTCATTGACAACATCCCAAATCTCGCGATATCAAACGAGACTTTGCGGTGAGACTTCGAGACTTCGTGACGAGACTTCAGTGACAAGACTTTAGCATAAACAAACGTAGCGGACTTTTCAGCCTCTTATTTTGTGGAAAAAAAGACACATACAAAGAAAAATCCACTGTAGAAAAAGTCATAGAGAGTAATAAGAATGTGGGCTGTATGGCTGCGAGTTGGAGGTGAATAAAAATGGCCACAAACATTAGATAGTAGGGGTGTGCCAAAATATCGATACACTGAAATATCGCGATATTTTGTGTTGCGATATCATATCGATATTTTAAAAAGCTGTATCGATATTTTTACGAAATTTCGCGAGATTTTGTAAGAGACCAGTGAGATCTCGCGAGATTTCGTTGTTCTTTCTGCAGCGGTTCAGCTTGTAGAAAAGTCCCTGCTTTAGCACTGATATCTATGTGCAGGCTGCAGGTTCAGGTTAAACTTTAAACATGGTGAAAGTACAAATTAAAATGTGTGTCCAGGTTTTCATAGACCACCCAGTTGTTTGAGATTATGAAGAAAAATGCTGAAATGTTTATTTTTTATGTGCTTTCTTAAAGAACCACTGTGCACTTTGTTTTACTGTTATGCTCATTTTATTTGAACTGATGTTAGTTATGGGCTTCTGATTGATAATATTTTGAAATTTATTTCACATGGATTCACTTTGTTCGATAAATTTGGAATGTCTTCAGGGACAAATACTGTGGTCTATCGTGGATAAATTTGTTGCAATATATTGATTTTTGCAGAATTACTGTATCGTGATATTAACGTTATCGTAGGCAAAATGGCGTGATAGTATCGTATCGCAAGGTACCTAGTGATTCCCAGCCCTATTAGATAGCTTGGAGAGCAGGGCTATAAGCTAATGGCTGGGTGCTTTTTGTTTGTGTTTACTTCCTTTTCCGTCAGTCAGCTGTTAGTCAGCTGTTAGCTCTTGCGTTTTGATTGGCTGGTTGTTCCGGGAGCCTCCACGTGATTTCCCAATGAGAGCAGTGTTTTTGATTTTGCACAGCTGTGAACACTGTGCGTGTTCGGGTCCTCTCGGAACACCACACACACCAGGATTTCTAGTAACTCACATCACACCATGAGAAGATCAGATGCGATGTTTTTTGCAAAAATCCGACAATCGGACCTTTGTTGGCTTTGATCGTAAGGGGAAGATTAGGGCAGACAGCAAACAGATTACCACAACAAAATGGAGAAGAGAATCTGGAAGATGATTTGTGCATCTTCTTTTCTGTATAATGGCAGTTGGCACACGAGGAGTCGGGGATTTCCACCACCTCAGTTGGGTTGAACGATCTTGTAGTTTGGAATCCCGTGGAGGAGACAGTTGTTAAATGTGTGATCCCCAATCTTGGATGATTCAATGGAATCTAGTCTGTTCGTGTGAACGCCCCAGTCTTTACAAAATCGGCAACAACTGTGACAGTCGTGTAGTGTGCCGGCAGCATTAGTGAGGATAGTCACTGACATAATGGAATCCCTAGCCCCTTACCCTAACCATCACAACTGATTGCCTAAACTTAATCATAGGGGATTATCACGCTTCGGTGTTCCGGTTTCCGGAACTTGAAACACTTAGACGGTCCACTTCCGGGCCAGTTCAATGTCCCTGCTCTGTTCCACTTCGTAAATTGAATAAACGCCAACCCTACATAAATTTTCATGGATTCCAGACTGAAGTGATACCAAGGAAGAAGTGGATCAAAGCGATTCGATAGAGTGAAGGGCCGAACTTTATAATAAAACAACGTAGCACGTTTGTTTGTAGCCGGTGCGGCACAACACCGGCACTTCACAGCTAGCGTTAGCATTAGCAGGCTAGCATTAGCTGACGTGCCTAACTTTGTGCGTCTTAAAACACACAAACATCTGAAAATCGGGTCTGTACCCTCCCGTTTCCACTGGAACAACTGGGGACTGCCAAGAAAGGAGACATTTTCAGATGCTTGTGTGTTTTCAGCCGCACAAAGTTAGGCACGTCATCAAGCTGGCTAACATTAGCCTGCTAACACCAGCTGTGTGGTCTGCCGGCTACAAACAAACGTGCTGCGGTCAAATCGATTGCTTTGATCCACTTCTTCCTCAGCATCACTTCAGTCGGGAATCAATGAAAACTTAAGTATGGTTGGCGTTTATCCGAATATCAAAGTGGAACAGAGCAGGGACAGCTATTGTTAAAATGGTCCGGAAGAGGAAATGCCTAGATTCTGGAAACTTCCAGAAAGTGTGATAATCCCCTATTGCCCCAATCCTAACCAAAACCTAATGCTAATCTAAACTCTAAAACCTAATCTTGACTCTCAAAAGAGGTCTCTTATGGTACATTCAGATCGAACGAGTTGACAGCAGCAAAAACGTGCTTGACGCCCAAAGTTTGATGCGGGTTCACATCAAATTAGACGCTGACATTCAGGGACCAAAACACTGTTGATGCGCGTCACATGTGTCAACAGCGTGTTGACGCGCAAGTGTGGTTGTTTTCCTTTATCTGGGTCTTTCTATGATGGCGGATGACACTGAGCAGCTGCTTGGCTTTATTTGCACCACAAGGCCAGAGAATGACATTGTCGGGCATTTCTGCGCCGTGTGTGGATTCAACAGACGGTTCAGAGGTGTTCTGAGTTTAGTTAGTTTCACCATTTGCTCTAGGAACTGCACGCCAACAATGGGCGCTTTCAGCTTTCGTCCTATTTTGCCAAGTTTAACGACCTGCAGTCCCACATCGGCATTATAAGCTCAATAATCCTTTCAGGACATCGGATTGTCAATCCGCCGTTCGAAAACCCGGGACTGGACGCAGATCACAGTTTATCCTCCAATGTCTCCATGGAGTGAAGAGATTCCCTGTGGTCTCCACGGTATTTCCCGTCCTGTCAGAAAATGCATCTCTGCGTCACAGCACTGAGACATACTGAGTCCTTCTGATTGGTTGACGCCCCACGCCAACACAACATAAGTTCCGGTTTTCCAACTCTGGCACTCGAATGCCAAAATGCACCTCCCCCGACACCGTAAAAGGAACCGCAAGAAGGTTTGATGCTCTTTGACGCGCATTTACATATTTTGCATGTAAACCTGACACCCCTGCCGTGTTCGGTCTGAACACACCATTATGGGCTGTCCTCACAACACTGAATTGCAGTGAAACCACAACAGATTTTTAGAAATCCACATTTCATCCTCATGAAACCGGGAATTAGCCTCCATGAAACCGATCATGTCTGAAACCAGGTCCCAAGGTGGAGAAATTCGAAACCTGGACCGCTTGCATTCCGTCAGGACTTTGAAGCCGCACAACTGGAAGATATAACGTTGATCACAACAGAAATAATAGTGTCAGTTATCAACTTTGTTGTGGTTCTCCTGCAGACAAATTCTGGCTTGTTTACAGTTTCTGCACCAAAATGCTGCTTTTACAACAGAGCATTGTGCTTTTGTAACGTCAACGACAGGAGCAAGCCGACATGCATGTCAGGTGATAAAAGGTGAGCCCTTATCTGCGCACGCGCTACGTCTTGTTCTAGCTTTGGAGTGTTTCATTGTAGCACCACCCGCAGCCTTGTATTACAACAGTTTCGTGGAGACAGTGAAACCTTTCTCCAGTTTTTTGCCACCGTCCTCACACCTGAACCAGCTTCGGCGCCATGGAGACATGGCCTTAGTGAGGACCGTCCAAAATGTCCTCACTTTGATGGTTAAAAACACAAAATGGTCTACACAATATAGCAAGTACAGAAACACACAAACACACTCATATACATACAAAATCTTGACCCTCAATAAGGGTTTTTTTTCTTTGTGAAGACAAGCCAAAATGTCCTTTCAATGTTAGTATTTTGTCAGGGGTTGGTACACACAGCGATATAAAGACACTCACACACACACATATATATATATAAAGGTTTTAAAGGTTGTTTTTTTTTCTATGACCCTAAACTCAACTGTTAAATTAAAATGAAATTGTATGGGAAAGTTTCTGTTATGTTACACTATTTTTGGTTCAGTTTCAAAGAGATAACCAAAGACAACCAAGACATAGGAGTTGCATGAGGTTGGGGATTTGAGAGCACCCATTTTACGGAATGTCATAATCTCCTGATGCAGTTATGTGTTGCTTACTCTACCTACTGGTTTATAACACACAGTTTTTATTGTCTAAACCCAACCACAAGCAGAATCTTAGGGAGCAAAGCAATTTTCAAACTTCAGTAAGTGTGGAAAGTTTTGGTTGGCAAGGCAGGTAAACTGTCACGTATGCCTGTTCACCACTAAAACCACCAAACAAATGCCTCCTCATGTGTCATGACATCAGACTGTATTCCTAAACAAACTTCCATGACATTGTTGTTTATAGATTATGATCATAACAATCAGCTCTCTGCTTCCTGTTTGACCTCTTCATTGTCATCGTGTGTGAATAATCATCTATTCCTTCTACAAATCTCACAAAAAGCTCACGCTGTTCTCTCCTTACTGCAGTTTTGGAATTCACTCTAAACCAAAGGGGCTCATAAATGTGACCTAGAAACTGCTTCGCAGCTTTTTGTATGGTTGAACACCTCGACACTATACATGCTGCACAGTACAAGTTGATAAATCAAGGTGATGTCCATGGGAGGACTGATACATTTGGATATAATTCTGTTGTGTGGCGAAGACAATCCTGCTGGAGAGCACGTTTAAGATTCCCTTGCACACATCAGTCCCGATAATAAAGCTCCATGCTCTGATTAAAACACAATCCACCGCTGCAACGAGGTAACGGTTTTGGCTTCCTCATACAGCATATCTTCCAGTGTCTCTGTGCATTCTGTGGCTGTTTCCAGAGGGGTTTTTTAGATTTTTAGATTTTTTTTTCTTTTTTTCGGGTTTTTGTTTGCCAGCCTTTCACCTCTTTTCCCCCTTCGGGTATATATGTTTGCTTTTGGGAAAGGGGGAAATGAAGGGGAGCGTTGCAGTGAACTAACTTTTCAAAGGCTCACCTTGTTGTATCAAAAACTACGTCCCAGCCAAACTGTAGAATATGACATTCTGTGCTGAATATTCCTCACTGCTGCAATTATTTAGTCACATTTCTTTACACCTAAATGTAGGATTTCGACTGACTTCGTCCTCTGCATACATGTTGTGACACCTCTTGGCTTGTTGACACCAGAGAACCCTGGTTGAAGTCTATTGGAAAGATTGAGATATGGATCTTTGGAGCTACCATGTGTGTCTTGGTTCCACAAGGACCATTCCTCTTTTGGAGGGTTGAGTCATCCAGAGTGTCAGGTATTACCTGTGGCAGTATGTGGGAGCTCATCGCCCTCCTGTGGAGGATGACAGAATTGCAGCTTCCATCAACTGTAATAAATTGAGCTTATACTGTATGGTTAAGCAGCAGTTTTTCCATTTATTTCCCACCACGAAGCTTAAAAAGATCCACAATAATCTTTCTTTATTTGTCACTTTATAACACAAAGATAAAGAATAGTTGTGTCAACTATATCCAAAGAAATCTTGAGTAAAAAGTAATTTTACTCACAGCACAGCAATACCAACACATTGGGGTGCTACCAGTTAAAATGAAAGCAGACATAATTTCTATTTAAATGCAGATTCAGGAGATACACATGTACGGTTGCAAGGGGAAAAGCTTTTTTTCCTACTATCTCTGTGATTATCAGCCAGTGTTTCAGAAACATCTTTCCTGGTTATTGCATTTGAGCAAAAGTTGCTCTCTCTTTCATGGATGGCTCCATCTTTTACAGTGTGCTGCCATCTAGTGGTACAAGTTGAACACTACACGCAAGTCTAAGCATGTCTTTTACTACTCTCACTGGTTTCTGACAGTAGAAATATATCACTTTAAAACATACTTTAATAATTACACAGCTTTCTGTTTCTTCTTGGTCTTTTCTTTTCAATTAATTATCATAAAAGGAAGGGCAAAGATGGAAAAGTTGGAGATTAACATACTGCAGCATAGATTTGGAATGAGGATGTTATGATAGTAAAAAAACAAATTCAAACAAAAAAAAAAAAAAGACTGATCCTTTAAGTACAGACTGCTTTGATATATTTAGCTATATATAGCTAAAAAGGAAACAGTTTCAGTCTCGTGATGTCTAGTCTGGTAACCATGTGGTGAATCTACAGATGTTACCTCTTTAATGCATCATCCCAGGAATGATGAACATAAAATTTAAATATTTTGAATTTGAAGTCTTTATTTGAGTCTCTGATAAAATGTTGAAACAGTAAATAAACTAAATAAAGCTGAATAATTTTCATATAAAAATGGTAATAATACCAAACAATATTTCAGAATTATGTAGTGCAAAATATGTCCACTAGGGGGCAGAAGACAAGAATACATTTGTGTACAAAAGAGTTTTGAGCAAGAAGTGATGCAATAAGTCTCAGAAACTGTATCAAATATGATACATCTGGCATTAAAGGGTTAAGTTGATTGCACATTAGTCTGCCAACACATCACTGCAAATAACCTCTGTGGAAAAGGTGATGAAAGCAGTGTGCATTAATGTGAACACAGCAGAGACTTCAGATTTTCAGTATGTGAACCTGCTGTTTATGCTGAAATACCAAGCAGTGTTTTTATCAGTTCCGAGGGAGTATAAACATTGTTTAAGCATCTAGTTGTCTGCAACAACATCAGCTTTAGTCTTAAATTTAGCAGGACTGGTTCTATACACTTACGCAGTGGTTCAGATTAATACAAATTTTCTTTGTTATGGTCTCAGTTGGAGTGACAGCTGTTCAAAGATTTTTACTTTTTTAATAGCTTTGGTTAAAATTACTTAAATGCCATTTTAACTTTCTCATGATATGTTAATGCTCCAATGGCTTCATTTTGATACAGCAGTCATGCAACACATTAACCACGCAGCCTACTTTTCATTGAGATGCTTTTCTGGTGTTGGATTTGTGTCCTTTGGCAGTTAAATTGGTGCTGATGAAGATTTTGAAGATTGTATGTCACTCCGACATAATTTAGCATTTTTGTAACTTTCCCTGTACAAGAATTCACCGTCACCGCTGTACGTCCTCTTTAGGTCCACAGAGACTCAACACACCTCTTAAAGCCTGACATGCAGCCGCGTTCAACAGAACACAGCAACTCCTTTTTTTTACTCAAACATGAGTATGTGGAGAGCCGCATGTGTGTCTGCAGCCCTGGAGACTGCAGGTTACTGCTGAGTGTATGAGCAAGCGTCTCCAGGTATCTCCGTATCACTCCGCCTCCTCTCCGTGAGAGCACCAGCACAAAATAGCCCAACAAATGTGAAACTTCTGTTCACCAGGAACAAAAATGAATCTCATATAACAATAGTAACGCACTGTCAGTGAAGGACAGTAACGGTAACAGCGTTGTAATGACAGACATAGTAATTAGTTAGATTAACCCGTCACTGAAAAAAGTAGTGCTTTTAGTAACGGCGTTTATTTCTAACGCTGTTATTCCCATCACTGCTGGTGGTAAAGGAACCTCAAAGATTTCATAACGTAACAAGGAGATCTCCCGAGATTTCGTTTGTTGAAATACAAAAAAAGTCCCAAAAAAACAATAACGGTATTTTCCTATATCGCATTTTAATGCCAATATCGGCTGATAATATCGGACATCCCTATCTAAAACATATCCTTTCATTATTCTACAATTACCTTTGTAAAAGCCAGATTTCAGCGTGTCATATCTCTGACTTACTGCTGCTGTGTTTTTCTCAGATAGAGATTGAAACACTGGTTCCTGATTATAACTATCCTGCACCTGAGGAGGAACAAGTGGAAGATGTGGAGGCAGAAGAGGAGCACGAGGAAGGAGAAGAAGGAGAAGAAGAAGAAGAAGAAGGAGGAGAAGAAGAAGAACAGCCCCTAAAACCTCAGTTTATCCCTCAGGGTTCTGGGGGGTCTGGTGTTCTCATGGGCCCAGACACACAGAAAGGTCTGAAACAGCACACAAAAGCAAATCTGCATCCCCAAAATAAACAGTATCTAATAAATGAGTGCACTTAGTTTAAGGTCCGTGCACTTCCTTTAGCTTACAGTTGAGAAAACAGCTTCACTCAAAATGACCAAAACCAACGTGTCCATAGCTCATCACCTGCTTCATTCACAATCATCGTGTCCATGTGCATGCCTTCCATTTAACTCGCAGTCAGTTAAATGTGTCGTGCTCATTGTGTTTGTCTGTTTACTGTTTAACCAAATCGTTGTTGCCGTCTCCAAGCCTGATTAATGATCTGTTTCTGTCTCATATGTTTATTAATACCTAATTTTGTCTCTAACAAGAGGTGGAGCTGCGTCTGACCCCCATTGATATTCTTCATGTCTCCGGGGATTTTGGGGGCTCCGTAGGGTCCGGAACCTCAGGAACTTCCGGGGCCTCAGGATCTGGAGGCCCAGAAGACATGCTGGTCTCTAGCGCCTCTGGGGAATCTGGTGACATCATGTTTATTTCTGGAGCCTCAGAGGAGATGTTCAGTTCCGGAGGATCTGGGGAGTTCCTGCTATCAGGGGATCCGTTGATATCCGGGGATCTTTCGGGGTCCGGGGATATTATGGGATCTGCTACTTCCGGAGACTCCGGGGACTTTGCCTCTGGAGGTTCTGGAATTGCCATTGAGGTCCCCCTGGTTTCGGGAGGCTCTGGGGACCAGTCTGGCTCTGGGTTCTCAGGAGATCTTTTGATCTCAGGGGCATCTGGAAGCTCTGGGGTTTCTGGGGAGTCTGGTGAGTCCGGGGAATCAGAGATTATTCTTATATCTGGAGGTTAGTATCATCACAAAGCTGACAGGAAAGCTTGTTGCAGCTTTGTCATCAAGTTATTAATTATGTGATTAGTATTGATTATCCATCTCTAATTCCATTTAACTGCTTTCTTTTTTAATGTGGTTAAATGTTGATCTTAATTATTAGTGATAAACTTGTAGTTGAATTTATGATGTCCACAATCATTTCTCTCTAACATCCTGTCTCATCTAAAATGTGTGATTGATTGGTTCATGGGTTGATTGATTTTCCCTCTTAATCTTCACCTCCTAACCCAAATTTGACTCTAACAAGAGGAAGAGCGGCCCCTCAGTCCTGACACTATTCATCAAGAGGCATCAGGTTCTTCTGGGGAGTTCTCAGGAACTTCAGGAACCTCAGGGGCCTCAGGGGATATTGAAGCCTCAGGGGATACTGAAGTGTCTGCAGATATAGATGTCTCTGCCTCTGGAGACGTCCCTGTGACAGTGGTTCCTGAACTTGATAAAGGTCAGTATCAGATCTAGGCTTGTTTGAGACACATTAAAGGCAGGTCAAAAGCTTGAGTGTCTACCTCAGAGACAAGGTCCTAAAGACTTCTTGCAGCCTGGTTTTGTCCACCCGTTTTCACCAACACTATATAAAAGGTATTGGCTCTTAAATAGGGGGGAGGAAACATAAACTTAAAGGTGATAGCTACAACTTTTTCATCAAAACAATTTTTCAAAAATAATACATCCTCAGAACGTCTAGAAGTGTATAAACAAAAGTTATGTATTTTACCAAAATTCTTTTTATAGCTTATAAATAATGGTTTTATCAATTTTGATGGGTCCAAAAATATATAAATATTTACATCTGATTTCAATGACAATGTCTACAATGAAGGATTCTGCACCATTAGCATTAGCTCAAGAGTTGCTAGCTCTATTGCTCTGTTTCAAAATAGCATCTTCCTTGCCTTACATTTCTCAAATTCATGCAGACAAAAAAACGGAGGATGAGGGTGAAGGTAGCAAAGGGGCTCAAAAGCCCTGCGGAGGTTGCTGATTTCATCCTGGACATGCAAGTTAAACATTCATTAATGTTAACTCACGGTTAGCCAGTTCTGTCACATTGCTATTGCTAATTAAGTAAGCAAGTGTGAGTGCGCCACCTGCTGGTGAGGAGAAATTAAACTGGAAGCCATCACCTGTGACTCATCAGATATTCCAAAGATTTTTAGACAATAGAAAAAGCTGTATCATTGTGCCAACTGTAATCTAGGGGGACGATATTTGTCACAGTTAACGTGTCATATGGATCTGTCCATTAACCCTCTTAGGTCTTGTTTGGCTACTTGGTAGACTGATTTTCAATCACAACCTCATTAAAAACATGGACATAAACCTAAATGAGCTTTTAATCTTAAAAAAACAGTAATAACTGAAAAAGCAAAACAAAGCAAAGTTCATAATGTTTCATATGATTAGATGCTTTTTTACACAGGCCAAACTCATTTCAGTTTGACTGACTTTTTTTTTTTTTTTTTTTTGGTTTGACTAACCATTTCAGCATCCTTTGAGCTCTCATACTATAGCCATTTACAGTGAGAAACAAGTCTGATCTGCAGCAGATTAATCATTAGCCCAAACCTAATGTATTGCTCAACAAGAGTTCTTGGAGAACCAAGAGAAAGCAACTGAACTTACACATCTCATGGCATCAATGGATAATACTTAAAATAAGTTTCAGTTGAGGTCCCAGTTTCTGAGAAGAGAGATGCTGCAGAGGATGTTAATAGGACTCAATAAAATTGAAATAGCAGGTGATATTACACACTCATGTAAATACTGTAGATATTTATGCTGGCATTTTATTCCAGTCCCCACGTTGAGGCTTATTTTTCATAGTTTATCCAGATCTTTTAAATCAGACCGTAGCTGCATCACACACTATAAGTTTGTTTTTCTGGTCCATAATAAGGATAATGCACATCGCAAGGGTTGATTCAGGAAATGTAAAATGACATTAACCTCTGGTGACAGGGTTGCTTTATCACTGCTGCTTTATGCAATGGATAACATCCATGTTCAACCAACTTAAAGGTGCAGTTTGTAACAAAATCAAAGGTAAACTAGAGAAATTATTTTTAAAATGTGTCTATTGGTATCTAATCACTTTTTTAAATAACTTTTTTAAATTCTCTTAGAATGGGCCATTTATATCTACATTCTATGGATCCACATGCATGACATATTTCTACCACCATTTATTCTACAATGTCTCTGAATGGACAAACAACTGTGTGGGAAGTGAGAACCCTGAGCTGTAAAACTGCAGCAGCTTTGATTGGTAGAAGCAACAGCATCGTTTGGGTTGAGCAAAGCCTGAAAAAGCAACAGAGGCAGTGGCTGCACCTGGGGCCACTAGATCTATTGGCAGATGCTTGTTTATGTCTGGAGGAATTTTGGCAGCTGACAGCCACCATCCATCCACAGCTGTGCTTATTTGAAAAGGTTAATATGCTCACCTTTCCCACTGGGTGTCCGTAGTTGATTAACAATGTACTTTTAAAACCAGCCTTGTTTGAGCCTGATTTAAATTAGTGATACTGAGAACGTTTACGTGCACATCAAAAACTAATTATTACCTTAACAGATAAATCAAGTGGTGATGTAAACAGCAAAATCTAATATTCTTTATCAGATAACTGTTATGTCAATGTGAGTCCATATATGTTATTCATTTAGTCTTTTTTCCATCCGTGGATGCCTAATTCCACATTTTTAAAAAAAATAGCACTCGTACTTAGAGCCCGACCGATATGGGATTTTTGAGGCCAATTCCGATACCGATATTGGGGGCTTTAAAAAAAACAATATCCGATATATTGGCCGATATCCGACATTGGCCGATATGCAATGTCAGCGGATACAGCTGTGTGAAAAAGTTTTTGCCCCCTTCCTAATTTCTTACTTTTTTGCATGTTTGTCACACCTAAATGTTTCAGATTATCAAACAAATTTTAATGTGAGTCAAAGATAACACAAGTAAACAGAAAATGCAGTTTTTGAATGAAGATTTTTATTAGTGTGGGGGGGAGGGGGGGGGGGCAAACCTCCATGGTCCTGTGTGAAAAAGTGATTGCCCCCCCTGTTAAAACATAAATTAACTGTGGTTTATCACATCTTTGGAAAGCTGATTTCAATTGCTCTAGCGACACCAAGGTTGGATTACTGCCACACCTGTTCTCAATCAAGAAATCACTTAAATAGGACCTGCCTGACGAAGTTTAGTAGATCAAAAAATCCTTAAAAGCTAGACATCATGTTGCAATCCAAAAGAATTCAGTAAAAAATGAGAAACAAAGTAATTGAAATCTATCAGTCTGTAAAAGGTAAAAAGCCATTTCTAAAGCTTTGGGACTCCAGCGAGCCACAGTGAGAACCATTATCCACAAATGGTGAAAACATGGAACAGTGGTGAACCTTCCCAGGAGCGGCCGACCGACCAAAATTACCCCGAGGGCAGCGACGACTCAACCAAGAGGTCACAAAAGACCCCAGAACACTATACAGAACTGCAGGCCTCACTTGCCTCAATTAAGGTCAGTGTTCATGACTCCACAATAAGAAAGAGACTGGGGGGCAAAAATGGCTGCATGGCAGAGTTTCAAGACCAAAACCACTGCTGAGCAAAAAGAACATAAAGGCTCGCCTCAGTTTAGCCAGAAAGCATCGTGATGATCCCCAAGACTTCTGGGAAAATACTCTGTGGACTGACAAGACAAAAGTTGAACTTTTTGGAAGGTGTAGGTCCCATTACATCTGGTGTAAAAGTAACACGGCATTTCAGAAAAGGAACATCATACCAACAGTAAAATATGGTGGTTTTAGTGTGATGATCTGGGGATGTTTTGCTGCTTCAGGACCTGGAAGAATTGCTGTGGTATATGGAACCATGAATTCTGCTGTCTACCAAAAAATCCTGAAGGAGAATGTCCGGCCGTCTGTTGGTGACCTCAAGCTGAAGCGCACTTGGGTTCTGCAGCAGGACAATAATCCAAAACACACCAGCAAGTCCATCTCTGAATGGCTTAAGAACAACAAAATGAAGACTTTGGAGTGACCTAGTCAAAGTCATGACCTGAATCCAATAGAGATGCTGTGGCATGACCTTAAAAAGGTGGTTCATGCTGGAAAACCCTCCAATGTGGCTGAATTACAACAATTCTGCAAAGATGAGTGGAACAAAATTCCTCCACAGCGCTGTAGAAGACTCACTGCCAGTTATCACAAACGCTTGATTGCAGTTATTGCTGCTAAGGGTGGCCCAACCAGTTATTAGGTTTAGGGGGCAAACACTTTTTCACGCAGGGCCATGTGGGTTTGGATTTTTTTCCCCCTTAAAAATAAAAATCTTCATTTAAATACTGCATTTTCTGTTTACTTGTGTTATCTTTGTCTCACATTTAAATTTGTTTGATGATCTGAAACATTTAAGTGTGACTAACATGCAAAAAAGTAAGAAATTAGGAAGAGGGCAAACACTTTTTCACACAGCTGTATTTCAGCCAGGATATTAAAAAATGAACATGGACATACAGGATCTGTACTGTCCAGCTGTAGTCCAACTTAAATTCTTATAATGACAAAAATATGATTCAACACTAAGAATCAAAACACTCCAGAATTTGTTATGTTTGCAGCAAAACTAGAATTTTCATATCGGCCACATTTTGGCCGATGCCGATTAATGAGCCAGACGCCAAAATCCGCCCGATATATTGGCTGGCCGATATATCGGTCGGCTCTACTTGTACTTTGTTTATGAATGATAAAAACCCTGTGATAAAAATCAAGGCTGGAAAACTATCAGAGAGGAGGAGGAAGGAGTTAAAGTGGTTTCGGGTGGATTACGTAAACAGTTGTGACAGGGCACCTACAGTGTGTGCTCAAAATAATCTTCTCTCTCCAAGATAATGCCAAATTTAGATTTTTGATATGGCATGACTAATTAACTAAAGACAATTTCTCTGCCAAACAATATTACCTTCTTGGTGCGTTTCATTGCAAGCATTGAGCTAGACATGGTAGTGGGATAAGGGGACTTAACATCATTATTGTGGATGAAAATGGGGCCTTGCAAAAAAGTACAACATTTACCTGAAAGCTATATGGCAGATTTTCACCTCTCACATTAGCAGCTAATCCTAGGACCCTGGGCTAGGACATGTTCAACACAGACCAAACATTTTTGGGAAAAAAACAAAAAAACAGGAAGTGACATCATCCAGAAATTGATTGATACCGACAATGATATCAATATTGATCTGTATTAGTGTGATGACATCCATACTTTAATGTAAGGCTTGAGGACATGCAGAGGCTTCATAAATAGAGAGAATAAAGAATAAAGTGTATAGTCTGACTGTATAGTCTGCCGGCTACAAACAAACATGTGTTGTTTTATTATAAAGTTCGGTCCTTCACCGCGGTGAATCGGTCGTTTTGATCCACTTCTTCCTTAGCATCACTTCAGTCTGGAATGAAAACTTGGCATTGGCGTTTATCCGATACAAAGTTCAACAGAGTAGTAGCCGGCAGACTACTGTTAGCAGGCTAGCATTAGCCAGCTTGATGACATGCCTAACTTTGTGCGGCTGAAAACACACAAGCATCTGAAAGCTTCTCCCTTTCTTGGCAGTCCCCAGTTGTTCCACTGGAGACGGGGGGGGGGGGGGGGGGGGTACAGACCCGATTTTCAGATGTTTGTGTGTTTTAAGACGCACAAAGTTAAGCACGTCAGTAAACGCTAGCTGGCTAATGCTAGCATGCCGGTGTTGTGCCCCACCGGCTACAAACAAACATGCTACGTTGTTTTATTATAAAGTTCGGCCCTTCACTCTGGAGAATCGCTTTGATCCACTTCCTCCTTAGTATCACTTCAGTTTGGAATCCGTGAAAATTTAAGTAGGGTTGGCGTTTATTCACGTTATTTACGGAATAAAGCAGGGACATTGAACTGGGCCGGAAGTGGGCCGTCTAAGTGTTTCAAACCGGAAGTTCGGAACACGGAAGCATGATAATCCCCCATTGGTGATACTAGCCCTTTATGTATTTGGTATGAGATTGATACCAATTGCACACCCCCAGCATCACGAGGGGGTGTAAATCACTGGTTTGTTTACGACACAATATTATGTCTATACAGTGGATAGCAATTAGATGTTTGTCAAAATCTCGAATTCAGTCAGGATACGATTTTGTTTCATATCGATCCACCAATCAGAATGAAACAATATAAAGCTACAGTATTTTCAAAATAAAAGTGAGTTTGATTTAGATTTCTGTCTGATTTTGGATCGATATGATGTATTAGACACCACTAAATGTCACCATGAACCAACATCCTCTGAAATAAAGCCAAAAACAGACAAGAAATGTAGACATATATTTTTCTTACATCATATTTCACAAGCACCTAAAGACACATCAGATTAGATTATTACAGTTATCCGATTACTCCCAGATATCTGATTTTGATGGTCTTATTAACGGGTTCATTGCTCCTAGTTAGGCATTGGACTTTAATTTTCACTTTTCTTAAGATAGTTTATCGGACAGGCACTGGGTGATAAACTGGTCAGAAAACAGGTGAAGTGGGAGATTCTGGTTCTGAAATGTGGTTAGTAAAGGCAAAAAACTAGCATGAATGAATGGACTATACCTGCAGCTTTTCATAAACAAAAATTTGACTTATTCACTGCAACAGCTGTTGTTAAATATCCAAATTATTCTGGTTCTGAAACCCATTTACCTCGCTTCATTGTGTCTAACAATCATGTTGTCATGTTTCATGTCATCAATAACAAACTTGCGTTCATAAATTCCCAGTTAACACCTTGTTAACAGCAAACAGTGAGCTACTAATACTAGGTGCCCTGTCCCGTGTCCATGCTGGTCTAACCTGTTGCTTTAATACCTAATCTTGTCTCTAACAAGAGGAGGAGCTGTTTTCAACCACACCAGAAACCCCTCAGGAGGGGGCTGGCAGTGAGGAAGAGATTGAGAGCTCTGGTTTCCCAGAGCCTGAACAGCCAGAGAAGCCTGATGAGCCTGAGGTTGACACACGAGGTCAGTGTGATGTAAAATCTCTGTTCCCTTTGGAATGCCTCATATTCTGGATCCTGACTTTGAGCTTACACATTGATGATTAAACTTATAATAACATCCTGCTTTGTTTTTCCCCAGATTTTAACCCTTCCAATTTCTTTTCCCGTTTTCCTTCTCATCTGTGTTGCAGGTATGCCCACTTGCTTGCTGTGCACATGCCTCGGTGGTTCAGTCTACTGTGATGACTTGAAGCTGGACAGTGTCCCACCTCTGCCCAAAGACACCACTCACTTCTACGCTCGCTACAACAAAATCACCAAGATCAACAAGTCCGACTTTGCCTTCATGAGTATGTTTCTGTTTGAAAGAAACTGTGTTTGAGTACTAGACCAGGCATTTCATCTTTGGGGTGAGCCGTCATCTCTCACATCAGTATCTCAGATTGTGTCTTCTTGCCTCCCAGACAAGCTGAAGAGGATCGACTTGACTGCCAATGAGATAACATCCATTGAGGATAGAGCGTTCATGGGTCTACCTGAGCTGGAGGAGCTGGTGATCCGAGAAAATTACGTCTCGCAGCTGCCATCACTCCCAGAGACCATGACCTTGATTGATGCCAGCCACAACAACATCGGCTCAAAGGGTATTCATAAAGAGGCGTTCAAAGTACGTATATCTTCTTACTAGTCGCAACAGGTCCTGATCAGTAATGGCATAAACTCTGTAGTTACCTATAGCTGACATCAAATTAAGCAAAGAGGAGGAATTAATGGATAAAAATGCTGCTGAATTCAGCATAACACAAACTTCCACCTCAGTTGTTTCAGATCTTGTCAAAAGTATTTAAACTTTTTGTCACAAATGCAAAAATTCAAATGTCAATCATGATTTCTTGATTCACAATTTTACAGGATATGACCGGCCTGCTGTACCTGTACCTAACAGACAACAACATTGATTACATCCCAGTGCCTCTACCAGACAGCCTGCGATCTCTACACCTACAGGTGCGTCCACTCAAGGGCCATATCTCATCATGGCACCTAATAGGGGACTATCACGCTCACCGGAAGTTCCCGGGTTTTGGACACTTCCTCTTCCGGGCCATGTTAACGACAGCCGTTCCTGCTCTGTTATACTGTTTAAATTGGATAAACTCCAAACATACTTAAGTTTTCATTCCAGACCGAAGTGATACTGGATCAAAAACTGGATCAAAGCGATCGATTCGCCGCGGTGAAGGGCCGAACTTTATAATAAAACACGTTTGTTTGTCGCCGGTGGGGCACAACACCGGCACTTCACAGCATGCTAGCATTAGCCAGCTAGCGTTTACTGACGTGCTTAACATTGTGCGTCCTAAAACACACAAACATCTGAAAATCGGGTCTGTACCCCCCCCCCCACCCGTTTCCAGTGGAACAACTGGGGACTGCCAAGAAAGGAGACGCTTTCAGATGCTTGTGTGTTTTCAGCCGCACAAAGTTAGGCACGTCATCAAGCTGGCTAATGCTTACAGGCTAACACGACTGTATAGTCTGCCGGCCACAAACAAACGTGTGTCGTTTTATTATAAAGTTCGGTCCTCCACTGCGGCGAATCGGTTGTTTTGATCCACTTCTTCCTTAGCATCACTCAGTCTGGAATGAAAACTTGGCATTGGCGTTTATCCGATTTACAAAGTTTAACAGAGTAGTAGCTGGCGGACTACTGTTAGCAGGTTAGCATTAGCCAGCTTGATGACGTGCCTAACTTTGTGCGGCTGAAAACACACAAGCATCTGAAAGTGTCTCCTTTCTTGGCAGTCCCCAGTTGTTCCACTGGAAACGGGGGGGTACAGACCCGATTTTCAGATGTATGTGTGTTTTAAGACGCACAAAGTTAAGCACGTCGGTAAACGCTAGCTGGCTAATGCTAGCATGCCGGTGTTGTGCCCCACCGGCTGCAAACAAACATGCTACGTTGTTTTATTATAAAGTTCGGCCCTTCACTCTGGAGAATCGCTTTGATCCACTTCCTCCTTAGTATCACTTCAGTCTGGAATCCATGAAAATTTCAGTAGGGTTGGCGTTTATTCACGTTATCTACGAAGTAAAGCAGGGACATTGAACTGGGCCGGAAGTGGGCCGTCTAAGTGTTTCAAACCGGAAGTTCGGAACACGGAAGCGTGATAATCCCCTATAGCTCTGGTAATGAAGTGCATTCTTTGGGCACTTGTATCCTGTAAAGACTTCTTATTAAAGGGGAAGTTCAGAATTTTTGACATAGGGTCTCATTTACAAGTGAGCCAGAATACCACTTATCACTGAAGACAGTTTCAACATATTTCATCCCGTTATTCTAGTTCCAGGAGGTTGCTGATGCTAATGCTAGTGGAAGTCAATAGGAATCTGCTAGCCTGTCATTAAAACCAATCTTATCCCCTCCACAGAAGATCTGAGGCAAATCAGCAAGCCTATCTGTTTAAATGCCGTGTTTAACTAGTAAACTCGTGTGTTAAACAAGTAAAACTAGCCTTATATGCAAATTTTGCATTACATATTAGGGACTAGTTTCTTACCAGCCTACTACCTTTCCAGTATTTCGTTCATAGAGACATGGTGACAGTTTGATGAAAAAGTTTGAAATCATCTTCAAAATCTGAGAAATCTTCATGTCTTTTAGAAGGGCCGATTTTAGACTTTATACTTTGTAATCAGATTCCTTCATGCATGTAGCAGCAGATGACATCACTCTCTCCAAATACAGGAAGTAAAACTTTGTAAAGTGTCTCAGCAGCAACAATCAAAATGCAACAAATGCAGGTTAGTTTTATTGTAACATTATTCTGTTAACACAGCATTTACACAGATAGTCTTAAGTTAAAATGATTTGCCTCAGATGTTCTGTGGAGTGGATAAGATTGTTATTAATGACAGGCTAGCAGATTCCTATTGACTTGCACTAGCATTAGCATTGGCGACCCACTGGAACTAGAATAATGAATGAAATATGTTAAAACCGTCTTCATATGAGTAGTATTCTGCTCATTGAAAATGAGGCCCTATGTCAAAATCCTAACTTCCCTTTAATGTCCACAGCTAATCTCCATTGGTTGTGGCCATGGAAGTGATTGGAACACCCGATTCCCATAATTTGGATGGTTGTGCAAACACTTTTGGAATATAGTGTATATCAAAGGGCAGTTGATTACTTTGTGTTACTTTTAGGAACTATAATTTTGCAAATGAGTAGTAGTATGAAGCTCATATCTGAGTATTTAAATGGTGCAGTTTGCAGCAGATGGTTTGAATAAGTGGCTCTCAAACAAGGACCAGCCTCAGAGCAGTCAGTGAACTGGGGTTATCAGTCTGTCTGAAAGATGTGTGCCACTAAGACTGAGTTTTAACATTAGTTATCCACTGCTAGATTAAAATTAGAACATATTGATATACAATTCACGTACTATTACGATTATTATAGAACATGGGCAGGTTAAACTTCAAGATAGGTAAAGGCCAATACTGAATTAATTTTGTGACCACACCAGTTAATTAAATAATTTATGACTTTTTTGCTGTACCGAATAGCCCCTTGTAATGATGAATAATTTTATGGGCCAAGCCCTTGATGATGTTTAGCTCCGCCCCTGATCAGGTCACTTGCATAGACACAACATCGCCTTATGAATAAAAATGCTGGAGAAAGCACAGCAGAGAAGGAATGAGGGAATCTGCAAGTTATTTAGTTTGACAATGTCAACAAATAAGTCAATCTTTATCTAAAGGTTTTAAAAAAATTTTCTTTAGTAGAATCCTCTAAGACCATTTCAAATGAAATTTATGGATGCTCCTGTTTGTATAATAAGTTCAGTTCTGTGGCATTTAAGGACTTGCACAAACACCTAAACAAAGCAATTTTTGCAAGAGGCTAAAGAGTGTATGAGTTTAAATTTAACAACTACATAAGGCCATACCAAAACATTTTGCAAGATGCATGAGATTATGGGAAGCCTCCTAATACTCCATCCAATGCATCCTGACTCAGCTGCTCTGCTCATGAACTGCTCGTAATTGGTCAAAATAAATCCAAAAAAACAAGGAAATTTTCATGTTTAAAAAGTCATGCGTGGGCCAAAACTTAAAGATTCTCCATATTAATATGAAAATAACTCATAATAAAGCTTAAATTACCTACCATGAACTAGAATCCATCTCAATTATGTTATTAATGGACTTAATTAAAATATTACTTTGTTAAAATGAAAAAGCTACTGTGTACCTTTGCTTTGTTTTTGGTTTTTTCTTGAACCAGTTCTTTTCTAAACTGCATCGACCTTCTTCTCTTGCAGCGTAACAATATTCAAATGATGCACGAGGACACGTTCTGCAACCTGAACGATTTCAACTACATCAGGAACGCACTGGAGGACATCCGTCTGGACGGCAACCCCATCAACCTCAGCAGGACCCCGCAGGCTTACGTCTGCCTGCCACGTATACCAATCGGGGATCTCATATAACCACACCTGGGCCGACACTCTTGCACACAAGTACAACCACATGCACACATATTTGTACATACTGACACAGACTTACAGTAAACTCACCACTCAAACCAAACCATCAGTTTCAGTGGCGTGTTACCAACAAGCTGTCGTACACGCTGCTGATAAAAGTGCAAAACTGTGTGGAAAATTTATGTCATATCTACAACCACATACGACGGAGGTTCTGAAGATCAAGCACATACACACTGCTCTACCCTATTCTGCCTGTTCGGATTTTTACACCAGGAGCACAGCAACATGCAAACATAAGAAATCAATCACTCAAATGCACATACACACTCACACATGCAATTACACACACAGACACATGAACTTTCTCAAAAGCCAAACTGTTCCGCAACTTGATTAAAAGTAAAAAAATCAGTTTATTAACTATCCTCAAATGGCATGTATGTTTCTGTTACGTGTCTTCCCAGCCAATATATTGTTTAAATATGTTTGTTTTGTAAAAATAAAAAAAATAAATATTAAGATAAATGACTAATCTAACACTTTTGGTGATGTATGCTAGCATAAACTTATTGAAGCTGGAGCTTAATGAAAGGTAAATTGAGTATCTAATGCAATAAAAAACGCATTTAAACGCAATCATTGGTTGTAAAGTCTGTACTGTAATATAAAAAAATATATATTCTGAAAAGATTTTTTTTTTTTTTTTACATGAACTGCAATAATTGGTATATTACACTTCAAAAAAGTGATGTTTTAACCGTGCACAATAGCCTACACCGAGGACTCTGTTGTGTAGTCGATCAACTTAAGACTATTGTTTGATTTGGGAGGAGGGAGGGGGTTGTTTATGATTGTGGACGGGGTAAAGAATAATGCTAAATAGCTTGCTATTGTGTGCTCTGTATGGAATAACCACAAGTGAATAAAGTCGTTTTGAAGACCTCTCCGAACTAGGAGTGGCTCAACGTTTTTATTGACAGCTCAAATGTGGCGGATAATGTGGATTTTGATTTATGTGACAATGTAACCGAGGTGGAAACTGCTCAGAGTTGTGATTCCAGTCCAAGCGGCAACCTCCAGAGAGAAAAGCGAAAGTGAAGCCACTTCCAGGTTGCCAGAAATTGTTTTTCCTCCCTCATTCACTAGGGGCTGGCTGCAAAACAGAATCCCCATAGACTCCCATGATAAAAAGGCCATGTGTACAGCAGAAGCAAACATGTTTACAGCTGAAATAAACATGTTTACAGTAGAAATAAACATCTTTACTGCAGAAATAAACATCTTTACAGCAGAACTAAACATGTTTATGGCTGAAATAAACATGTTTACAGCAGACATAGCGGCTGAAATAGACATTTAAACAGAAGTAAACATGTTTAGGGCAGAAAAAAACATGTTTACAATAGAGATAAACATGTTTACAGCAGAAACAAACATGTTGCTGTAAACATGTTTACAGCAGACATATCAGCAGAAATAAATATATTTATACAGAAGTAATTATGTTTAGGGCAGAAATAAACATGTTTACAGCAGAAGTAACAGCAGAAATAATCATGTCTACAGCAGAACTTAACATGTTTACAGTAGAGATAAACGTGTTTACTGCATGTTTATCTCTACTGCAGAAATAAACATCTTTACAGCAGAACTAAACATGTTTACAGCAGACATAACAGCATATATAAACATATTTACACAGAAGTAAACATGTTTAGGGCAGATATAAATGTTTACAGTTGAGATAAACATCTTTACAGTAGAAATAAACATCTTTACAGCAGAAGTAAACGTGTTTATGGCCGAAATAAACATGTTGACAACAGACATAACAGCTAAAACAAACATATTTACAGCATAACTATACATGTTTCCCGCAGAAATAAACATGTTTTCAACAGGAGTAAATGTGTTTATGGCTGAAACAAACATGTTTACAGCAGACATAAGGGCAGAAATAAACATATTTACATAGAAGTAAACATGTTTAGGGCAGAAATAAAACACGTTTACAGCAAAAATTTACAACAGAAATAAACATGTTTCTAGCAGAAATAAACATGTTTACAGCAAAAATAAACATCTTTACGGCAGAAGTAAACATGCTTAGTAGGGATGCACCGATGCATCGGCTGGACATCGGTATCGGCCGATGTTTGCCTTGTTAACTGCCATCGGCCAATAAAAATGATATTCGCCGATGGCAGTGGCCGATTATTATATAGCATATATATATATATATATAAAAAATGATTTACATGTGTCATCAACGCTGTGCTTAGGAAAAACTCTTTTTTCCCCCTCTTTTTTGGGCAGGTGGGGGGAGATACTGGTAGAAGGCATCTGCGCACTTTCCTCAGGAGAGAAACAAAGATGGCGGCGGTCGTGTGCCAATATTTTACCGTTTCAGAAAAAGATCAGCGTTACGCAGTTTGCAGCTCATGCTCCACAAATATTTTTTATTTGGCCATGAAAATAATCTTCTCATTGAGTATGTTTTTGTTTATTAGGCTAAAACCACTCAATTTTGTTGGGCAATATACTGAAGCATTCTTTTTAATGATTATCAGTCCCAGGTTTTTGAAAAGTTTTCAGAAAAGAGCTTGTTATAACTAATGTCAACCACCAAGTGACATTAAAGGTTGTTTCTGTTTCATAAATTGGTCTGATTGAATTTGTGCTCATTCAAGGACAGACTGATTAAGAGCTGAAAGACTTGTAAATTTCTGTGGCACAAAGGGAGTAATAAATAAAAATAGAAAACATCGGCAATCGGCCAAGTTGTTATGTTAAACATCGGTATCGGTCCAGACTTTTTACAATCGGTGCATCCCTAATGTTTAGGGCAGAAATAAACATGTTTATGCTAATGTATATCATGGCCCCCGAAAAATGAAAAATGGAAACTTCTCTCCAACTCTGAACAGCCCTGACCTTTCCTCCACCAGCTGATCAGCTGCTTCTCCATAGCTTTGTCCCACTTGATTAAAGATGACTGATGCATTATTTACTATCTTCATTTCAGGTCTTCTCATTTGCCGATTTGTTAACCAGAGCTAGCCCTCCTCCAATCTGATCGGTCACCAAATGAACAACGCAGACTACACTTGATCAGTTGGCTGAAAACAACACCGACGGTAATGGCAACGGCTGCAGACGGCCGATGACGCAAAACACACCAAACTGACTCACGCTCCACGACACCAGACGGACGAAAATCAGCCCGGTGTATCTCCGCTCTTAAATTAATGCCCGAGTATGTTTTCCCAGTCAAATTAACTGGGATTTATGTTGATAAATAGGAGGACCGGAACATCAGCATGAGGGATTTTGACAACAATATACTTCCATTATCCTCATCATACATATGATAAAGCATCTGTACCAATGTAATAAATTGCATTACACAAAATATCTGAAGCACTTTTTGAGTATTTCTAAACATCGGTTTCAGTAAAGCATTATACCTTGAAATCAGGACCACTACTTTCAAACCACTATACAGTAGGCTACAAGCACCTCTCTACATGTGAACGTACCTCCATCCCTGCACATAGGCGTTATTCTTTCCATGGAAGAAGTAATTATTCGAAACCCTCAACATCACACATTCTTCAGCTTCTTCAAAACTCTCTGAAAGATTGAAAAGAAAATGGAGAAGGTTAGAAATGATTAAATATAAAACATGACACCATTCTTCACTTGCTACTTGCAAGTCACTGGAGTTTCGTGTGCACTTCACAAACAGATGGATGCAGGTGCTTCAGATCATATGCCAGCGAACTGTGTGAATGCAGTTACCCAGTCAAAGATAAGCGGCACTCCACTGAGCTTAGTAACTGTAAGTCCTTAGGCTGTAGCAGCATGTACATGTGCTTTAAACTATGCATTTCAAAAGTTTAGTTAACTCATTTTCAGATGTTAGACTTTACTGTCATGCACAATTGTCATAAATATGTACTGTACACATTATCAAAGGGTTAAGGTTAATATTTGGTTTTCTGCAACCTGACTCCACCTCATCCTGTGAGCTGCAATCACAGCCTTTTCCACTGGCCAATATCATCGTAGTGACTGAGGTCAGACAAACATGGATTAAGCAGTTTGTCCAGTAATGAAAGACAGGAAAGGAGCTGTAAGTAGCATATAGGAGCATATAACCCATTACAAGTGTGTCAGGAAAAAGTGGAAAAATTAGTGAATTTAAAGTGTTATAATGTTCAGACTTTGGCTTTATTTACTTGATTTGCTCAGTGTGGTTCTGTGTATTGCTGAGCATTCAATGCTTTGCTTACAATACTAAATATACAATCATTCAATAAAAGAAAAGCACAAAAAACAAGGCTTTTGGGGTACAGAATTGAAAAAATAAATTACAAACCAACATACAAACCGGTCATAATTGTTCGATTAGACTAAAATAGAAGTTCTGAATTACACTAAATGAAGCGCCGAAAGAGCCGACTCATCTGAGGGAACCGAACTTCCCACCACTGTTGTGATAGTTGGCACCAGTAATGAGTCTTTATGGTTTCTTATGGCAGGTGCCATTATCAGCGATAGATCTGTGTTCAAGCCTCCTAGTGTCTTGGGAGTAATCTATAACTTACCTTTATGAAAATGCCTCGAGCAGACCCTTCATGTGGCGTGGGATTTTCGTGTTGAAGGTGATGTCTGCATCAATCTACGCCATACGGCGCCTCCTGATAACATGTCTTTCTTCCCTATGGGAAAACAATAATAACTTGTCCCTGCGTCGATACGTTTACCTTTACGGTCGTGAGAGTGAGAATGACAGTTTACAACGCAACAGTTTCTCTCCATATCGCTATTTATTCACAGTTTGGACGAAAACTTGTGAGAAGTTGTGAGTTTCTTCTTCTCGTCTATGAGTCAAGAGCTCAACTTCAGCTGGTGTGGAGCTCTATGAGCAGCTCTTTATCGCCATCTAGCGTTGCGGCACACCATAAACAGATTTGATTGATTGATTAATTGATTATCTATCCATCTTTTTTTTTTTTTTTCTTTTTTTTTTTTTTGCTGTTGCCCTTGTTAAATTGGTTAATTCAACAGCAATAACTTCGTTGTTTTTTTGTTTTTGTTTTGTTTTTTTTTTTGGGGGGGGGGGGGGTTAGAACTTTGTCAGTAGTCCATCACAAAGACACATAAGTTGTTCCAAGCTCTTTAGTTTTATCAACAAAAAAACAGAGGGGAAAAGAAAGAAAGAAAACATGACAGAATTAAGAATTTTTGCATCAAGAAGGTAATTTATTCACATAGTTGCACTTGTTGTCCACACTGTAATGACGGGAAAACTGTTTCAGCGGTCTGTATTCTGCAACAGTCTTTCCGTTATCCCTGACTGGCGTCTCTGTGTTACCATGACAATGTTCAATTACAGAAATTAATGACTGTTTATCTATATTAACACAGTTAACTGTCGATAATTAATACAGCTTTAGTCGAACCACTAATAATAATAAAAGATAACATTGGCAAAAATGACAATAAGATTGTAATCAGACAGATAAATGTTCGCCTGTGCTAGCATGCAGTGTCGACTCTGGGTTGACATGCTAACGGTAACAGCCGAGGCTATCTTCACTTTAACTTTATGATATGACACATAAATCAAAATAACTGTGTACATATACAACGACACTCATTAAAACATCGTGAACATCGTGATCGTCTGTATTCTGCAACCGTCTATCCGTTATGCCTAACTGGCGTCTCTGTACCCTTCTTAAGTTACAGCGTGGTTACCATGACAACAGTGTTTGCGCACTGCCCCCTACTGGCGTAAAGTAGTACCATTCCCTTAAATCAGGTGAGTCCATCCCAGCATCATGAAGCCAAAACAACAATAGAAGATAAATCAAAAGAGATGGGGTTGAGTTATATAATCAATAGAAAAAATAATAAATAAAATTCAGCAATGGAAATCATGTGCCACACTTGCACAATAAACTGCTTTAGCAATTTCAGGATAGCTGATGAGATAACAAAATGAAAACGATAGGCTACTGAAAACAAAATGTGATTGAAAAGACACCAATTCAAAAGGAAAAATAAAAATGGAGCTAAATAGTCCATATTTCCTGAAACACTCAAAATTAGTGTGGGTTTTGCTCAACAGAAATTGAAACACTCTAAATATCTAACCATCCAAAATAATATTAAGCTTTGAACGCTGGTTTTACCTCAGCTGATAACCATAACTTGCCAACTTGACCTTTAACTAGATGCAGTTTACAACAGGGTTTTAATTTCCCATTTGTCCAGGCTGGTTATGTGAAAGGCAGCAGTACTTCTGCCTGTATGAAGGCGTTTCCTGCAGGATGGAAAACGAAAGTACTTTATTTTGACAGTACACAATGGCGTCTGCTTGTCGTAAGTAGTTTAAAATATCTCATTAACATAAGTTTATCTAAGGGTTAATAGTCTGTTTGGTGTATTAATTTATTGCCTTTCTGCTACTTTATCTCACTTGTGACTTTGTCTTTCGCTCGTTCAGCTTGTGTGTCTATGTTTGGATGTTTCGGATTGTTTTAGATAACTTTTTCTTTCTTTCTTTTTTTAAGAGGACTCAGTCGCTTCTACATCATGTCAGATATTTATCACGCAGGCAGGTTTCATATTTATTGTTGCTAGGAATGGTTAACTTTTGAAGAGTCACAGTTTAGGTTTCGTTTCATGTTTCGCTTCATTACATGTGCATAGCTATAACCGAATTATGAATAATAATGTCACGATTTTCTTTTATTTTTGTAAATAAGAAAATGAATTTACCATGCTGATTATTTAACTCATTTTATTAATCATTTACTGTCCAAACTTGAGGTAGCTCGCGAAGAGTATTAGAAATCAGCTATGATAGACCAGCAGGAGGCAGCATACTTTGATTAATTTCGACTTTCTCTTGACATTTTGAGCCACATCAGATTATTGAATGGTATTTGAATGAAATCTGACTTGAATTTAATTTGAATTTCTCAAAACTTTTGAATAGATGTTAAAGTATTAATTGCATGACATGCATCGATGTGGAAAATCATATAGAAGTAGGATGCTGCATTCGCTTACACTCCGGCATCTGAGATGTATCCAGATAAAAGTCAGTTTACACTATTTGTCAGAATATGTTTGTGTGTTCTTCAGGGTGGCATCTGGGGGGTGTCGTATTTTAAGTATGACCCATGCCCCCTGGCCACCTCTCTGGCCCTACCCTTGCAGCTAAATGGCAACATGGCAAAAAGATGGCACCAACTCCTTTCTGCTTGTTTGTTTAGTTTTAAAGATTTTTTTAAGAAAAATTAATTTATGACAAATATATGCCACTTACAATACATTTATGTATAGTTTTATCCCAGACATAACTGTGCGTGAATAAGTCTTGAGGTAATAGCAAGGTAAGGTAATTGAGGTAAACTGTAATTGTATGCTGACACCAATTCATTACACTTACCGTATTTTCCAGACTAGAAGTCGCTCCTGAGAATAAGTCACAGGGTCACATCACTGAAAAAATACATCATGAACAGGAAAAAAAACATATATAAGTCGCAGCGGACAGTAAGTCGTATTTATTTATTTAAAATAGGGTGATTTTCTAATTTGCATATCCTACTTGTTACTGCTTAAAATGACCCAATCAGTCCAATTCCAAAGTTAATGCCTGTAAATGATCATAAACATCATAACGAAGAAGGATAAACATGTTTTTTGAGGAGTTGTTCCACCGTACAGGACGGATGTCCAAAATAAACTCCTCTCACTGAAATAAGGCTATTTTGGGATTTTTGCCCTCGGAGCAGAATATAGTTGTCACAAGCTTAGAGCATCCTCGTTTGACATTAGACATATTGGCTCATGTCAGTCAATATGAATTAACACTTAGAAATATGTTAAATTGCATATATTTTGATATATAAGTGGCACTGGACTGTAAGTCACACAAGCAGCCAAACTATGACAAAAAGTGCGACTTATAATCCGGAAAATACGGTAAATGATATCCCAAGACCCAAAACAACTTTCTTCTGTATTACAACCAAAATATTTTTGTTGCATTCTGGTATTATGCAATACTTGTGTGGATGATTAAGCTTTTTTTCTAAATCTCACATTGTACCTATCAAACAAAAAAAGCATGTTAAGATATATTTTGTGCTTTTTTGTGTTTATTTTTTTCCAGTGTCTGATGATGATGACATTTCAGCAAGTGAACCTGATTTTACTGAATCTGACAGTGACCTGTTCTCAGATGCAGAGGCTGACAGTCAGGTTGGTTTTCTAACACGACACCATGAGAAAACCCACATGCACATATTATAAACACATTACATTACACCTCATTAGTAGTTTCAAGTGATGCAGCTATGTTTTAACTATCTAATAAGTACAAACAACTTATTTATTTCTATTTTAAGGGTTATGGAAATGAGCCCTGCACATATTATAACAGTGGTGGCTGTAAAAATGGGGAGAGATGCGCTTACCTGCACGCCTGCAAGTATTTTCTGAAAGGAAAATGCCGCTACGGGTCCAAATGTAAGCTTAATCACTCTGTAGGTACAAGGGCATCATCTCGGGGCAGCAGAAATATGGACCAATCAACAACAAGCAGTAAGGAGCTTTTTTTTTTATTTTAATCCTCCTGATACTTCACCATCAGAGTTTTTCCATTTTATGCAAAATGAAATCAAATCAAACTTTATTTATTCAGAGAGAAGTTGTTTTTTTCCCTTATTGTTTTTTTTTTTGTTAATGTAAAATTAAATGTCAGTGTAACTTTATTATCCTGTGATGACATTAATTATTTAAATGTTGCTCAACTCTATTCAAAGATTGATTTTGTGCCTTTTTTTTTTTTTAAAATAGGCCCAAAGCTTACTGATGGTAGATACTACCAGTGGCAGTTAAATGATGGAAACTGCTGGAAAGACGTTGAAAATGATCACATCATTGAGGCCCAGTACTCGCTGCCACACACCAAAAGCATCAAGATCTACAACACGGCATACGGGTGAGAGCTCCATGACAAGAACAGAGTTACTTACAGTTGTGTGAAAAAGTTTTTGCCCCCTTCCTGATTTCTTATTCTTTTGCATGTTTGTCACATTTAAATGTTTCAGATCATCAAACAAATGTAAATATTAGACAAAGATAACACAAGTAAACAGAAAATGCAGTTTTTAAATGAAGATTGTTATTTTTAGGGGGGGGGATCCAAACTTAAATGGCCCTGCATGAAAAAGTGACTGCCCCCTAAACTTAATAACTGGTTGGGCCACTCTCAGCAGCAACAACTGCAATCAAGCGTTTGTGATAACTGGCAGTGAGTCTTCTACAGCACTGTGGAGGAATTTTGTTCCACTCATCTTTGCAGAATTGTTGTAATTCAGCCACATTGGAGGCTTTTCCAGCATGAACCACCTTTTTAAGATCATGCCACAGCATCTCAATTGGATTCAGGTTGGGACTTTGACTAGGCCACTCCAAAGTCTTCATTTTGTTGTTCTTAAGCCATTCAGAGGTGGACTTGCTGGTGTGTTTTGGATCATTGTTCTGCTGCAGAACCCAAGTGCGCTTCAGCTTGAGGTCACCAACAGATGGCCGGACAGTCTCCTTCAGGATTTTTTGGTAGACGGCAGAATTCATGGTTCCATTTATCACAGCAAGTCTTCCAGGTCCTGAAGCAGCAAAACAGCCCCAGACCATCACACTACCACCACCATATTTTACTTTTCTGAAATGCCGTGTTACTTTTACGACAGATGTAATGGGACCTACACCTTCCAAAAAGTTCCACTTTTGTCTTGTCAGTCCACAGAGTATTTTCCCAAAAGTCTTGGGGATCATCAAGATGCTTTCTGGCTAAACTGAGACGAGCATTTATGTTCTTTTTGCTCAGCAGTGGTTTTGGTCTTGGAACTCTGCCATGCAGGCCATTTTTGCCCCCCAGTCTCTTTCTGATGGTGGAGTCATGAACACTGACCTTAGTTGAGGCAAGTGAGGCCTACTTCTTTGGATGTTGTTCTGGGGTCTTTTGTGACCTCTTGGATGAGTCGTCGTTGTGCTCTTGGGGTAATTTTGGTCAGTCTGCCACTCCTGGAAGGTTCACCACTGTTCCATGTTTTCACCATTTGTAGATAACGGCTCTCACTGTTGTTCACTGGAGTCCCAAAGCTTTAGAAATGGCTTTGGAACCTTTTCCAGACTGATAGATCTCAATGACTTTGTTCTTCATTTGTTCCTGAATTTTTTTGGATAGCAGCATGATGTCTAGCTTTTGAGGATTTTTTGGTCTACTTCACTTTGTCAGGCAGGTCCTATTTAGGTGATTTCTTAATTGAGAACAGGTGTGGCAGTCATCAGGTCTGGGTGTGGTATGTTGAGTCTTTAAATTACAGGCCATACTGAACCAAATTATTTAAAAAATACTCAACGATAACGGTGCACATGTTCCTGTATCTGCAGGGCAGTGAGCATCGATTTTAACAGAATGAGAGTGTATGGAAAGAAGCTGAAAGTGCGGCGTTTGGATGACGGGAACACCATGTGGGTCTGGTACTGCACCCTGCAGCGTAAATGGATCAAGTATGGAGATAAGGTACTTCAACATCTTTGTTTTTGGGTGCACATGTGCACAGAGTAAAATCCAACACCAATCATGAGTTTATTGATGTTTTTAAACCTTTTTGGACAGGATTCAAAGGGCAACCCCACTCCAGCGACGAGCGCAGACATAGAGAAGAAGTTCCAGAGTAACCCAAGAAGCTCTTTTACTTTCAGCGCTGCTGGTGAAACCTTTGAGATTAGATTCACAGGTGAAGCACGGTCACACAATTACAGTTGTGCTTGAAAGTTTACAAACCCTTCCATTAAAGACAGAAAAAATCAGCTGCCAGTGAACAGTAATAATAAATAAAAATAGTATGAACATTGTGACATTAATTTTAAATTGTGGTTCAACAGAAATATAAAAAAAAAAAAACAATATTGGAGCTAATGAGGCTCCTGAGCTAAAATTTTGTTGAGCAACCGTTTGAGGTTGATCGTTGATCTCTGCAATTATGTGGTTTCTGTAATGTTCAATAAGTTTTCTACACCTGTTGACAGGTTTTCTGATCCACTATTCATGAGCAAAGGGCTCTAATTTGTCTGGGCCAGTTTTTTTATTATTAATATTTTTAAAAAATATATTTAAATCAATATTTTATTTTACTATTTTATAAATTTGGTCATTTTTTTAGTTATTATTACTTTTTTCAGTTTCTTGTTATTTGAATTACTATTGTGATTTTAGCCTTTTCTTTAATGGGAGGGGATGTAAACTTTCAAGCACAACTGTAAGATAACTTGTACGCACCGTCGACTTCTGGTTTAACTTTGCTCCTTTTCGTCTTTTATTAGCAATGCAGCAAGTTGGTCAAAAGAAAAAGAGGAAAGTCACTCGACGGCCACAGTTCAGACAACCGCAAGCAGGGACGGGGTGAGTTTGAACATCCTGCAGTTCTCAGCAGTGTCTCAGTTCAGCATCAAGTCTAACAGCAATCAGCAAAACAGCAGTACCATGTTGAGAAGTTGTTTTTTAGGTTTAAGTTTTGTATTTTAACAGGTGCTGACTATAAATAGAGATGCACTGATCCGTTTTTTTCCGATCCAGTCCAATACCGATACCTGGGCTGAGCGAATCAGCTGATACCCGATACCGATCTGATACTACTGTTGAATGAATGTACCTTACCATGTGATTGAAGGCATCAGGCTTGACATAAACATTTAGGCTTGAATTGAAAAAAAAGGGTAACAAATGAACACAGATATAAATGTACTTAATATTAATAACAAAGTGTACATTAGTAGCAAAAGAAATTACACTTCTCTGCTCTGCGTGATGATGTAACCGGTGTTACAAATATAGAACTGAAGTGACTAGATGGCTGTAACTGTGTTGCTGTGCATAATATAAAAATATTATATGTATAAAAAGACATGACTGGATCGGCCTCATTCATCCGATATCCGATCCAGCTAATTAGTCAATATCGAAACCAATATCTGATCCAGGTATCGATCGGTGCATCTCTAACTATAAATGTGAATGAATATGTTCCGGTTTGGTAGATTAACTCCCTCTGAGCAGTTTGCTGATGGTCTTCCTTAAAATGATCAGACAATTCAAAGATGCTTCCTCAAAGAAAAGTTCAGTCAGCTTTATGGCTCCACCCTCTTGTCCATATTTGGTCATTTTTGGCTCCCAATAATGTGGACTTCTAGTCACAAATCAAAGGAAGTCATCCCAATAGTTTGGTCCATCAGTTAGACACATTTCATATTTCAGACAGATGCTGCATGCATGTTTCCCATTTTCTATACCTGCCGCCCAGTTCAGAGTGGTGGGTGCTGCAGTCTGTACGAGGGATGGGTGATACCAAAATCTTTCCTGTCAATACAATACTAGTAGTTTATGGTGCTTTTTCATCTATATCCATACTGATACATTACTTTTTGTCCCTTGGAAAAAAAAAAACATTATTGCTCAGTTCACATTAATATCTTGATTGCAAGAGCAGTATTGGATTTAAGTAATACTGAACTACTGGACAGAAATGCTGAGAAAGAGTGAACCAACTCACTGATATCCCCACAACTGTGGAGTAATCAGAGTATTACTGAAGATTATTCAGAGTTGTACTGAAAGTCTGAGGTGCACAGTGTGAAGAGGAATGGTGAGAGTACAGTTCCTTGTGGTGCTCCAGTGCTGCTGACCACCATCTCAGACACACAACCTTTCAAACTGTGGTCATAAATCCAGCTGATGATGGAGCTAAATTGTACTAAAAGCACTCAAGCGATCAAATAAGTTCCTCACAGTCCTGTCTGATTTATCTGGATAACAGAGCTTACTGACACGGTAGTTATAGCATCCTCAGGAGACCACACAAATATGACATAACATATGCCTTTTAGAAGTAGCAGTTGCTGAAACAGAGCTAAGCTAGCCTTGTCATCATACGTATTTGAGCATCTTATGCTAGCTTCAGGGACTAGCTTCTGTCCAGTTTCATCCTACTCTCCATGAATTAAAATGTGGATCTTGTTGTTCCAGAGCTGTTCAGGCAGCCTCAGCTTTACAGAGGCTATCTTTGGGCTCTAAACCACAGTGGCAGTTTGAAGGAGACAGGGGAGCATGGCATGAGTTCAGACGCAGGGTAAGGTCATCAGTGGAACGGAGGATGTGTCGCTAAAATTACCTCAAAAACGTCAATTTATAGTGCTGAGATAAACCATTATAAATGTTATGTATTTGTTTCAACAGGCTGGCACTTCCACTGAGTGTTCAGTAACCACTGATGACATTGAGAGGAAGTACCAGCTAAACCCCCGCGACAGCATGACGTTCAAAGTGAAGGGAAACTCCTACAAGCTGGACTTTGGAGGTAAAGTTTGATTTAAACAGTATGATGAGAGAAATTAGCATTTAACTGGACGAGCACCAGTCAGACATGTCTGCTGTAGCTGTTGTTGAAGCTAATGGTCTTCTGTTTGTCCGTTACAGCGATGATCCAGACCAACCTCAACACCAAGCACACGCGCAGGATCAGGCGTGTGCTGGTGTAGCCGTTAAAGATGACTCCACAACTTCAGCTAGACAGAGGACCGTGGAGTCCTGTAATCATGGTTTATTCCTGGTTTACATTCGTTGTTTCTGCTGAGCGCTGCCTGATCGTGGGAAATTTAATGTTTAATGTATTTACGTTAGGGATGCACCACATTATTGTCCCAATATTGGTATAGGACAATAATATCAGCCCAATACCTGTATCGGCCGATGATATAAGCCGATATACTTAATATTGTGTAAAATTGAATATCAATATCGACCCAATATTGGCCGATATTTTTTATTTTTATTCCTTTACCTGATAGAGACAGAGCATATTAAAAGAAGAATAACTTCTGAAAGCGCCAGATTTTGCCAGAGGGCTAGTTTTTATCTGTTGTCGCTAGCCAGATCGTAAAAGGCTCCCTGAAATTAGGAAATACGGAAATATTAAATTGTAAATAAAACAGTTATCAATATACAGATGCTGTTTGGTGGTGAACCTGCATAATGCTGTCTTTTCTTTTTGTTTTTTGTTGTTTGTTTTCTTTCTTTTTAGAAACAAAATTAGGCCACGCCCACCGTGCAACATTCTGACGCCTCCGGCAGTTACTGGATCTGCAACAGATGCAACAGAATAATTTTTCTAATTTTGCACAAGGAATTAATATTGCATCATTTTTAGCTTTAATATCAGTATTGGTATCGGTCATGAGAAACAGAAAATTATCGGTTATCGGTGTTGAGATTTTTCAATATTGTGCAGCAGTAGTTTATGTTCTAAAGGCAGTCAAGCTTAGATCAACATAGGTGAAAGCTTTAAGGTTAGCAAGTGCAAACATAAATGCAGCTGCTAATCCTGCACAGCAGCGATGTTTGGTGCTACAATCATTTCTATCCTATCAGGTGACGCTATTCTGGTTTCAGTCACACTTGTTTGACAACACATGTGACTTAGAGCAAGGGGATGCACATTATTTTTAGTGGTAAATATAAAGAAAATTAACAGACTTTGGCACAGATGTGTAATTCATGCTGAAACATGCTATAAATGTACACTGCCTTTTATGCAAGAAAGCAATATACAGTGAGAGTTGTCTAATTTAATGTCAGTTTGTATGTTTAGTTGAAGTTGTTACTCTTCATGCTGCAGTCTGACATGCAAAAATACCTCACATGCAGATTTTTACCCTTCATGCCTCCTAATATTGTGCCAGACTCTGTGCTCATGTATAAAGATAATCCGTTTTGAGCCATTCAATGACTGATATCTCATTAAAAATCAATGACATATCAGTTGTAATTCCAAAGTTTACATATGTTTTAAGGCAAAGAAATGCCATATACTATATATTGGGATAAATCTATAAATCAAACCAGTTTTTGTTTGATCTTTCTCTTCTTATTCTTTATTTTAACATTGATCAGTCAGCAGTTAAGGGAATTATGATTGTAATAAGGCCTAATATCATGCATCAAAATAAAGATGGATGTTTTGAGAAGGTCACTCTTGTTGTTTTTGCTGTGCTCAAGTTTGAGATTCAGGACCTGGAGCCAAAATATTAAAGGTCATGCTTACAGAGATCAACAATGCATGTTTGATGAAGACACTGAAATCAATTATAAACAGTGATTTGGAAAATATCTATTTCCTGCAGTGGTCATAACACTGGCCAGGATACAACTCAGATTTCAACTTCTGTAACTTAATGCTGTTTTGTGAAGATCGCTGTTTATTGCAATGCGTTCAGCTCTTTTCCTGGATGTCTGCAACATTATTGTGTGGTTTTAAGTATAAATGTACCAGTGCACCAGTCATGTCAAATAATTTGTCCAGATATGGCCAAAAACAAAAAAAAATAAATAAATAAGTTTGTGGTCTGGTGGTTTACCCTCAGCAAATCTTGACAATGCAACACTTCAGTTTGACCCTTTTCTGCCCAATAAAAAAAGTATGTAAAAAAAAAAAAATACAGAAAAGAAAAGCTATATAACAACAGTGGAAAACTATAAATTTCAAAATTGTACATCACCGCAGTAAATATGTCAAATTTCTGTAGATAAATTTACAGTATCCAACTTAAATCTTTTACAGGTAAACTAAATACACAGTATTTTACTGTGATTTCTTTTCACATAGGTAAAACTAATGGGGAAAAAGTGTAGTCAAAAGTAGGTAACTACAGTAAAATTTGCAGATTTCTGTACAAATTACAGATCTTACAGATCTAAACTATGTAAAAATACACAATATTTTACTGTGACTTCTTTTCACGTAGGTAAAATTAATAGGAAAAAAGGCATTAAGTCAAAAGTTGGTAATTACAGTGAAATTTTTGTTATCATTCCATACAAATGACAGATTTTGTCAATGTGGACATTTATATTTACAGTGTAAAACCATTTCCCATAAAGCAAAAACATAATGTAATTTTTACAGGGATGGAAGAACCATAAAATCCAGGCACAAAGCAATGGACTATAAACAGCTAGGCTCAGCTTTGACATGATAAGTTATAATAAGAACTATTTCTAGCCATATAACAAACTCCAATCAGTGCAACAGTCTGGTATCAGCTTGAGGAAAACCCCAGCTTTAAATATCCACTGGAAAATTTATCAGCTCTCGACAGGTGGATTTCCCCCACTGGCTACAGGTGTGAGCTGGGGATTGTGAAGATCACAGGAAACACCGTCTCTGAAACACACCCATACTGAGAGGAGCTAAAGTAGGAAAAGCAAGAGGGAAAATGAGAAAGAGAGCAAGCAAAGAACAGGAAAGAGGCTGGTTGGACCAGAGGGACCAGGCAACCACAGCTGCTGGAGGCATCAGGTTTACGTTCTAGCAGTTTTTCAGAGCAGTACAGGGCATTTCATCCAGATTTGCATTTACAGAAAGCTGCCATAACATATTGGCACACCCTCTTTCTCTTCTGACTGCACTCCGCCTCCTCTGCTTTCTCTCATGTCTATCTGTACATCCTGTCAGACGTGTGCAAATCTGCAGAAGTGAAACCAAAACTAAATTCTCTGTTTATGAAAAGGAAAGCCAATACCGGGAACAGAGTAAAAGTAAGTGAGACAAATAGTACAATTTCTAAAAATGAGAATCTGATTTAGTCTCATTTTGTTCATGTGAATCTTTCTGTTTATTGATTTTACAGTGTATTTCTCTCAGAAGATGGTAAGTCTGTCTGGAAAGTTGATTTGCTATACAGCTGCTAAAGTTGTAACCTAACAGCATTTTTGTATTTGCTGCTTTCAGGACAGTGAAGGAAATATCACTTATCATCAAATCAATGCAGGTCTGTTCATGATATTTAAAGTTTCCTAATAAATTACATTAATATGCTGTATTTTTGCATTTTAGCTGTTTTCTCAAGAAATTAAGATTTAGATCAACAAAAGAGAGTTATTTGGTTTGGATACAGTCCATGATAGATGATTTCTTGTTCTATAATCAAATATATTCATAGAAACTTTTAATTAATACATTTTCTTCTACTTTTGCAGTGGGTGGGAAGTGTTATGAGTGGCAGCTGTTGGTTGGGACAACGTGGCTTCGAATTGACAACGATCATGTGATCGAGACTCATTACTGCCAGCCTGGAGCTAAAGGAATCACCATAAACACAAGTCAAGGGTCAGTGTGGTTTGATCTTATCTAATGTTGCCTGTAATCCCAGTTTATCTAATCTAATTCTATTTATAGAGCACAATAAACTCAGCAATGCCGACCACAGTGCTGAATATCAATAGTAACAACAAAATGTACATCTTCAATAAAACTATACCCTATACATTATACTAAAACTCAAAAAACTACAAAACCTTAGAAGACATCTCTATCAGTGTTAAAAGCCAAAGATAAGTCGGTTTTAAGATGTTAAAACAGGAAGAGGTTTGCTTTATGTTTGAAGGCAGCTGGTTCCAGTTCCAGTTTTGTTGCAGCCATAGCAAAAGCCTGATCCCCTCAGCTTCAGCCTCATCATATGAACAACAATAAGTTAGCTTACCTTAAAGGAACAATGTGTAAAACATTACTGATGTCCCATGGTATAGATGGGCATAGAAAATACATCAATAATAAGTACAGTTGTGATTGTACGATGGCCAAAACTCTTTCAAATGTAATAATTTTATCTGTGAATGGAGCCAGTTTCTCAGGTGCAGTGATGACTGCACGACAGTTATCTAATTCAGTGTTGTGTACATGTCTACTGTCTTCTTCTGTGGTCCCTTTTAAGGCCTTCATTATCCCAAACGGTGCTCTAGCTCCGATCAAACTTCTCACTTCACAGACAGTTGTTTGTCCATTCAGAGACACTACAGTAAAAATGGTGGCACAAATATGGAGCTGCCGTGTATGAGGATCCATGACATATAGATATAAATAGCTCACTAAGGGTAAAAATATTAGGTATTAAGTGATTAAACACCAATAGAAACTGTTTTTAATGATAGATTAAATTTTTCTGTCATTGACGTTTGATGTTGTAACATGCTGCATCTTTAAAACTCATGATTGCATGAAGGGCTGCAGCAGGGCAAAGAGATAGGGTGGTGTTAATCCAGTCTTATGTTAAAAGAAGAATTTCAAAATGAACCCTGTGAAACAAAGGAAGCCAGTGAAGTACGGCAGAATAGGCCTGATTAGGTCTGATTAGGTCTGTCTTTTTTGCTTTTTTTCTACCTCATCCTGCCTAGCATCTGTAGATTACAGAAGTTTGCTGACGTGTTGTCAAGTTTTTCATGTTTCGTTTTATTAATTTGTTGTTATTAAGGCAGCCAATGAAACACCATTTGAGTCCAAGACAAATTTCCCCATGAGGACAGTAAAGTATATCATATCGTACCGTACTGCATCTCATCTCATCTCAAATCTCATCTCACATCTCATATCTCATATTTCGTCTCATATCATCTCTCATCTTGTATCTCATCTCACATCTAATCTCATCTAACATCTCTCATCTCATCTCATACCTCATGTCATATTTCATCTTACATCTCATATCTTATCTCACATCTCATATCTCATCTCACATATCATATCTCATCTTGTATCTCATCTTGTATCTCATCTCACAAATCTCGTCTCACATCTCATCTCAGATCTCATACTGTCATATCTCATCTTACATCTCATATCTCAATCACATCTCATCTTACATCTCATCTCATACCTCATATCATATCTAATCTTACATCTCGTCTCATATCATATCTCACCTCACATCTCATCTCATATATCATATCTCATCTCATACCTCATGTCATATCTCATCTTATTTTTCTTTTTCTTTTTTTCCTTCCCCTTTTCTCCCCCCCTCCTCCTCCCCTTTCTATCTCATATCTCAACTCACATCTCATCTTACATCTCACATCTCAGATCTCATCCATACATCTGATCTCATACCTCATGTCATATCTCATCTCACATCTCGTCTCATATATCATATCTCATCTCTCATCTCATCTCATATATCATATCTTATCTCATACCTCATGTCATATCTCATCTTACATCTCATTTCATATCTCATCTAATCTCATTGTTTCATTTTTGTATCTCTGACAATCATCTCCATAAAAATGAAAGAAATGCACAAAATGGGGTCTAAGGGAAGTAAATACAGAATAAAAATACAATGGCTGAGAATGTGGCCCTGTGGCATCCCACAGGTCAGGGGGCAAATGAAGACATAGAATCACATCTCTATCTCAGTCAAGTAGGTCCTGAACCAGCTCAGGACAGACTCGTAAACGCTGTTAAGCAAAAGAGTGTTTCAGGATTTTCATTTAGCATTCATGCACAGTTTACTTTCCCTTCAAGTAGCTTATTTTATTGTGATTTGCTTATGTGCAGTGTGTGTAATGTAATATTTGTGTGTGTGTCCACAGACAGATTTTCATAGACTTCGATAAGCTGCAGACTCTCACTGCAGCTCTGAAGGTGCAGCGACAAAGCCTCCTCTCTCAGGGCCAGACAGAAGACATGGGCTGGTACTTCAGAGACGACCAGCTGTGGCGTGAATATGGATCCCAGGTGAGGAAAAACTAAACCTGTAAATGTATTTAATCTTGACAGTTTTCACACTCCCTCCTCTTCCTCAGAGCTCCATCTCGCTCGGCTCGTCGGTCAGCAGTAAAGACATCGAGCAGCACTTCACCGTGAACCCTCAGGGATCCCTCAGATTCACAGTGGGCTCCACAGGCTACTCACTTGATTTCCCCAGTATGTGGCATTGATTTGTTTAGTGTAAGTCACAATAAAGATTACTCCATTCAACTGATGTTATTTAACTTTACAGCCATGACACAGACAAACCTCATCACAGGACTGTGCAGGAATGTACGCAGACGTCCAAAGTTGAGTTCGATGGGCTCAGGGTAAGACTGCTGTAGCTCCCACGTCAGACGGGGAGATGTTTGCATGTTATGCAAATACAGTAGATTGATTTTATTTTAGTGGAGCTCCCTAAAAAAAAACTTTCATCTCACCTGCTTCATGTCCCTGCAGCCATCACTCCACCCAAGTTGTTCCTACAGTTTCCCCCCTCCAGCTCCCTAAAGCACACTACAAGTGGGAGTTTATGGGAGATGAAGGGCAGTGGACAGAGTACCAGGCACATGTAAGTTCATTCTTCTTTATCAAATGATCAGGGAGAGTCAGCAGCATTACCTGATGATCAAATCTCAGTTATGGTGCATTTGTGCTCTACATGGTGCAGATATGCTCATTTGACAGCGCCGCCATTGAGAGGCAATATCAGCTAAACCAGCAAGGCCAGCTTAGCTTCAGCATCAACAGATTCTCCTACACGCTGGATTTTTCAAGTAAAGCATGTGCATGTAACCACAAAACTGCTCAACAGCTAATGTTTTTAATAAAACCGAAAGTTTAAACCTTCTCAACATGATTTTGTCACAGAAATGTGTCAAACCAATAATAATATCGGGACCCGAAGGTCAGTGAGGAGGACTGCTGATCCCGGGATACAACAAAGTAGCAGGTCAGGATGAGTGCATCACTACGTTTCATGTTAATGTTGAAATAGTGAAAAGAAATTATTTTGTGTTTTTGCTCTGCTTTGTATAGTAATTCCCATTTGTATTCTAGAGGACATTTACCAAAACTCAGCTCCTGTATTTGCAAATCTTTACATTTTCTCAATGATCTTCTGTAACGTCTTTAAATCTTCTCTTCTCCAGCTTAGGAACAAATCCGCAGTGGCAGTTCCTGGATATGGATGGGATGTGGAAAGATTATTCCAAAGTAAGACACAACTTCCTGTTATTGCCATCTACATCTGTAAAAAGCTACATTAATCCTAAAATTTGCTTTAGTTATTTTTAGCAGGATTTAGGTATCTTTAATCATTCTATTTAATTTGTTTTATTGCATTATTTCTATTTATTTTTGTTATTAGCTTTGAATTTTTTTATTCATTCTACTTCATATTACCTTATTTTTGTTATTACTTTACTTTATTTGCAGTCATTTATACGTTTTTATTACATTATCTATACTTATTTTGACATTTTTTTTCAGTTATGTTATCATCTCAAAATGATTTGTTTCATTTGTATTTATCTTTATCATTTACTTTATTGCGTCTCATTTTTTATCTACCTGCTATTTGCATGAATTTGATCTTTAGTTTTATTTTCATATCTTTCATTTCATGTATCTGACCTTATTTTTTATTTCTTTCTTTTTCTTTTGTTATTTTCATCTCTTAATTATATTTGCATTGTTTTATGATCTTATTTTATTTATTGTTTATTCAAATGAACTTATCATTTTGATTATATTCAACTATCTTACAATATTATTTCATTTGTTTTATTATTATTATATGAATTCCAGTGATTATTTTTATTTATTTTTCTTCAACATGTGCTGTCGTTCTCATCCAGGGACTCCGTCAGTGTAGCATTTCCAGTCAGGATATTGAACTCCAGTACCAACAGAACCCGTCAGGCATCATGAAATTTTCCACCATGAAGTTTTGCTACGAACTGAACTTCTCAGGTGAGCCACAAACATTAAGTTATTTTCTTTATATTTGAGGAAAAATCTTTCACTAAAACCTGCACAGCTGATGAACGACCCAGACTGATGTGTGGTTTGTTTTTAGCCATGACTCAGAGGAACCTGTCCACACACACCACCAGGTCAGTGAGACGACTTCAGCGGTGACATCAGCAGACAGAGAGGACGGGGGTCTGACATGTAACAGCACTGGAAAAACTTTTTTGATTCTCAAGCTGCTTCCTTTTTTTATTTAATGGGCTTGTGGGTAAATAATTCAAACAAGTTTCCATTTCTGTTTAATCTGTGCAACGGTACTGTATCGCTCCTGCGCTGATGTACGTTAACATGATGTTTCCTCATATCCAACCATGAAGAAACTTTCTTTTTTGTTTTTAAATTGTTTTAGAAACAGGCTAGATGGATTTAAACTGATGCAGAGAAACAAATCCATTTCAAACTGTGGGTCGATGTGGGAGATTTCACAAGTCTGTCAGCTTTTAGTCATCCAATAGTTTTTATACAAATCTGTAGTTAAGTTTACAGTTATAAGTTTTAGGGGAGTTTTAAGGTAAATCAGAGGGAGAAACAAACATTTACATCGTTTTTTGACAACAGGATTAATTTATTTTGTGCTTTAATACGTTTTTTAAATGTCTTTGAATTCTGTCATCTAAACACTTTGTTTTAAGCTTACTTTTACATTAAAGGTACAATATGTAAGCATTACTGACATCTAGTGGTAAAGATGGGTATTTAGATGTTTTCTTTCCAGTGACTTCATATTCCAAGCACTGTTGTGAATGGTGGCCGTTAGTGGCCAAAATTCTCCCAGACATAAAGATGTTTTTATCTGTGAGTGGATCCAGTGGTCTCAGGTGTAGCTATGACTGTACAACCAGTAACTACTTTTAATGTCTTTTAAGACTTACTCCCATTAAACAAAGCTGTTACAGCAGTTTTAAAGTTCAGAGGTTCCTCACTTTACACACATTGTTTTGTCCAGTCAGGGACACCGTAGTAAAAATGGTGGAACAAATATGGCAGCCTAGATATAAATGACTCATTCTAAAAGAATAAACATCTAACAGCTATTCTAGTGCAGTGATTGCACATCAATTGAAACACAGTTTTAAATTATATATCAAATTTTTCTGCCATTGACCTTTGATTTTTTACATACTGCACCTTTAAACAAATAAAACTGTCCTAGTTCAATTGAAACTCAATAGGCTTTATGCGTTTTGTACCTAAACAGCTCCAGTGCTTCCTGAACTTAGTACTGCACCTTTATTTCCTGTCTTACATGATTGGATGAACTGATTAATCCAGGTGTGTTTGACTTACGCAAATGGTCAGACACACCTGGATTAATCAGTTCATCCAATCATGTATGACAGGAAATAAAGGTGCAGTTTTAACTTCAGGAAGTACTGGAGCTGTGCATAAAGCCTATTGAAAAGCCCAAAAAGTAGACTCTTGTGATGGAGCTGAGTCAAGAGTCAAATCTTTGAAAAGAGCCAAAATTTCAAATCACTTCCAGCCAGACGACCACTCACATTCGGTCAGGTCGGCAGATTAGTTGCTAGTTGACCAAGAGGGAACGTGTGGTTTTAGTCACAGCCCCAAAATTGTGAAAAAAAGCTTCCGCTACCTGGGCAAGCCACTTCCTTTCTTTAAAACGCATTATATTTCATGGCTTTCAACTCAGCTTGAGATGTCGGCATTGATCATAACCTCCTGTTATTATGAAGTTATGATTTATGGAATGTCTTACTGTACCTGAGCTGTGTACAGCACTTTGGTCAACCATGTTGTTGTTGAAATGCTTTACAAATAAAACTGTCATTCAACAAAATATGAAGTGATGTTTTTGCAACACTATTAAAGTTGTACTTGTTAATCTAAATGTTTAATTCTGCTGTTTTCCAAGTCTCTAGTACAAGCACACAAATAACCACCACCATTGAGAACATTAGATTGTGTTTCTTTTATATATGTACAGATCTTCAGCGATTCACCAGCACCTCGACACAAAAAAAACAAAGTTCACACTTCATATACAGGACAGCAGTAGTTTACAAATGATTTTGTAGAAGAATAAGCTTTACTTTTCTGCTTTGGGGTTCTGCCAAAATATGCAACACGCACTCCAACAACTGCGTCCAGCTGATGAAATCAGTGTCGATCAGTGGGGGAAAAACATCCACTCAGACACACTTCTAGTCTTGTTTGCTTAAAAATGGGGAAATGAAAGAACCTGTTTGAGTTAAATGAAAAACACTACCGTGTGGCTGGAGGGTAGGCTCGCCTTGTGTACATGAAAATAAAAAGAAATGCAACACAAGACGTTACAATTCAGCCTGTTAACAATCATCAGCAGAAACAACGTGAGCAAGGTGCTTCTAAAGAAAGAAAAAAAAACCTCGTAACGGTTTAAAAATCTCTTCTAAAATGTAAGATTATGAATACACATTAATGTTTAGCTGTTAGGAAAATCTGAAAGACCTCTCAGCTTTTTCCAGCCAATCAATATGCACCCTGAAAAACCAATAAGGATTATTGCACTCCACTCATCTAAGGCCTCTTCACCAAAGAGCTATCCCCTTTTAAATAACTTTGTTTACCCTTCATGTCACCTGCACGGGTCCTCAGACAGCTCAAAAGTGCTGGAACCTAAATACATAGTGATATCTATATTATATATAGTGATAAATCTTCATTTCATAAATCGATCAGCAGTAAGGTTGACTGATCTTGTGGAAAAAAATGCAATTGGTCGCTAAAATCAACAAAAAAAACGAAGAAAAAGTTGAATGTGTCTACTGTGGTTGAGGTCAGTAACAAAGCAAGGCATTCGAGAGGGAAATGATAGCAAATGAGCGTCGTTTACCACGCGTACCCTTAAAAGGCACATTTGCAAAAGCAGTGCATGCTCCTCGTGTACTGCCTTTAGCATTAGCATCTTGCTGTAACAGCCACTCCACGCATCACACTCCATGATGACTCTTTAATTCTGCTTTTACTGAGTCACATGAAGGCAAAGGAGGTGAAACTTCTAATTTAGCTTGTTCTTAAGTCAATTTAGGGAATGGAGAATGTAGTTTTGACTTGACAAGAATGGGTGGTTCAATCTGTGGAGGTTAGTGATGCTGCAAAGGAAGAATCACCATGGAGACGAAGTGCAGAATTGCATGGTTTGCCTCATCTAAACCACAACATGGGTTACTTTTCTACACTGGTCTCCACAGGGAAGCTTCCTGGATGCAGATCAGTTAAAGCTACTCGCCCCACAGTGGACTCAGCCACTCGTTTCTAAGCCAAGCTTCTGAGAGAGGAGGCAGAAGCCTAAAAGCAAGCAGCTGTGAAGCATTAAAGCAACTTTTAAGGGATGACTCTGAAGTATGTTGTTCATGAAGTAAAATACAATCCATCCACTCAACCATTCATCACATGATCCAAAACCTTTATAAGAAAAGAAAAAAACTGCGCTGGAATTCATCTCAACCCGTCACATTTGGACTCCGAGAATGTCAAGTAGAAAATAGTAGGAAACCCCCAGCATTTAAAGACCACAGCATAGAAGAAGAGGGAGAAGTTCCCGCCCGAAATGTTCGCCCGTCTGGTCAAGTAGAAATGGAATCAGGTGCAGGTTAATTTGCAGAATGTGAGCACAAGTCAGACTCTAAACCCAAGTGAGATTAAAAATACAAACTGACCCTTGAAAGTACTCCAGGACGGGTCTGGGTCTTGTTCTGTAAGAATTCAAACTCCTCCCGTGCACAGTCAGTAAAACACCGGTAACCTGGTCATGTTTAACCAAACAAGTCTTTCAGGTCATTGTTCACAGACGCGCTATGTTTGACCCCGCCTGGGTTCATGCTAGAGGCAGCAGCCGGCTGGGAGAAGTTCTGCGGGCTGAAAAAGGGGTTCGCTTGCATCCCAAACCCAGCGGGCACTCCCCCCATCCCTACTGGCACAGGTTGCATCTGGGTCTGACTGTTCTGGGCGGAGCCAAACTGACTCAGCCAAGGGGTGTTGCTTCCAGGCGTCGGTTTAGGAGCCATTTGGTTGAGGGCGACTTTGGGCTTGCTGGGTGTAAAAAGGCTGTCCAAGGCCGACATGTCAGGAGCTTTACTGGTCTGCCCGGCTGGTCCTTGACTCTGCGTGAGGGCTCCAAAGTTTGGGGTGCTGGTGGTGGTGGCCATCCCACCGTAAAGGCCGGGGCCTGGGGGCCGCATGCCCATTCCCAAAGCTCCTGACTGAAAGCCCAAAGCTGGGTTGAAACCGTTTGACATTGGGGCGCCCATGGAGCCCACCATAGGAGTAGTGGAGGGGAAGGCGGGCATGGTGGCGCCCTGAACTGGGGCGGGGCGGGCTGTGTTGGCCAACGTGAGGTTGTTCAGAGATGTCATGTTGTTAAGTAGGCTGCTGGTCAGATCCTTAGTCTGGAAGAAAAGGAGCAGATTTATCATATGCTGGTGTTTGGCAGGGTTCTACTAGAGATGTAGAGATTCACTGATATGAATCGGTAACCGACACAGACACGTGAGATAAAACTGCATCGGTAGCTTCAGTGTGTATCGGATACAACTGGCAGCTAATTATGCAACCAGGGTTCCCACTCTTTTCTTGAAGTCATTTTCAGGACATTTCCAGCTGCTACAATACGAGTCAAGTTATCACAACATAGACCAATAAACTCCACCCCAAGCTTTTGGAGAAGTGTTCAACAATTGTAGCTCATATTTTGTACAGCAATACAGCAGCAACGAAGCTTGGACAAAGTAGCGACGAAGCAGCGACGAAAAAGAGACTAAACAGAAACCAAGCAGTGACGAAGTAGCTACGACACAGACAAAGTAGCAACAAAGTAGCGACGAAACAGAGATGAAGCAGTGATGAAGCAGCAACGAAGCAGTGACGAAGTAGCTACGAAACAGACAAAGTAGCAACAAAGTAGCAACAAAGCAGAGACGAAACAGAGATGAAACAGAGACAAAGTAGCACAAAACAGAGACGAAGCAGTGATGAAGCAGCAACGAACAGTGACGAAGCAGCACGAAACAGACAAAGAGCAACAAAGAGCAACAAAGCAGAGCGAAACAGAGATGAAACAGACAAAACAAGACAAAGCAGCAAAGCAGCAACGAAAAGAAAGTAGCAACAAAGTAGCAACAAAGTAGCGACGAAACAGTGACAAAGCAGAGACGAAACAGAGATGAAACAGAGACAAAGTAGCGACAAAACAGAGACGAAACAGAGACAAAGCAGCAACGAAGCAGCAACGAAGCAGCGCCGAAACAGACAAAGCAGAAACAAAGCAGCAACAAAGTAGCGCCGAAACAGAAACAAAGCAGCGACGAAGCAGCGACAAAGTAGCTTTGTCAAGATTTATTGGTTGGGAAAAACGCAAATCTGTAGTTTTTTCTCCTCTGCTGTCATTTTTAGGGATGCACAATATAATCAGCCCCCTATCAGCATTGGCCTACATTGGCCTTAAAACTGAGTATTGGACATCAGCCACCCCACTGATATTTAACTGATCAGGCTACAGTTTCTAAAGTCTAAAAAACAAAATCTTCTTCTTCTTCTTCAAAAACTTCTTTTTTTACATTGTTTAAAACTTCTAAAGACAGTTTCTTTTAGGATGTTCTGTGTGAACAGTTTAAACACAGTCATTTGTGTAAGTAACCAAATATTCGGGCTGGGAAACTGAAATACTGCGATATTTTCATATGCAGATTTCATATTGATATTTGAAAACACAATATTGATCTATTTTACCTACGAAATCTTGCAAGATTTCATGAAAACTCACAAGATTTTGTCACAGAACGACAAAATCTCGTGACATTTTGTTAGTAAATTAGATTTATACCGCATTTTTAAATATCGATATGATATCAGCGTATGAAAATATCCCGATATTTCAGTGTATCAATATTTTTTCCCATCCCTACCAAATATCCCCTGTTTTTATTTTGTTTGTTTTTCTCAGAGAGAAGAAAATCCAGGTGGTTCTTGGATATAACGCACATATCCTATCATTTTTGTTGAACAACTGTCATTAACTTTGACTTGTTATACATAACACAAGTTGAGGTATTTTTCTAATTTTGCACAAGGAATGAATATTACATAATTTATTTTTCAGCTTTAATATTGGTATCGATATCGATTATAGGTCACATGAGTTTTAGAATATCAGCATATTGGATATCGGCCAAAATTCCAATATCGTGCATCCCTAGTCATTTTGTCACTAGTGACGGAAATCCGTTGTATCGTCACATAATTTAAGACCTACCATAAGAGATTTAAGACCAAAACTGTCAAATTTAAGGACTTTTTAAGGTATCAAATGCACTTTTGTCAATTTAAGACACTTAAGACCGTGGGGGAACCCTGGTTTGGGCATTAGTGTATCTCGGAGGTGTGTTTTAGGCTTTACCTGTGCGCTGGTGGTGGTGGCTGGTTTGATCGACTGCGGCGCTAATGGCTGCTGGCTCCTCAGTTTGGCCGCCTGCTCCTGCTCCTTAGCCAGTCGCTGCTTTTCCTCTAGAGTCAGAGACATCTAGAAACCACGCAAAGGCAGAGAGAACGTAAAAAAAACTGGGCTGCCAGCTTGCATGAATGGAGGTGTGATGTAATGAACGTACTCTGTTTGGCTGCGAGCTCGCTGAAGTAGATCCGTTTTCTTTCCCATTAACGCCGGCACTGCCGAAGATGTCATCGATCTGACAACAACACATTTATCCCCTCTTAGAACATTTTAATGCATTTATTATAGGTTGAAAATACACATTTTCTCAGATAAGACTGCTCCCACCTGGTTGCCAGAGCTAGGTGGGCTCTTGGTCTCCTCTGATTGGCTCCCTGGATTTGTGATGTTGAGGCTCCTTATAAAAGAAAATAACATGTATAATGTATTAACTGGTTATTCTACAGATTGGCTGATACAGATCTTTTAGAGCCAATACCAATATTTTCTAATCAGCCTCAGCTGATGGTCGATACAACCTGCTAATATTTAGGGCCGATAATTGGGGCCGATACTGCATTTGACTGTCAAATTAATTTAATGAATGATGTGATCAAAAACAATTTTACAACTCTCAATATAAAAAAGAACAAAGTATGCCAAATAAATATATAAAATAAAGAAATAATGCACTTGTAAACAGATATTAAAAAGAAACAATTAACTTGTAAGAAACCCCACATATTGGCCAATGCTGATACCAGCAAAAACGCAAATATAGGCCTAACATATCAGCCGTCCGCCTAAGTTTATTCCCGTATAAAAGTTAGAATTACCCCGAAATATCCACATTAATTAACATATCCACATTTATACTAATTAATATGGATATTGGGGTAATTCTAACCCTTATAAGGTTAGAATTACAACCCAGGGGTAATTAATGTGGATATCAAAAATATTGTGGACATTAATGAATTAGTCTATATTAATGTGGATATTTAGGGGTAATTAATGTGGATATTTGGGGGAAATTCTTACCTTATAAAAGGTTAGAATTACCCCTAAATATCCACATGAATTAGTATAAATATCCACATTTCAACCTATTAATGTGGATATTTAATTAATGTGGATATATTTATAGATTAGGATATTTATACTTATTAGTGTGGATATTAAGGGGTAATTCTAACCCTTATAAGGTAAGAATTACCCCTAAATATCCACATATATAGCCACATTATACTAATTACTGTGGATATTTAGGGGTGATTCTTACTATAAAAGGTTAGAATTACCCCTAAATATCCACATGAATTAGTATAAATATCCACATTTAATCTAATTAATGTGGATATTTAATCAATGTGGATATATTTATAAATGTGGATATTTATACTAATTAGTGTGGATATTAAAGGGGTAATTCTAACCTTTATAAGGTAAGAATTACCCCTAAATATCTACATATCTAGCCACATTATTCTAAATAAATGTGGATATTTAGCAGTAATTCTTACTATAAAGGTTAGAATTGCCCCTAAATATCCATATGAATTAGTATGAAAAGAAAAGAGTGGATTAGACTTGGAAACCTCTGTTGCTCTTGCATGACGTGCAGCTGCTCCAGCTTGGTCTTGTGTTCAGCCTCCATGCGGCTCAGCATGTCGCGGATAACCATCATAAAAGAGTTAAACTGAAACATGAACAAGACAGTGAAGAGACTGTCAACAGCCAAATAAATATGAAGAAATTTCAGAAAAGATTTTTGAATTAAATCTTCATTGGCATTCTAGGACATGGACGTGTTTGGCTGAGTGGTACCTGATTGAGATTGAGGTTGTTGTCTATACTAAGAGAAACAAGGTGGGGCAAGCTCTTGGTGGCAAGGTGCTCTTTGGGGATGCCAAGCTTCTTGTGACTGAAGGTGCACTTATAGATGCCTAAAGTGCGGAAGAAATTAGTCAAATATCAGATCATGAATTCAACCAAGATGTTTTCTGGCTGCATGTTAAGGTTAAGAAAGATAAAGTTCATTAAATGAGTGTTAAAGCTTTGTTTTTTTTTTTACCTAAAACGCCCATAAGTACGGCTGGTTCTCTAGAGGGAATCTGTTGTAGGAAGGGGAGGATCTCATCGATGACGAACCATTTGTCTAGATATTCCAGTATCTTTCCCAGACACACCAGAGAGTTCACTCGCACCTACACCACGACAGAGGCGGAGGAGGGAGATACAAGATGAAACGTGAAAAATAAGATAACTGAAGCATCTCATTTACTTACAGCACTAAAGTGTGGATGGAGAGTTGTTAAGGACAAAAAGAGAATCTTTTAATCTTGATTTTAAGATTTTTTTTTCTTTTTTTTGTTTTTTTAAATAGTTCTTTACATTTTTATTCCAACTTTTAGATTTTAAAAATCTAAAATTAAATTAAAATTGAAAAATATTTTATTTATCCGAGAAGGAAAATTCAAAATAGTAATAGCTCTGTCTCACTTATTCAAACAATACAATACATATGTGTAAAAAAAACAAACAAAAAAAACAGCATAACAATAACTAATCAATCAATTATTGAAGTAAAGAAATTCTAAACTAATATTTTAAAAAAATCTTTTATGAAGAAAAACATTAGCACTTTATTTACACATTTCTTTACACTAGAGATGCACAATATTATTATATTATTACAAAATTATAATTAATGGAGCATGGGAACAACACAAAGCCATTCCCAGTGTGCAACATTATAATGTCTCCGGCAATACAAGATCTGTAGCATAATTTTTCAAATTTTGCACAAAGAATTAATATTACATCAATTTCAGCTTTAATATCGATATCTATTATCAGCCAAATGACTGTAAAATATCGGCATATTGGATATCGGCCAAAAACCAACATCGTGCATCCCTACTTTACACTTTATAGAGTAAAAGAGTAGGGATGGGCGATATGGACTAAAAAATGTATCTCAATAATTTATGTTTTTTACCATGGTAACGATAAGAGACGATAAAAAATGTCAGACTAATTACACTACTCACAAAAAGTTAGGGATATTCAACTTTCAGTTTTTGGAGAACAGAATGATGCAGAAAAAATATTTAACCATTGAACAATGTACATGTGCATTTAAAAGTTTAGAGAAAGTTTAATTCAGTTCACCTGGAAAGGTTGTTGTGGATTTTAGATTCATTCTGACATCATACAAAAAGCCAAATATCCTTAACTTTTTGTGAGTAGTGTATTTGAATGATAAAACTCACTACATTCTGTCTTGAGAGCCTTAAAATAATAATAAAAGGCACTAAACTACATCAACACAGTTCATGTAATACACCTGTATTGTAAAACTGTAGTGACACCAAACAGACATGAAATACGAGAGCAAATTTAACATTTTTCTAAACGGTGCAAACAGCAAACTATATATAAATAAAAAAGCAACTCTACATAAATAACTATAAATACAACCTGATTAAATGAATTTATCATTTTTATCCTGAGATGACAAATTATTATTATGGAGAATTTCTTTGACGATACATCGCACACGGTAACATATCTCCCATCCCGAGTAAAGAGGAACATGCATGTCCCTGGATATGCGTGACAGAGGACTCACAGCGAGTGAGGAGGTCTGTAAGCAGGCCGATTTGATCCGGGGGATGAGGGAATTCTTCATAGATGGGTACTCAATCAGGTTGGCGAACGTTGGGATGATGTTCAGACACAGCTCCTGCTCAGTCACAGATAACATGATATGAAACATGACAGCTTTATGATTCAGAGAACAGCATCTATTTTCACTGTGCTCCCAAGACACCAATAAAAAGCTAGAACTAAGAAAATCCGCAGGCAAAATAAGCAAACATGCCAAAGCTTCCATGTGAAATACTAAAAATATACATCCATTAATCAAAATTGGCAGCTAGTCTGGGATCTTCTGCTCAACTCAGGAGCTATTTCATGACGATATTGCCTCTATATGCAACTGATATCAAGGTTATCATCTAAATTTCTCTCTTTTTTTTACCTGGATCTGTACTGAGGGAGCCTCCAGAGCTCTATAGACCATGGGCAGCACACTGTTCTTGATGTCCTCTGGTGGCGTCTTTGTCAGAAGCAGGTCCATCTTTTGCAGGAATATCAGCAGGATCTGCACCGCACAGCGAGCCAGTCAGGAAAACAAGCGTGGAAAGCAGCAGAATACTGGCTAATAATTCACAAAGAAGTACGGGGGTAAGTGGGAGTGAGTCAAAACTGGGGTTTTAGTGGCACTTTTAGTGTTACTGACAAAACAACACACACACACACTAGCTGATGTGTCTGGGACATATTCACAGCAGAGACCACTCACCATGTTACTAGCCTGAAGAGGCATGGAAAGAGAAATACAGAGAAAAGATTTGATAAAGTGACATGCAAGCCAAAAAACAGCATCACTTTAGTCGGGTTACATCCCACTGAGCCACACCGGTGTCAAACCTCAACACACACAGAAAACATCTCTTTATCTTGTCATGGAGAAACCTAGAACCAGCCGTTTCAGCAACGTGCACAAGCACGGCCTCCAGTGTGTGCAGAGTTAAACTGATGTGAATTTCTACCTGAACAGGCTCCTGCTGCTTGAAAACAGGTGTGAGATCAGGCAAGATGAGGCGAGTATACTCCTCTTTGGTGCACTCCTCTGCAATCAGCAGCACGTTGGGCAGAACGAAGGGAACCATGTCTGGGTTGACAAACTCGGAGGTCAACGCTGGTAAGATGCGATACACCACCACTCTCTGTGAGGACAAATGAAAGGTCTCATTACCTGGTTGCATTTTCCTGTGTTCAAACTGTCTGTAAAAAAGATTAAAGATATGACTGATGATAATATATATAGACAATGTTGTAAGTTATATGTCCAGCTTTTGTTCTTCTCCAGTTAAAGTGTCTTAGCGCATCACTTTGTGGTCAGAAAGTTACATCATGATGCTTTGAAACATAGAAAGATGAAAATTGCAGCCCCAGTGAGCCACATAAATCCTTTCCACCAGTTTCATGTTGCAGTTCCTAACCAGGAATATACCTTTGGTAGTTTGGGCAGCACTTTGGGAAGACCTTTGAAGAACTGGGACTTCTGAAGGTTGTCCCTCTGGAAGAGGGAGTCGAAGTACTGCAGAGTTACGGCACCAACGTCATCAAAAAATGGGATCTAGAGGTCAAACAAAAACACAACAAATGTAATCTGTGAAACATAAACACAGAAAAGTGGGATGATTGGTTTTCTTTTTCATTTTCAGGGACAAACTTTAGTCATCTGGTCGGCATCAGGCCGGACGTTTGGAGTGACACTGAGCAGCATCTTGACGTGCTCCCGAACCTCCTCCGGGATCTTGTTCAGGACTGCCGGACTCATACTGCTCAGCTGCAAAAGAACAGAGTTGACGGGAACGATCTGCATTAGTATGGGGCACCTGATCCTGGACTACACAGAGCTGAGAGTATTATAAGCTATTATTTTAAAAATGTATGTACAGATGTACAGTTTATGTATATATTTACATGTGGTCGTCCTCAAAATTATTCATACTCTCCACTTAAAGAAGAAAAAAAAATCAGCTGTCAGTGAAAAAAGTTGAAAGTGACAAAAGTAATAATAAATACAAATTCTATAAAAATCATGATATTGATTTTGAATTGTGGTTTGAAAGAAATATTAAAAACAAACAAAAACCAAAAACAAGTAAACATGATGCGGCGCTGAAGCTAAAATTTTATTGAGCAATACTTTGAGACAATTACTGTAATAAGGTGTTTTCAGTTTTTGTGGTGGAATTGTCTGAAATAAATTCAACTCAACTCATACTCATCAAATCAAAGACAACAAATTCATCTTCTTGCTCTGTGACTTGGTAAATGACTCAAATCTGAATTGACAAAAGAAAAAAAAAAGTCATTTACAGCACTAGGGATCAACCGATTTTTTTTTTAGGGCCGATACTGATATTTTCTCACCAGCCTCAATCGATGGCTGATATTTGGGGCTGATACTGGATTTGACTAAAATTAATATAATGAAGGACACAACTCTTTTAATATAAAAAAGAAACAGTCCACCTGTTAAAAAAAAGTAGGGATGCACAATATAATCGGCCCCCTATTGGTATCGGCCTATATCGGCCTTAAAACTGAGTTTCGGACATTGGCCATCCCAACGATACTTAGCCAATCAGCCCGCTGTTTCTAAAGTCTAAAAATAAATAAATAAATAAAATTTCTTCTTCTTCTTCTTCAAAAACTTCTTTTTTACAGACTTCAAAACTTCTGAAGACTAGGGGTGGGAAAAAACATTGACACACTGGAATATCGCAATATTTTCATATGCTGATATAATATTGACATTTAAATAGCAGTATCGATCTATTTTACTAACAAAATCTCGCAATATTTCATCGTTCTGTTACAAAATCTCACAAGAATTCACAACAATTCTCTGATATTTTCATATGCTGATATCATATTGAGATTTAAAAACGCGGTATCAATCTACTTTAGTATGTTCTGTTACAAAATCTCATGAGAATTCATAAAATATTGTGAGATTTTGTAACAGAACGATGAAATCTTGTGAGAATTTGTGAGTAAATTAGATTGATACCGCATTTTTAGATATCAATTTGATATTGGCATATGAAATTTTCATATTTCAGAGTATCAAAATTATTTTCCACCCCTATTTTTCTAAGCGTCGGATACAGACAACAAAACTGCTATTTGAAATGACTGCTTATTTTTTCAGCTTTAATATCAGCATCAATATCGGTTATCGGCCACATGAGTTTTGAAATATCGGCAAATCAGATATAGGCCAAAATTCCAATATCGTGCATCCCTAAAAAAAAGCCGATGTATTGGTCTATCCTTACACAGCACCATATGTTACAGAAATAAGAACTACAGCAACAGCAAATTAAAACCTCGATAACGTTTGAAACATTTCATGAAATACAAGTTAGGACTTGTTTACGATCCTCAGTTTCTATTCAGTTACATCATGCCTTCACAGAAGCCGCTCCTCCACTCACCTGGTCCAGCTGCCTGCTGAAACTCTTAAAAATGTCGTGCTTGTTCACTTGAAATACAGGCTTGCCCTCATTGAATACGGCATGCATAACCACGCCGAGAGAGTACATGTCAGACGCAGCATCACAGCTGACGGAGAGTATGTACTCAGGAGCCAGGTACTCCGGGTTGGGGAGGCAGAGAGAAGGAAGGTTGGGCTCCCACTCTTTACATGTGTACTTGGGCTAAAGGTAATGAGAGAAAGCAGGGGTATAAAGAGTTATGATGAAGTGAAAACACCTAAAAGATAGGTTAAAGGCACGCATGGTAAAAACTGTATGCATACTTCAGCATCTGAGGGGTTGTTGGAGGAGATGCTGAAGTCAAAGCCCATGATCTTCCAGGCTCCACTCTTATTGAGGATGATATTCTCTGGACACAGGTTGCCGTGGACCATTTTAACCCCACTGTGGAGAAAAGACAAACCCTCCGAAATCTGAAGAGAGAGACGAGAATATGTCAATTTGAATGACAATACAGGACAATTAAATATTTTCTGCATTATTTCCCGCACCAAGAATCCTACTTCAGTAACTCAGACAGGAGAATCTGTTAATTCATGCTTAATCAACCACCAAAGATGCGCCTGTATACAGGTTTACTGGGTTAGACAAGTCTCTCTTTTAAATATTTGGGAGTGAGGGGGACTCATTTTGGTATAAATGCACTATAAGGGGTATACCCATCATCCCTGACAGAGAGCAGGCATAAAAGTCTCTGAAAAAAAGGTCCACGAAATATTTAAGATGACAAAAAAATTAAGATTAATGTGAGCAAGAGAGCAAAATAAGTAGAGTAGAGGGGGAAGAATTAGCATGAGAGTCTGTCAGAGAACCTCTTAATACTGACAGCTGAAAGATGAGACTTGGAGTTGATCTGGTTTCACTGACTTTAAGGGGGAAAAAAAACTGCATATGAATGCAAATTTTACCTGCAGAAAACGACTACAAGGTACTTAAAACCTGCTAAACATGATGCATGCTTCAAAAAACTTAATTAAAAGCTTGTTATTTTACAAGAGTAAATATATATATATAAAATTATAATTATTTATTTAATTATTTGCATTTATTTATATACACTTCTTTTTTAATATCTATTTTTTCATATTTATTTAGGCTTATGTATATATACATACTTATATGTGTAAAGCATATTCAATCATTTATTGTATCATACATAGAAATATAGTTAATTTTGTAATTATTACATCTCTAATTTATCATATCTTTGTTTATATATTGTAGATATATATATATATATATATATATATATATATATATATATATATATATATATATAGGTACAAGTGTATTTCCATTTCATTTCTATACTATTTATTACAAACATTTATTTATTTGGATCTTTTTTATATATATATATATATATATTTTTATCTATATTTCTATACCAACCACCACTTCAGCCTTAGATGGTGTTGAGTAACCTGATTTTTTCTCTTTTTTCTTTTTGTATTTTTTCCTCTCTTATTTCTTTGTTACATGATTAAGTGTCTGGAACCTTAATTTCCCTGAAGGAACTTCCTAACAGGATAAATAAAGTTTTCTGAAGTCTAAAAGATTTGCATGATAAACGATCTGTGCTAGTAAACTCTGGTTTGTAGGCTGGAAAAAACAAGGCAATGTAAATTTTAACCTTTGCACAAAATCTATGGAGGGTCTCCTCTGATAGCCTGACATTTTATAGACCAAACTATTAATTATGACAGTAATTGCTGGATTCATTGATCATTAAAAACAAGCTTCAGCAGCCTTATCAATCTCATCTGTGTGTATTCACCTGTAGCAAGCCATATTTGGTCTCCACATCATAGAGTTTATATTCCTTGATGTCGGTGGGCACAGGGCTAGGCAGGTTGTCCCACTGGCCCAGCACGTTGGACAGACTGGCAAACACCGGCTCAGTGCAGAATGCCAAGCAGTCTCTGAAGCCCAGATTACAAAATGACATCAGTGTGATTTCAAATGACAAATTTTTGAGATGAACAAAGACAACAACATGTGAAAAGGCTAGAAATTAAACTGAGTGTTGAGATGTTTGGACAGAAATCAAAGAAAATCTGAAGCCAAATTCAGTTAACACACAGCATCCGCCTTCATTTATTCCGCTTTGGATCATGACAACCGTTAGGTCTCTCTCTCACACACACACACACACACACACACAAACACAGGCAAATAGATTTGTTATGCAATCACCGTGACTCCTCCAGAGGATGCTGAACTGTCAAGAGACGGGGGTGACGCAGCCTGGTCAGCTGTTGCACCCCTCTTTTCAGTGAGTCGATGATTTGGTCCTTGTCAAATTTCTGATACTTGTCGATCATCTTCTTATCAAACACAAATACAGCCACTTCCTGGAGAGTCACAAACAAAAAGCACTCAGAGAAGCTGTATCTGGTCCCAGAGCTATTCCTGTTGTAGGATGTCCTGAGATGACCTCGTCAACATCACAGGCACTGTGAATCATTTATCCATTCACGACTAGTCTTAACAATGATACAGTGCGGGTGAGGCTATAAATAAACACACCTGTTTGGTGGACTTCTTAGTGCCATTATAGATCCTCCAACACAACCCAGGACCTCCGCTTGCAATATGTCGTCCAACTTCAAACTCCCGAGTCACCGGGTTACCCATTACAGCGCTGGTGACGTCCGCAGTCACCTTGGTGACAGTGCTTTTTAGCTTGTTCAGCATGGACTCCATATTCAGGCTCGATCTGGACGCTGAGGTAAGACATTGATTTTGACCAAAGAGGACAGAGAAGCAGTTTAAAGAGCTGAAGTCAGTCCGAAGTGGAAACACAATGGTTTTTTACAGTCATTGAAGGAGACAGCCGTGTTCTGCTGGCAAGTCCATCAGACATGGACTCAAATGCACCTGCATGTAAATTTGCACATCAAAGTGCCTGCCACTGTCCTGCCTGAGGAGAACTAAAATTGAAAAAGCGTAAGCTGTCCCCAAAAATATAAAATGACTCAAAGCACACTCGGCTGCACCACAATAAGGCCCTTTCAAAAAGAAATGTGAGTGACTTAAAGCATGTTGGGCAAAAATATGCTGGACAATACAGCATAGCTGCAGGTAATGAAGCACTATAAAATGGGGTTTCGAATGCTTTAATGTGTAATGTGAAAACATCTGGCGAATGATGTTTACAAGCCCAATAAAATGCATGAAGCAGATTTTAAAATGTAATTCTTTACGGCCTCATACAGACAGCATTGATATAAAACTGCAGTTCTGTGGCTAATAATGATGTAACTTCATACAATGTACAGAAACATTCCACTGTGTTGTCAAAACGATTATAAACAGCTGTGTTGACCAAGTCCAGCCCTTTTCTTTCCATATTTTATTCTATATTGATCAAATACCTCATGGAGGATGTGCAAGAGATTAAAAGAATAGTACCTATATTACTATATTTTGGTGCACAGAATCATCAGAATCTCAGTGGTTCATCACACTGTCACTGACACAATTCACTTTATGTGTGGAAAGAGCGGTCTGGTCCATTTGTGAGTAGTCACAAATACTAACCTGTGTTTCTGATGTACAGAATGTAGCAATATTTTGTGACACATTTCCTGTGGTTCTTATTGACCGCGGATGCTTCTAACATCCTTATATGTAAATCTAAGGTCATTTTTCGTCGTACAATGCCAATAATGCTCAATTCATAGGTCCAAGCATCAAATGTGGATGGTAATATGATTTTCAAGCTAATGGGCAGACTGGAAGAATACCAGTTTCGGATGTTAACCACTGAAACCCCTTGCACGGACCCTTCATACATGCTTATCTAGCCTAGCACAATTGTTAGCATTCAGATCTCAGAGAGCTCACTACATTTTTGTAACTTTGATATTATGAGGTTTAATATGTCTGCAAGAACTTTAAGTCCTATACCCTCGTTAGGCTGAAACTCCGTGTGTTATTTTTCTTGTTTAACTTGACTGGCATGTTTGATGGTGAAACATCTTACTGTTAGCCAATATAATCGTCTTGTTCAGCCTAAACGTAGACATCAATGCTGGCAGAGCTGTGACAGAACAATAATCACTTTTTATGTTTTTCAAACCTTATCTTAACATGTTACCTATTTGTGTAGTTAGTATCACTGCTTCAGATTGTTGGCTACAGTTAAAGACTAATTTATTGACAGATCATGGAAGCTAACTAGCCAGCAACGCGCAAGTAAACAGCTACGTTGCACAAAAGAGCGATGGGTTTAATTAAAAATAAGCCGTCATTTAAAAAACCAAAAACCAAAGAAAAAACCTCAAGCTACTTACCTTAATGGAGAAAAGGCTTTCAGTTTTCTGGCTTGCTATAAGTGGACTGTTGGTAAAGCTGCTGTCAGTACTGGCTGTGAAACACAGCCCCCATGTCTTCCAGTAGCATACGAAATGGGTTAGCTTAGCATGCTAGTAAACCTCAAACCCTACTTCCGGGTTGTGTCAAGTCAGGTGCGTTGACGTCATGACTGAGCCTCTACCCTTTTTATTGATCTGTTTTTAAACCTTTTAAACCAGTCACTTTGTAAAGTGTTTAAAATGCTAGTGAAATACTTTGATAATTCACAAACTGTAGATTGTTTTCTCATGATAAAAATGATTCAATAACAGTTAATAACTAACATTTAATGTTCGTGACTACTTGCTATTGAGAGAATGAACTTATGCAACAACAAATAAAAATGATTCCTTATCAGAGTGTGAAGAATGTCATAAAAACAAAAAAACATTATAAATAAAGAAGTCCATCCCCTTTAAACCCCACTGAGAGACCCCAGGACAGAGCAAGACATTGTTTTCTCATTTTTTTATTGCGTGTATTTATTTTTTTTTTTTTTACAGATTTCAGCTAAAGTGCATTCTAACATAACTTCGGTAATTTCAAACAAAAGACAAAATCAAGTGATTCATTTATGTGTAACCTGGCTTCATAAAAATTAAACCATACAAAAATCCAAATAAGGCAATACCTTTGACCAAAAATAAATTAGTAACCTATAATAATATAAATTCATAAAACTTACAACCTTTTCATTCAAGTCACAAAGGCCACAATTCAAGTAAAATTCTAAAAAGTTCAAATTAAAGTGTGTTATTAGTAATAAATGAATTGAAAGCCCATAAAATTAAAGCTAACATTACCCTGAGCTATCTTCAGCCTAGCATACTAATGTATCCTCTCATTTCCTATCATGTCTAACATTATGCAACAAATTGCAGTGACATTAATGCTTTATCTTATTATATTTCCTTTAACAAGAGATGCTACCAAACATCAAAGGACACAGCACCCAAGTGCACTGTGAGAAACCCAAATTAATCCAAATAAAAACCCTCTTTATTTTTTAGTACACAAGCTTCTCACTAACTGCTGCAAAACAGCTGGCTAACTGGCCAATGAGACTAGTTCTTTAAAAAAAAAATCCCTTTAACAACCTCTTTAAATTCTTGCCACTTATAATCTTACAGTAATACCCCTCATATCTGGCACAGTAATGAATTAACTGTTGATATGTACAACATAAATCCTCTGTTGGAAAGTTGGGGGAAAAAAAAGGTCTTACACCATCATTAAACACGGGATCATAAAAAGCTTAATTACAGTTTTTAAAGTAGTGCAAAATCACCTACACCTATGGCTGAAATAATGCTTGATAATAAAATTATTGTTCCAGCTGGTTTTGTGAAGTGCCTCAGAAATCAGACCAGTACCAGTTTAGTTTCAGAAAGTGCTGGAGAAGTGCTGGAGGAAGACCACAGGGTGATGCTTCTCAAACTCTTTGAGGAGCTTCCTCTTCTCTTTGAGTGGCATGCTCTCGCTGGACGAAATGTCACGAAGAAGCTGTTTGAGGTTCTGCAGGGTGGTGGCCTCGCGCTGGTCCTCGTACTCCTGCGCAGTCCTCTGCTGGCAGAAAGTGAAGGCTGCAACACAGAGCGGAGGAGATTATAAATATCTGGTGTGGTGCAGTGGTGCCTCCATGTGGAGAAAACACTTTTACTCTTGGCTACAATTTTAAATACAATCAGTACAGATGCATTTGAATCCTAAATGTGGGAACTGGATCGTCTTCAGCAGATAGTAGCTTGACTAAGTTGTATGTTTAACCAGGATGTTTTTAAGAAAAAGACAGAAAATACTGTTTATATGTGAAGATTCTTACAGATCTGAAGGCATTTCTACTCACTCAAGTTATTTAATGTAATTATGTACTGTGTCATGTTAGCAGGTGCGCCAATAATTCACTGAAGCTTCCTTTAACTTACTGGCAATTGAGTCTGGGTCTTTGCCCTGCTGCAAAGTCCTCAGTGTTGTCCTCACAGCTTCAATAAGGTTTGTTGGAGTCTGTCAGAGGAAAGTCCAGCATGTAGATAATTAACATTTAAAACACCACCCCTCATTTTTTATGCATTACCAGGAAAGCGAGAAATCGGTGCAGTTTACTGAAACAAAGCTAGAAAAACCCCAGAGAGCGCAGACCACCGCCAAGCAGTTCGACTCCCTTATTTTTGTGTGTTCTGGATCATAGTAGAAGCTAGAAGTCTGTCCAAGTCTTCTCTCCTCGCGCTCACTGCTGCTCATAAGTTTCATTTCTGCTTCCTGACATCATGTGCAGCTGCACACTTCTGCCACAAGGGGGCACTCATGCCTCATCAACAGCCTTTCCAACATGGCCGATCTCACAATGATAAAGAATCCTTCAAAAACAGTCCTGGATCCAGAAGGACAGACCGATACATCGGCCGGCCGATATTTGTTTTTTGCCGGTATCGGCTGATATACAAGCAGCAGTTTTTTATGTTATAAGTTCAATTTCTTTTTGATATTCTTACAAGTGCATTGTTTCTATTCTATATATTCATCACAAGTTAATGTTTCTATTTAATATTTGTTTACAAGTCCTCTGTTTCTCTTTTATATATATTTTAGATATTTATGAAGTGCTTTATTTCTTTTTTATTTCAAGAGTTTTCAAAATGAGGTTTAATCGTGTCCATTATATTAATATGGGGGTCAAAATGCATTATTGGCCCCAAATATCGGCTGAGGCTGATGAGAAAATATCGGTATCAGCTCTAAAAAAATCTGTATTGGTTGATTCCTACAAGACAAGTTTGTTAAATGTTCTGATATGTGCAACACTAGCTCATCCCTTGAGCTAGGTTCCTTCTGTATGCTAAAATGATTCATAAATCAGTGATGAGGGGCTCAATAAAAGAAAAAAGTATGAGTGCAATGCATCACTCAAAACCACTACAAACTGCCACAAAGTCTGGCTCCTTGGAAGTAAAACATAAAGAAGTGAGAGGTGGTTTGAGGCTGTGTGCAGTTCTGAACCTGTAGCAGTTTTTAGGCATTTAGAAATCCTTGTTAGAGAAACTGAGAACCCAAAACAATAAACAGGACAGCAAAGTACCTTGAAGAGCTCGGTGTGATTGTCCATGAGAAAGAACACCAGGGTTTCGCTCTGTGATCGAGTCAGCTCGTGGTTCTGAACTAGAGCTCTCTGAAAGGTGCGGCAGACCAAGCACCTGTTTTCAGTCTGGGAGAGAAACAAACCTGTCAGTGAGAGACTGTTCCAACTGGGGATGGGCAATACCGAAATTTTTCATGTCGATACGATACCAGTAGTTTATGGTACTTTTTCAGTGATACCAATACAGATACTTTTTTTTCCTTTGAAGAAAATCATATGATTGTACATTTTGCATTAATATCTTGAATGCAAGGACAATATTAGATATAAGTAAAACCTGAGAACAGAATACTGGAAAGAAACGCTTTTAAAACAATAATAAATTATAGCGATGATAAAATTAAACAAAAATAACTGAAAGACATTTTTCTTCTATCAAATAACATAATATATACGAACTAAAATAGTCAAATTTATCAGGTGGAAAATGTTAAAATAGAAAACAGTAATATTACAAATTTACCAAAACATAATGTATAATAACCTGCATTAAACCACTGAAAGACAACAAAACATCATCATCATCATCACTAAAACTAGCAACATCATCATGACATCTGATAGGCTATCACCATCATGTGATACAGCAGCTAGAATCTGGCTGCTTCCATCATTTCATCGCCTAAAACTCTCAGAAGTGGAAACAAATTACATGTTTTGGTTCTGTACAGAGGTATTGCGATACTCAAAAAAGTATCGATTCCGATATTTTGTCTGGCTGGTATCGAAGTATTGACTCCAAGGTATCCATATGCCCATCCCTAGTTCCAACGCTTTACCTGCTGATCCCTGAAATTCAGCTCAATAAAGCTCTCATACATTTTTTCATTATTTTCTATTCTACAAGTGTGTAAAGAAGCTGTGTGCGCTACCTGCTTCTGCAGCCGGCAGGCGTCTGGCTGAGCAGCTGCAGCCATGAAGGTCAACAGTCTCCGAAGTTCATCTCTCACACTCGTCTCCAGCAGCCGCAAACACAGCTGAGATGCTCTGATGGCGTTCTGTGACTTCCCTTCATCTGGAAACGAACAGAGGTGCTTTCTTTATGTGCCACTTTGTTTAATTTATTAACACATTTGTCAACTAATGTCAAATATCCAAGACTGGGTTTTTAAATCTCACCCAGTAAATTCAGAATAGCAGCGTGTATGTCCAGGTAGCGTCCTGACAGAAGTGGAGCCTTCTCCTGGCCACTGTAGTACTTCGCAATAGTGTCAAAGAGTAGTCTCTTCTGGCTTGCCATGTGCTCCGCGTTGCCATTATCAACAGAGATTTCACCATCTTGTTGGCTGATCTGTTCCCCTGCAACTACGATCAGTTGGTCAGGAAACAGCTCCAAGCAGTCTGCTGCTGCCGACAGCCACGCATCCAACCTGAAGGAAAGATATTACTCTCTCACTCGTGGCCAACAAATACAGAAGCAGGTTTTTTTCACACCGTCTGAGACGCTTTAAAGCAGGTGTCTGCAACCTTTACAATCCAAAGAGCCATTTTACACTTAACCAGCTAAATAAAACTCATTTAGAGCCACAAATGTTCCATGACCTTTTGAAAGAAGGCAAATTATCATTTTTGATAAATACTTATTAGGATTCAGGTTTATTTCTATGTTTAGATTTTGAAACAAAAATCTTGCAAAAAGTGGATACTTTCTCTTTAACTATAAAAAAGGTTTATAAAAATGTATTTGTGGGAAATGATGTGGGAAAAAAAACCCTAATTCCCGAACAAATGACAAAGAAATAGATTTTTAAAAATACATTATTGCCTTGGTACGTTTTGTGTCATTATGTTGTGGAAATTCAAGATTATGCCATGAAAAAAAAAACCTGCTAAAGCCTATAAATGTTATTATGTGTACATCTGTATTTTAAAATATCAGCCAGTTCTTTATCATTACTGGTCCAAGTTCCGAGGAGCCATTGTGGTAGGTCCAAAGAGCCACTTGCAGCTCTGGAGCCGCAGGTTGCAGACCTCTGCTTTTAAGACACACAACCTTAAAAATATGCGTTTCTGACTCGTTTTGATGACACAGCAACATTCATCATGCGCATTTTCGAGCAATCACTGCCCAGAGCCGTCCCGGGGCTCAGAAACAGCACTATACAAGTTTCCCATCCGGGACGCAACTGTGACGTTGGAGCAGACTATTGGGAACGCACCACGTCACTTACTAGCAAACAGATATGAACCAGACATGAACATAGCAGTTATTTTGAACGCGCATCATGTCGGATTCTGTAAAGAAACGCAAGGAAACATTACTGAAGGAAAAAAGGAAAAGAAAGAGACGAAGGGACAGAACAAGAATCAAGATAAGACTGTTTTTTACTGGCTGGAGTGAATCACAGTACAGGTACGATGGAGAGGATGCTAGTTTGCCGTCGATAGGGGGTGCTAGTGTTGTCACAATACTAGAAATTCAGCGGTCGATACCAGTAAATTTCCACAGTACTCAATATTAAATTCCACACCATGATCATCCCGAATAAATAGAAATAAATACAATAATAAAATAGAACTGTTATGGTATGAAGCCTTCATGTATTCTAAAGAAAACAATCAACATTGTGTTCAATACTTTCCATCAGCCCTGAAAATGCCAGCAGCCACAGATCTGAACATTTTTACATAATGAATAAAGATTTAAACAGAAATAATAGGATAAAAGATAACTGCACACACGTGTGCGCACACACACTTGGACTGAAGCAGTTTTAGACTGTCCATTGATTCACGGACATGATGATGGGCCCTCCAAGAAAACTATTTATAAAGTTTAATTTATTATCTTCAAAGCATTATTACCTATTCAAGCGCGCTTAATTCCAGTTGCAGCAAAGTTTTGTTTCAAACTCCGTGATTCACGTGTTCTCTGCGTGTAAAGATGCTGGGATGACTGACAGCTGGTGTGGGATGATGCTCGTGGAGGTTGGAGCAGAGCGCTACGCGGCTTCGATTAGAATTGGGGGCCCGCCACTACTAAATGATTATGGAGGAAACATTTATGGCTCCTTGTTGCTCTTTTTCGCCAACAAGATGAGGGGGAGCAGCAGCCCCTCTGAGGAGACATCCTCACTGAACTGTTTGGCGGATGAACACCACGCTCGGTACCGACAGTACAACAGTAATGCTGGCACCGACTTGGTACCGAAGTACTGAGTACCGTGACAACACTTTCCCTTGGGTGTCTTTAAAGTGTTTGACATACTGGGGGAGGTGGAGCGAGTCGGGCAGCTCTCTTTCCAGGCACGTGTTGGAGAAAATCAGGTCCTGGCTGGCCAGAGGAACTCTACGAGTTTGAGGGTGAGCCCTTTCAGCAGAGGTTAGGATGCAGTCCAGCATGGGCAACTCTATGATCTGCAGCAACTGCAGCAGGGTCTGTTGTTTCCAAACCTCCTCCACCACTAGGAAAGAAGAAAAATATCAAGATTTGTCCATTTTAAATTAACATACAGAGCCCCAGCAAAATGACAAATTTTCTAGTTACCAGCTTTCGAGAGAAAGCCAGGAGTTGTGGTGGTTGTGGTCAGATTCAGAGAGAAGGATGGTTGTAGGTCGATTGTTCTCAGAAGCCTTTCGACCCTCCTGTCCGATGGGCCGACAGCAAGAGGGTTTGAGATCGTTCTCAGTTCTTTCAACCTGAGACAACAAGCAAGCATTTAGGTCTGTGAAGAGTTGCTGCATGATCTCACAATGTCATTGTTCTGGGACTAAATAATAATACATTTTATTTATAGAGCGCTTTCAAAGAAGCTCAAAGACGGTTTACACGAGGGACAAAACAAGTCTGGTAAAATTTAAAACAAACATCCGATTAAAATATATTCAATACAACAAAAAAAAAAAAAAAGAGAGAGAGAGAGAGAGAGAGAAGGCAACAACTAATAAAATGGTAAATAAAAAGGAGAGGGGGCAATAAATAAAATAAATCACAGCCAAAATACAATTAAGTTGATAAAAAAAATTTCATATCTGAAATGCTTTACCTTAAATGAAAAAAAATACAACTAAATAAAAGGAGTCAATTTAGCAGCAGTGTAACTACAAATGTTCCAATAACTTGATTTCACAATTAATCGTGGGATTAAATGTCACACAGGGCTGCTCCATTATGAAAAAGAAATAATTATCACCATTAATTTCATCAATATTAAAATCACGATTATCCAAAGATTATATTTTTTGTTACACATTTATTTAGAATTTCTCTCTCTGTAAAAAAAAACACTTCATTTATGATTTCTATAAAATGTTCAAATAGAAAAGTAAATATAAGCTACAAATATGTACCTTACAGCTGATTCTAAAGTATAAAACACTAAATGAATGAAATAAATATATTCTGAACATGAAATAAGGCACAGAAAAACATAAATGTATCCAATATAAACTATGTATCCAGTAGGGATGGGCATTTTAGGTGATTTCTAAAGTCAATTAGTCAAGTCAATCAAAATCGATTAGTCGTGACATCAACATGATGTCACCAACAATGAAACAAAAAAACTCATATCCACAAAGGAAAATTGTAAAACGTGTGAGATCTTAAACCAATAATGTGTATGTTCTTTAAATCAGTGTTTTTCATCTTGCTTTGTTTGTTGTCATTGTGCGGGCTTTACTGTACAGTAGATGGATCAGAAGTAGATCAGGTCTGGCTTTACTTCATGTAGCATGATGCTACGTGAATTATGAATTTTGATGTGGTAATTCTTCAATCTCAAACAATTTATTGATAGTAAAGCTTAGAGAAAGTCTAGTTCAGTTCACCTGGAAAAGCTGTAGTGGATTTTAGGTTTATTCTGACATCATACAAATAGTCAAATATCCCTAGCTTTTTGTGAGTAGTGTATACTTCTTTATATAATTGTAATATAATGATTATTTCTCTGGCAATAATCATACCAAGAAAATCTATAATCGCGGAATTGTAACAGGTCACAGAAGACATCTTAACAAACCTTGAGCTCTTCTTCCTCTTTGTCTCCCATTTCACTGGCAGCATGTTTTCTGCATCAACACAATCCTCCTTCATGCCAGAACTGCTCATCACTTTATATTCCAGAAAGCGATAAAGGCTGCAGCTGCTGTCCTCAAAGGTCACCTCCTTTTCTCTGCGAAACAGCTTCGTGCCCACTGGCTCAAACACCTTGGCCTCCATCAGAGCCTGGCAAAGCCGAGCAGCTTTGAGGCGGGACACCTCGCTCGTGCAAAATGCCACATTCTGCATCAGATAACTGAGAACTGCATCCACGGCGTCCGAGCCTGTGAAACATTCAGCATGAACGCGGAGGTGTCTCCTGCAGCGACGCACTTCTACCTGAGTCTGCAGGGCATGGATGATGTTGTGCCACAGCTGGGTGGCTCCAAAGGGTCCTGAAAATCCTATTTGGAGACAAAGTGTTGTAAGAAAAGAAGAAAAGAAAATTTCTGAGCTAGAATTATCTAATTAGCTTAATTCCAGTTCATTTTAAATGCAAAACAAGCTGATCTTTAAATAATATGTTTTGCTCTTGAATGTTGGTGACTAATAGCCGTGACATACAGACAAAAAGATTCACTTTACAAAGTCTGCACAGCATCCCAAATTCTGCTTCAGATGTGAGTTTTCTTCATTTGCTGTAAGTCTAATGATCTATCAAAGTCCCACAAGCTCAACAAAATTTTCATCTGGTGAGGAAAGACACCTTATTAATCAGTCATCTCTGCTGAGCAACCAATAGTTGGGTTCATGTGATGGATGCACCTTGGTCTTAGGGACTTTGGATCCATCACAGGTCCGTCCATCTGCTCCACTGAGAGAAACTCTTTAATCTGGCTATAAAACTGAGCAGTGGAAACTTATGCATGTATTAGTTGCAAGCATGTTGAACACAATTTACCTTATAGTGCAGTGATCAAGTGTTAAAAGTGCAGTGTGGGTGCATAACACACACACAGTGTGTTGTGTGTATATATATATATATATATATATATATATATATATATATACACACATATACATATACACACACACACACACACACACACAGCATTAGTTATTAACAATGACGCGCAACTTAAAGATAGTTAAAAAAAAAAAAAAAAAAAAAAGTTTATCATTCTTTCAAGCTGCAACATAAAACCGAAAGCTTAAATCGTCTAGAGTTGGAAAGTAAGACACAAAAAAATAGAGATAAAGCCAGAATGCTCACTGTGCACAAACAAATCTTCATATGAAGACAAATGTCTTCAACAACCGTCCAGAAGGAATGTTACTGAAACGTCCTGCCACCTAAGTAAAGACTTAAAGTTGTCCACTGACACAGAACATAATAAAATAAAATAAAATAAAATAAAATAAAATAAAGTGGCATCCTGAGCAATGTCCTGAGAGCCAAAGATAACACGACGGTTGTACCCAACGCATAAATCTTTGCGCCATAACAAATATTTACGGTATCTACACAGAGCTGTGGCGGTTCGCTTACGTGGTCACAAATACATGAGAGATATAAACTGACATAAAATTATATTACTTCTACTCAAATCTTACCATGCTGAACGTTTTCACGAAAACTTCTTGTTTGGCTGTTTAACCTTCTGAAGCGAGGAGTCAAATCAACCGCCATCCCGAGACTTTAGTGTGACGTAATCCTCCTTTTTCTTCTACTTGTCTAAAGGGCAGATCTCTGCTCACTGCTGCCCCCAGCAGGTAAAAAGCAGAACCTGGAACAAAATTATAACTGATATTCAATGCAAGATTTAAAATAAATATATAAATATATTTTTCTAAAGAGGGGTTAAGTGTATTCCCTAAGAGTTTCACTGAAAATGTTAATGCTGGGCTGGATTTATAAGGTAAGGCTGAGTAAATACGAGGAATGTTTATTCTTCATTGTGATATCTTATAAATGTCCCCTCCCACACACACACTCTCATGGAGTCCTTAAACTAACAAATACTCATCATTTCATTTATCATCTTTTCCCACTGTTCCCAAACAGATTTGACTAATTCATATTTAGATTTTTTTCTCCGGCAGTCTATGTAATTATAAACTGTATGCTCATATTTTGGACAAGTAAAAATAAAAAAGAAAAAAATAACATGTTGGGTACTTACACTGAGTTTTGTGAAACTGTAATTTTGATTTTATTGAATGTATCTACACCCCACTGTCTTGTATATTTTTCATAGTCTCTAATATTGTTAACATGTTTGAAAGGGAAATCAAATTAACAGTGGGAACTTAATCCAAATAGACTACTGCAGCAAAACATGTCAAATATTTTATGTTTGAGCATTAATAACTTTATTTTTAAGGTTTTGATTATTTTAAAGCTGTCAGTAGATGTTGAATGGGGGTCTTACTCCCCATTGTGATAGTTGTTAGACTGTCTGAATTTGTTTTCCTTGACAGAAATAGCATGATTTTGAAGTACAGTGAATGAATGAATGAATGAAAGAATTATATACTTTGAACATATTGAAAAATAAAAGTGCAATAAATTTGAGAGTAAATCATTTTAATATTAACAAGAAGAAATACGAAGGTTTTTTTTTTTAGAAGACTGAGTAAATACTGTCACCTAATGGGCAGAAAAAACTATTGCAGATGGTTGCAAACAACAGTGCATGGTACTAAATGTTCCAGCTGTCAGCACCCTGAACATAATGGATAAATAAATAATAACAAATAAACAAATAAATAATTAAAGGGAATCCTAATGAACTTGGATTAACATTTATTACAAAGCATATTTAAAATACAGTCAGCGATGAGCCAAACATACATGAAAACTGGTGATTAACTCTCAATTGACTGTCTTTTCTGACAGTAAGAGTCAATATTGTGCAGCTTAATATTTTCAACCATTTTCATAGAATGTGTGCCTCTACATAATATAACCGTATGAAGGAAATCCTGTCCTGTCCCACTTTATGCCACATCCGTAAACAAAACCGTCCCACGTGAAGCGAGAGCGGAACGTACCAACTCAACCAAGAACAATAATGTGTGGATTATTGCTTAATATAAACATTTATCAACGAATTATGTTAAGTTTGGATTCACATATCTATCTGTAAGATAAATATATATATTTCACTGAGTGTATTTAATCTTGAATCCCGTGTTCTCGTTTGTTTGGTAATTGAACACCCCCGTGAGAGAGATGGTTCAGCCTGTTTGTCCTCGCAGAGCTGCACGAGAGAAGGACCTTTAAACGGCTATAGGGCAAAATCGGACGACGACGACCCTCCACTACTGAGTCGAACTAGTGTTGGTGTCAGTCTCCTTTTCTGGAGACTTGTTTTAGGTAAATCTGATTTGTTTTAAAGGCTGTGACTTATTTAATTTGGTGTATTGGTGAACTTCAACATTGAGTCTCGCTTTGTTGTTGAGCGGAAATTCAGTAGACAGAGAAAACTGTACAGAAGGTTCTAGCGCGCGCGTCAAAGCTAAAGTTAAAGTAAAACAACTGTATGGAAGAGACCATATTTATCATTTATATTCGACTTTATATCATAAGTAGAATCATTTTTCACAAAGGCAGGAAAGTTACGTAAACAGCAGTGTTAGTTTGACAGTTCGCTTCAGCATAATCTTCCGAACAGCTCTTAGCGTCTTTTGTGTCACGATAAAAATAAACGCACGCCATAATGTGCCCGAACCATTGTTTTGGTCAGTATCTCAGATCACGTGTACCCACTTCTTACGCGTGTATGGATATATTTTCTCTATCCATGTGCAAAGCTGTGCAACCAAAGATTTTCCATGGAGAGTTGAGTGACGGCTGCAACAGCCAATAAGGAAAGTTTCCATGTGTGTAGCCCCGCCTTCCCGATCTACTGCTTTGTTTACATTATACTGCAGTCAAATGTGGATCTTCAAGGTTGTCTCTGTTGGGGGGGGGGGGGGTTCTGCATGAGTTACTCTAACAGTATAAAATCCGTAAAATGGTTTTGGAAAATACATTTTATTTTCTGATTATGTTTAATCAGGGGAACCTTTTTGATTTGTCCTCCTTGCTTTACCTTAACATCATACTGCTTTTTATTCTCACTAATATTCAGACTGCTTACAGAGGCATTTTTATAATGAAGCAGCACATGACAGAGGACACCTAATCCATAATCAGCTTTCTGGACACCACCGCTTCAATCCCTCCAGATTATCTCTGAAAATTGGCCCGCTGCATTGCTTTGACCTAGCTGTTAAGTGTAGCAGATGATGTAGTTGCAGTGGAGCTGCACATTAGTCCTCCACTCCTCCACCCTTCCTTCTCACCCCTTGAGCTATCTTTAAACTGCAAGAGCTGAGTGTGTATTCATTTTTGGCAGCAGATAACTGAGACCAGGGACAGGAACACCCAGGGGTCGTCTTTCCAGCGCTGTATGTGTGAGATAATATTAGAAAGGCGGAGGCCTTTCATTGTAGGTGTTACAGTATTAAAGATTTTATCTTGCAAAGTGTGGCATTTAGAGTTTATAATAGAAAGGTGCTAATGTGCACAACCCCTTGTTCTTTTTAATGCTGTCATGCTTCTTTTGGAAGCCGTTCAACACATGGTTGTAACAGGATAGGTTTTATTGTTTGGAAGCCCTCTGTTGTTCCTTGTTGCCCTGGAAACACAAATGATCTCCATAAACAGACTGCAAACAAAGACGAAACAATCAAGGCTTTTTGTTGTTCTGCTTCTTATCAGTGGGCAAGCACAACAAAGTTTTGGAAAATCTCTCTGTTTAATTTCCTGTCAAATTTCTTAGGGTTGTTGGGAACTTCTCTTGCGCAGCTGTAACCCAAGATGCCTCTAAACGATGAGCGACCCACCTCCACATCCAGCGGGGACGACCAAAGCAGCGATGTGGAGTCATCGTCTGAATGCTGCGACAGCATGACTTCCAGTGACCAGAACTGTTCACGCAACAGCTTCAACAGCGACTGCTCCAGCAAGCATTGCACACCCTCCTGTGAGTTTGCCCCATCATATTTTTACTTGCCCTATCATACACTTGCAGATCTTCCTCTCCCTCAGTAAAACACTGTACTCTATTGTTTTCCTGTCTCTGAAAAGGTTTTCTATGTGCTTTATTTTTGCACTGAGATGCCACTTTGAAAATTAGATTTACACGTGTAATCACATGAGTGAATAACTTCTTATCCCTGCAGCTGTAACAATCCTGTTTTTGCACTTAGACTTTGTTTTGTTTTTGTTACCCACAGCAAGCCCACCCAAAATCCTAACTCTTGATGAAGTCATGGAGGCTGGAAAAGACCTGTTCCATCTCAAAATTTCACATGAGATTGTCATGGACCCCAATTTCCATATGGACTTGAATAGCAGACAACAGCACAGGTATTCACTAATACACTGTTTCTCAAATGGGAGTACACTCTAGGGGGGTACGTGAACAAATAGAACAAATAACAAAAGTAGTGTTCACGTAAAATTTCATTAAAGAGTGTTAAATATTTCAATGTAATAAATGTAAATCATAAGCAAAAAGAAGAAGAAGGTGAAAAAAGATTGAAAAAGCTTTATTTATTCCAAGGGAAACTGCGGTACAAAAGTTACAATACAAAAGTAATAGAAATTAAGCTACAATAGGACAAAATAAAATGAAGACTAACATTAAATAAACACACACACAATTGACATATGGCTAAGTCAGGACCCCACCACTCACTCGGACAAACAATCAACATTCGGTGACAGGCGCTTTGTGACGTCTCAAGAGATGACAGCTGTCAGCATGGACAGCAGACGCGGGATCAGACAGAGAGACAGAGATAAAAAATAAAAAAAAACGTTCACAAGTCTGAAACTGCGAGTAGAAATCAATCCTGTAAAGTCTCTGAAATGCGACTAGTGTGCGCTCCCTCAGCTTCTTGCACAAACTACTGCACGGCTGCCGGTGTTGTGCCAAAAAGTGATCGTCTGCCAAAAACTGATTAGTAGAGTAGAGTAGAGTCTGGCTGCAGCTTGGAAGCCAGAGGCGTGTCGTTACCCACGTTACTACATGTCACCGCCACCACACGCACGAGAGCACGGTAAAATCTAACCCTGACCCTTACCTTTCCCCTAACCACGACCCACCCACTACACTACACAACACGCGGCTGTTTAGTCAGTTTTTGGCAGAGGATCACATTTAAGCCCTGCCTGTATGTGTTCAGGTATTTGTGGCCCCCAGCACGTTTGAGGTACCTCTTTTCTGGAGATGGAGGACACCAATGTCCTACAGTAGATCCAGTCCTTGCAGCTAATTGATGAAGATAGGAAACTCAGTACTTTGCCCTCCATTGACAAAATGCTTAAACAAAAAAAAAAAAACTAGTACGTTTGGCTAGTGTTAACTAACTTATGCTAACGTTAAGGATGTTAAAGATAACTTCATATTTCTTTCCAGCAAAGTAACAATATGTTGTCTCAAATACGATGTTGTCTTACCTCAGAACCGATGTAGACATCCTTGTTAATTTTATCCACATTCAGTTGATGTTGTGGTCTGCCGCAGAACTTTATCCAAAGCAGACACTTTTTTTGTTTGAGATGTGGCTTGGGAAAGGACAAAAAATACACCCCGTCTCCCAACCTCTCAGGATACCTCGTGTCGGAGTTGCATGTACCCCATGCACACCGTTTGACCATTTTAAACAAAAAACAAACAAACAAAAAAAAACACATAAAAACAAACAAAAACGGAGCAACTTCAATGCTCTTCAATGGACATTCAAGCAGAGAATGTCAGAGTGTAATGGGCTAGCTGTGCGCACTGTGATTGGTTCATCTTGTTTGGGGGCGTGGTTTAGCCAGAGGTCAATTAACCAATTGCAACGAAAAACAACAATTTAGCACCATAGTCAGTCATTAACTGTACCGCTTATCCAGTCCAGGGTCACGGGGGTTGCTGGAGTCTATCCCAGCTATTATCAGGCGAGAGGCAGGATGCACCCTGGACAGGTCGCCAGTCTGTCGCAGGGCAACACAAAGAGACAGACAACCTTTCACGCTCACATTCATACCTAAGGACAATTTAGAGTGTCCAATTAACCTAACATGCATGTCTTTGGACGGTGGGAGGAAGCCGGAGTACCTGGAGAGAACCCACGCATACGCGGGGAGAACATGCAAACTCCACACAGGAAGGCCGCTGTTGTAACTGTTCAAACCCCCTCCCCAGTCAGGACTCGAACAAGTAAACCTTCTTATTGTGAGGCTGCGGTGCTAACCACCATGCCACCGTACAGCCCTATTTAGCTCTATAGTTTTAATAAATAAGTAAATAAGTACAAGCTTGTTAGTAATTAAGTCAGGGGTGTCCAGCTCCGGTCTTCGAGGACCACAATCCTCCCTGCTCCGACACACCTGACTTCAATTAATGAGTCACTGTGCAGAACTTCATCAGTTCTTTCAAGGGAAAGAAAACCTGCAGGACAGCGGCCCTCGAGGACCGACTTTGGACACCCCTGAATTAAGTGATTGAGGCGAACTGTTGCAATCATGAAAGTTTAATTCACAACTAATTAGCATGTAAATAATTTCAATCACCAGATTTAAAAAAAAATCTTTTTCAGAAAATATTTTCCAGAAGGACTGCAAGCTATGAGAAGAGCTATTGGCTTTGAGCATCTACAAAAGCTTTTCACTTTCAGTGACACGTTTGATGAAAGCGTGATTTGAGTTTTACTGGCTTACTGTAAATATGCACAAAGCTTAATTTGAAATTGTACAAAGGTACCAAACAAGTATTTTTGGGTTGAAACAACTTATGTTCTCCTCCTCAAAAATGATTATCAATACATGGTTGGTTGAAAACAGAAAGTGCAGTGCCTTGATGACACAAGTTTTTCGACAATGTTCCCCTAAAATCCAACAGAAAAAGAGCCAGATCGACAAAATAGAAATTAAAAAATGGTTTAAAACAACGCAGAACTAATTAAAATAGAAATGTTTTGTGGTGGTGCTGGTTTTTAAAAAGATTTCCTGTATTGGAAAAAAATGTGCATCCAATGGGAGATAAGTACCGCAGAGAATGAATCTAAATGAGATTATTGAAGGGAGAAAAACAATTAAAGGCAGATCAGTAAGGAGAGTTAAAGGACGAGATGTTGTCATTAGCTAACAAACAGCCAGCAAATCTAAAGTAACGGCGCTGAAGTGTTTTCATGTAACTAACACACAGTTCACACAAAATTCACACAAAATAAACATAATGTGTCTGCATAAGTCCATAATTTTTATGCTTGTGCTTTTTATTTATGGCATTTAATGGTGATGGTATTATGGTTTTTATTTATTACTCGAAGGAGTGTAAATTCAGGGAGCAAAAACTATCAGCCCTAGGACAGCAGTGATGAGTTTCCTCTGTCAGTGGAGGACAAAGCACAAGTCTAAACATATCCCAGACATAGCAGCATATAACATAGACCTCTCCTGCTTTCCTAAACTTCCCTTTTTTTAATTTCTTCTTTTAGTTTATTGAATCGGGTAAAAGATAACCTCCACAAGGCTTACTGGGACATCCTGGAGACCGAGCTGAACGATGACCCACCTGTGTATGAACATGCCATAAAACTACTGGAGGAGATTCGAGAGGTTAGCATGTAAAATTTGATGTCAACAGCTTCACTGCTTCATATATATATATATATATATATATATATATATATATATATATATATATATATATGATTAATGGAAAAATTGACTGACATTAAATCAAACTTGTTACTCCACACACAGATCTTACTATCATTCCTTAACCCGGGTGCCAATCGGATGCAAAGCCAGATTATGGAGGTGCTGGACATTGACCTGATTCGTCAGCAGGCTGACAACAATGCTGTAGACATCCAGGGACTTGCATCATACATCATCAGCACCATGGGCAAGATGTGCGCTCCAATTAGGGACGAGGACATCAAGAGACTGCAGGAAAACACAGATAACATCGTAACACTGCTGAGGTAGCGACGAGCTTTCGGTTCGCTGCACTTAAAAACTACTTGCCTGAGAAAACATGTTAACTTTGAGTTTATCTGTTTATCTATGAATAAGACGCAGTTTAACGACAGTGGATTTGTTTTTGTCTTTTTTTTCTACATACTAGGGAAATATTCCGTGTCCTGAACCTGATGAGGATGGACTTTGTCAACTTAATGATTGATATGGTAAAGCCGGTGCTGCAGCGGAACTGTGTTGAATATGAGAGGGAAAAATTTCAGACCATCTTGGACAAAACACCCAGTAAGTAAAAAAGACTGGTTTTGAGAATATCCAGCACATGGATGAAATTACAGTTGGGATTATAGATTTTACAATCCAATCCAATCCATTTAATTTTTAAAGCACATTTAAGTACAATCTTTCCCTCCTTCAGCTTTGTAAAGTTTCTTGGTAAGATTATGGTCAGAAAAATAATCACAGTTTAACAATTATCATGATTATTCTGCGTTACTTAATTTACCAGCAGTGTAAAACCACATTAAGGCTCCTGATTGATCTTTAAGTTAATTTATTTCCATCTTTTGATGTCAACTTAATTGAATAATGTAAAAAAACATAACCTGCACTAGGGAAGTTTCTGTAAAATGCAATATAAAATGTTTATAACATTTCTTTCAAACCTGAGTAGGGAATTTGAAAGAAAAAAATGAACAAATAAAAAAAACCATCAAGCTAGCTTTGACTCACAGTTGTGTTTTAGCAGAATAGCTGCCGTTTAGGACATAAATAATACTGGAACTGTTGAAATAGACAAGACCATATCTGAAATTGTATATGGATGCTTCTACAGATGCACACTGCATCTAAAAGAGGTCATTGACTTCATGTGGAGCCAGTCATGTTGGTTTATGAGGAGTTAAACTATCAGTTAAAATCAGTTAAAGACTTTTTGGGGTTTTCACATCTCTATAATCTAAGATGAAGTAAATGTTGGGCCGTATGCCCATTTCAAGTCAAACACTATTACAAAATTGCAAATGACACAATAACATTTAGTTTCAGTGAAAGATTAGACAAACATTATTGTTTGATTTTTAATTTTACTTTGGGTACAAAACTGGTGTTTTACCTGCAGGTGATGAAACATATCCGACGTGTTTCTTCTAGGGATGCATGATAACCATTTTTAAAACTGATACCGATAAATTTCAGCTCCTAAAGGCCGATACCGATAACACACACACACCTAATTATATCAAATAAAAAATTCCAACTGTATGGGGCAGCTAGTGTTTAAAATAAGATGGGGAAAGTGGTTTGGAAGCAGCTTGGGGTCTCCCCTGTGATGCAGCAGCTTTATTTCCCCAATCGCAATATCTCAGCGAGAAAAGCTTAAAAGTGGGATTTTCAACTTCTGCATGTCCGATCTTAAAAATTCCAACTTTATGGGACATAAGTTATTGGGGTAAGTCGTCATGATATCAGACTTATCGGAATGACGTCATAATTTCCTGTTATCGGCCTGATAATTATCGTGCATCCCTTGTTTCTTCCTTTCATTGTGACTTTTTTTATGTCTTGCTTTACAGGCAGTACCTTTTGGTACATTTTAATTGCATTCATTCTCCAGCACACCTGCATCAAATGAATGTCTCGTTACCAGCCTCGGCAGAACTGAATGACATGTGCAGGAGGGAATTAGCCGTTTGATTCTCTAGAACAGTCGTTCTCAACCATTTTTCTACAAAGTACTCCTTGTGAAATATATTTTCAGCCTAGTAACTTCTATCTACCGTAAAGTATTTTTCGTTAGAAAAATATATTAAAAGAAAAAAAAAAATACTGCACTATGTCATTTGTGTTTGGTTTATTAAACTAGAACCCTGCAAAACAGCTGTAATTTTGTCTTTGTTGGCCCTCAGCTCTCTTTCTTTTCAGTCAGATTTCTACTATGCTTCAACCTCGACTCAAGGTGACAGTGATTGACGTTTGACGTCATTTGGCTTTTAACAGATTAGGTCAAACCACGTCGGTATGTAGAAGACGGGTTTTTAATGAAATAGTATGAAACTAAGTTTAAACTCAGTTTATGAATGTACACTTACATTCATTAACATTTTTATTAGATCAATTTTATTGAAGGGTGTTTATTCATTTATTATAAAACGTAGATATTAAAAAAAAAAAGAATTCCACGCACCCCCTGGAATGCCTCGAAGTACCCCCATATGCACAACTCCACTACCTCCTGAACTTAAGTCAGCTCCTTTGTGTCCCGTCTTTCATTACTGGACAGATTGATTAATCCAGGTGTGTCTGGCCATTGTCATCGTGGTTACTGAGGTCAGACACACCTGGATTAATCATATTCATGCTGTGTTTTAAATGAAAAAAAAGGCCGCTGTGAGACTGTAAAATTCAATAACAACAACTCTGCTGTTTACACTTGAAACTTGTGAACAGAAAATATCTTATATAGAAGTTTAATAAACACAACGATACTGGTCGAAACCATCTATAAATCTACAATCTTGGGGTCCTCTGCAGATTACAAGCTCATATTTTGGAAAAACGAGCTCATGACGTCACTTCCTCGGAAAATTACCACTGAAAAACGAGTTCCGAGACAACTGGAACGCACCATAACTGTCCCACTGAGGCTTGCCTTTTCTGGAATGAAAACAAAGTAGCACAAGCAGTAACACGCAGACGTTGTGTATAATGTGTATATATTTATACGGTATGTTGTGCATAATCTTTTGTGGAAAGTGACGTACTGAGGGATCTTTGCGATTAATTCATTGTGTTGTTCCATACTGTGATTAATCGTAAAATGAAGTAACCGTGACATCCCTAATTACAATCCAAAACAATACAAATGACTGCAGTAATGCTGCGACACTAAGCTGCTGTGAACTCTCTCAGGTGCTTTAAATCACACCACCTCCTGGATCCAGTCCTCGCTGGAGGAGCTGCTGTCCACTACCATGCCTGCAGAAAAACCTAATGATGGTGGAAAAGGACAGCGAGCCATGCCTGGGCCCTTCCAGCTCCTCAACACCGCCTTCCTCCACCTTCTCACATGGGACTATTCACAGAACCCAATACCTGAGGTAGGGCTGGGCAATATGGACCAAAGATTTTTTACCCTAATTTGTCTGAAAGTTTCATTTAATATCAAACACCTGTTTCTTAGTATTGAAACATGTTTATCGTAAAGGTATCGCTCCACTGCAGCGATGGAACTGACTAAACACTGGTTAGAAATGTTTGTTAAATCGAAGTAATTCAAGATAGTTGGCTGCTTTTTTATGATTTCTTTGTAAAAGTCTTGGGGAGGATCGTCAGATCGACAGTTTAAATAATAGGGGTGGGAAAGAATATTGATACACTGAAATATCGCGATATTTTTATATGCCGATACCATATCTATATTTAAAAACGTGGTATCGATCTATTTTACTAATGAAATCTTGCGAGATATCATTTTGTTACGAAATCTCATGAGATTTCACGAAAAACCGCAAGATTTTGTAACAGAACGATGAAATCTTGCGTTATTTCGTGAAATCTCATGAGATTTCATTAGTAAAATAGATCAATACCATGTTTTAAAATATAGATATGGTATCAGCATATGAAAATAGCACGATATTTCAGTGTATCGATATCTTTTCCCACCCTTATTAAATAATCAGGCGCCCCCTTTTGTAGTCAGTCGAGGTGCAGGCGGGTCATTACGAAAAAATAAAGCAAAAAAATTGCATTATTTACACCTCAGGTGTATTAAAACACTCCTGAGGTGTGTTTTGTGTATGTAAAAACAATCAGTTTTTCTGCTTATTATGTGTGCTATAACCCTGTTGATGGTTTAGAATAAAATTAGAGTGTGAAAGCTTCTTATGAGATGTTTTGTTCTCGGTTCTGCTTTAGACTTGGGTGATGGATGAGACGCGTCTGCAGGAGATTCAGTGGCAGCTTAAGCAGTGTCAGGCAGTGAATGAGGTGCTGCTGATTGTGCACAGCACCATCGGAGGGCCAATCCAGGGGCTCCCCGCTCTGTCTGAGCGCTTGAAGAGGATGACCAGTGTGCTGTTGGATGGGATGCACAGACCGTCAGTTCCCTTTTCTTTGATCTCCTCTTTACATTCTCTCCATCCCATAAAACATGAGCTTAAATCTGAACTATTTTCTCTTTATCTACAGGGACTTCAACTTAGAAGAGTCGCTAGAGGGTGTCAGCTCTCAGATCTGCTGTGAGCTCAACAAGTCTTTGACAGAGAGGGACTACCCTGCACTGACCCCAGAGCTGCAGGCCACACTTACAGGCCAGATCTGCAACATCACCCAGAAAGATAATCCCATACGCACTCTAGTTGGTAAGACACAGCAAGCCCACTGTTTTATACACATTTGTTTCAGTATTATTTGCTTGATAGTAAAAAACAGGAATGATAAGGAACCCACAACCCTACCTGACTGGGAATTTTTGTCTTCCATCTTCATCCATAGAGGATCGGGTGCAGCAGTACTTCATGGCTCTCCTCTCTAACCCCAAACCCCAACTCAAGCTTGAAGAGGTACCAGCTGGCTTGACTGCAATCAAGCCTGAACTGTCACTGATTGGAAAGACTTTCATCTCGTTGGTCAACTACAACAAGGCTATTTATGGACCTTTCTATGCTGACATCATCAGGAAGCTGATATTCAGCAGCAGTCTACCAGAAGCAAGTCCTCCTGAGGACACAGCTCAGGATTCTGTAACCAGTGAATGAGAGAGCGCTCGTGCTCATGACATAGCTAATCACCTGGAGGCTCATCAGTGTAGACCAGCTGTATTTGAACAGAATCAAATGAGAAAATAAGAGCATTGAAGGACAAAAAGAAGAGAGTCAAAGAAATAAATAGTGAAAGTAGAGGTATTCAGTGCATTCTGGGAGGTCGCAGTGGGGTTTTTAGAGCCACACTATGCAGGAAATTCAGTGTATCATAGGCACGTTGCAACCAGCAGTAAGTGCGACTTGCACCCTTTGTGATAAAGTTTACTCACCTCTAAACATTCACAGCTACACACTAGAAAAGCAGTGTTACAATGATCCTTTTCAGCCTAATAGTGACATCCCACTGAGTTTCTTCCCAGTTTCCTCTAACTTTTGTGGCAGTAGATAACAGAAAAAAACAAAACTATTATAATACGTACAGTCAGCTTTATAAAACAAAACAGATTATACTTATATTCTTAGTTAAGTAGCAGAGTGACATTTTAGATTCTTCACATATACAAGATATTTATCATATATTAATAATAATATAATATTAAGGTAATTAAACAATATGAAATATAGATAATAATGTTGTGCATAGTAGGGCTGCACAATTAATTGTTAAAAAAATTGTGATCTCAATTCACACATACATGTGATCTTATTTCTACCCACAAGGATTCTGAAGCATTTTTAATAACAAGCTAATCATGAGCTGCAACGCAAATAAGTTTCTACTCTTTTTTTCAAGCGCCCTCAAATGCAGCACTGCCGTTGCCTCCCCACCCCCTAACCAATGGTAAAGAACTACAACTATGTGTCTGCCAAAGAAGTGCTCCAACAAAGCTCTTGTGCAAACACATGCTTTGTATTGAACTACCTTTTGAATAGGTTGTTTTGTTAAAATCTATTTGTGCAATAAACATTTTTTGGGGAAAAAAAAAACCATGCCAGAAAATCGAGGTCTCAATTTTAAGCAAAAAAAAAAAAAAAAAAAACGTGATTCACATTTTTCCCAGAATCATGCAGCCCTAGAGCATAGCGAGTGCCACAGTTGAAGAAATGAATGCAAAAACTGAGTCGTCGATCCAGAGTTCACACATTGATTGTCGTCCTTTACCCTTATCCGTCTCTTACCTTTTATTGTTTTGTAAATCAACCAGAGAACTAAACATTCTGTCTTATTTTGGATCCTGACTTCACAGAGCCGGTATTTGCCTCGTCTGCATGAGAAGCTTTGTGTTTAAGTTTGGTCAGTTTAGTTATCACTTAAATATTTGGTATATTTGTTACACGTTCTATCTTTGTTGTGCACTATTTCGTATCTACTAGTGGAGTATTTGTTATACTGAACTTGTTGCTATGCTTGTTTCATTAAGAGGTACTGTACTTTTTACAGTGTTGCCATGTTTGCTGTTGGGAAACAGAGGTGCTAAACTCAAGAGATTTTTGTGTTCAGAATTTCCAGTGGACCTTAGTATGCTCAGAGAAAAGCATTTATGTAGTTTTACTAAAGTTTACATGAAAATGTGGAAAGTTGTGGTTCTTTTCTTCTGTACCACAGTTACTATAATAAAAATGTTAAAAAAGAGCATCATTTTTCCTTTCACTTTTTAAGCATATAAAAATCTGCATGACACTCACAATAGAGAATGCAACATTTAAAAACAATAGGAGAGATTAATGAACCCATCATGTCAGGATAACAGACTCTTTTTATTCATTTATTTATTTATTTATTTATTGTTTTAATCATTGTTTGCATCATAGTTCTGCTTAGAAGCATATATGTCAAGCATAGAGTCATTCTATTTATGGCTACTTATAATTGCATTATCAGTGTGTTGTCGGATAAACAACATGCTCTCATCTCTTGATGTCGCTAGGCAATATTGTTGCATTCAAACGCGCTCTGAAAATAGAGGAAATACGATTTGCAATAAAGAAATGGACGCTTTTTCTTTCATATTCGACCATTTTCACGGACTGTATTTTTTAAGGAAATGCAGACAACTATATAAGATCTTTTATTTTGAATCAGAGCGATTACGCGCACTGAATTTCGTGCGCTCAAATGAGAAACTGAAAATATTTCCTACTCATATGTCATAACAACGCTTTATAGCTACACCCCACTGTATCTTTTTAAATTCAAATACCGTCACTGAAATATATAATCTCACAAGAATATTTTTTAAAAGAATTTTGGCTATTATGTTTTCTTTATAAGTCTTTACATAAACTGAAGTTGTTATTTACCGAAATAAAGTCGACTTTGAATGCAGCATCAGTTTGCCCGGTTACAAATTTGTCAAACGAATTAGCTCAGCGGTCACGTGGTTAAAAATCTCGGCAGGTGATTGGCTGTTTTGCAGCCGAGTAGTTGTTTTTGTTGTGAAGCCGGAAGTTCTGTTGAAATTGGGCGTGCTGCATCACGTTAACAGAGAATTAAATGGTATTTCTGTTCATCAACGTCTATGAAACGTGACTCTACCTGACAGGGATACGATTCAACGAATATCTTCCTCGTTAAACTAAGGGGATTAATCGTAAGTATTCGCTTTTTGTTACTTTCTTTGTTTGTCTTTCTTTAAAGTCAGAGTAAGTGAACTTGTCGAGGCAGGTTTTGTGACAGTTAGTCTGCCAGGAAATATCTTGCGACACACTTAAATGATAAGTTTATTACCGACACGCAGTATCTACATTTATTTACACAGTAATTAACAGGTTTTTCCAGATCTGTCAGATGTGACTGAACTCCACCACTTTGCCTATACGTAATATATGAACTTTTGCCCAAAGTAAACAGCTGTTACTCCACTTCTGCTTTCGTTTTTACATCTCCCTGTTCGCCTTTCACTCTAATTTTATCACCAAGTGTTTACATATACTTTGATTAACTGTCCCCCACACCCATTTGTGTACTTTAAGGCTATGTCCCTTTCAAGGTTGTAATTATCAATTATATGCAACAAATTATCACCATTGTGACCATCACCATGGTAGTTAATTAGACAATTAATTTATTAGTGTATGTTAATATGCACTACATCACAAATTCCCCCCTACAGCTCCCAACAACCCAGAAAGCCAAACATGTATTAATTTATTTATGGTATCAGATCAGATAATTACTTCATTAATCCCTTGGAGGAAATTCTTTTTCTGCAGTGCTCCCGTTTACAGAAGTAGAGACAATAAGATGTGTTAAATCAAGAAAAAAGTACAAAAAAATAAAATAAACTAGAATAAAGTAAAATTACAATCCTTCCCATATTAACATTATAAAGAAATAAAATATAAGAATTCAAATACATAAAGGTTATAATAGTTTTAGATGTTTAATTAGTTTCAGTTTTCATTTAGTTTTCACTTTTTGTTTTTCAATTCAGATGGTTTTAGTTAGTTTTTTTGAGTAAGTTTGCTAGGTTTTTTTTTTGGGGGGGGGGGGGTAGTTTTAGTTTTTTTTTTTTTTTTTTTTTAGTTTTAATGTTAGTTTTATTTAATTTTATTGCATTTTTTAGTAAATAATATGCATTTGTCTGGTGTGACATTCAAAACCATGAGAAAGTCACTCAGAGTAAAACCAGTAGAGCAAAGTAAATAGATTAAATAGCAATAAATTTCATATCAACTCAAAAGGCTGATACCTGAAACAAATTTACAAAGACTAAAACTAGGGATATTTTTGCAATAATTTTAGTTAGTTTTAGCTAGTTTTGTAAAGACACAATACAGTTATCGTTTTTTGTTTTTTAAAAAAATCATTTTTATTTTTATTTCAGTTAACAGAAACGCTTTTTTCAATTTTAGTTTTCTTTTTTTTGTTAATTTAGATAACCTTGATAGATAAGAATAAAAATAAGATAAAATATAAAATAGAGTGTTTAAAATGCTACTCAGTACCTATTATTATTATTATTATTAATATTGCACATAATGAATTAATTAAATAAATAAGAATAAAATGACTGTCAGAGAGATGAATTGTACAGTTTAATTGTCGGCGGCAGGAACGACTTCCTGTGGTGAAGTGTGGTGCAATGACTCTCTGGCTGAAGGTGCTGGTATGAAAGTTGCCCCTGAATTTGCTCATGCACACAGACCCACATCTCATACACACTACCCAAACCTGACCAAATCTATTAGGGAGTACCGATGTAGGACAGAAAGCATGCAGACGGTGACATTTAGCTTCAGTTGGCCCCATTCAGCTAGAAACTAAGAATAAGTGGTGGCGATTACAGGGATGGAGATTTATGAAAAACTATCCTCACGGGCCAGTAAGTCTCCACACATCTTCATTACCTTTCAGCTCCTGCATGGTTTGTGTCTGGTGCGGAGATGGCGCTGGAGGAAGGGCCTCGGAGCTGTCTCCTGCGCTTTCGGAGCAAACTAGAGCAGGACATCAAGCCCACCTACCTGATGGACCACATGATCAGTGACGGTGTCATGACTGTGGATGAGGAGGAGAAGATCAGGACTCAGGTGAGTCTGAATGAAGAGGAAGTGATGAGGCATTTTGAACACTTTCATAGTCTTCCTCACTGCTTCAAAATATAGCAGTGATGATATCTTTTTTTCCTTATTTATTCATTTTGACGCCATTCATTTGAATTTAGCTCTAAGAATTGCAGGGATGTCATCTGCTGCCATGATAAGGTGGTTCTGACCTTTGCACTTCAGCCTTGTGACAGTAACTGTGAAATTTATTGCCCGTTATTAAATTTTACCTGCATGCTGTGTGGATAAGCCAAGCTTTAACTGTTACCACAATCATTGACTTTGCCTAATTATAGAAAATGAAAGCTGTGAGTAATTCTGTATCACGCGCAATATAACTTATGGGAAATTATTTGCTTTAGTATCAAATTCAAAGCCAATATTTTAGCTTTACAAAGCAAAAATTAAATTTTTTAGTAACACATATGTACACTTCATTAATACATTCTCTTTAAAGCTTATGGAAAGGTGGAGTTGTTTTTTTTTTTAGCTGTTATTTTTGTGTTTTTAACAAGGATTCATGTATATATATATCAGCCTTTATTTATTTATATAGCCCTTTTCATACAAAAAAAATGCAACACAAAGAGCTTTACATTAAAATACGATGAAGAAAAGAAAACAGAACGTTATTTATGTTGTATAAACATATTTGCATTTATACAACAACAAAATGGCAATTTTTCTTTCATTTTCAGATGTTTTTTTTGCTCAAACATGTGAAGTGACAAACCACATACAGTGGAGTGCAAAAGTTTAGATACCCTTCCATTAAAGACAGTAAAAAAAACAAAAAAACAGCTGCCATTGAAATAAGATGAAATTGAACAAAGTAATAATGAATAAAACATTTTTGAAAATCATGACATTGATTTTGAATTGTGGTTCAGCAGAAATCAATAATTGGTAGGACTGGTGTTCAAAACAAATGGAAAAATAAAATAAGTAAACAAGCATGATGGGGCTCCAAACTAAAATTTTAAGTGTTTCCTGTAACCTTTGAAAATTATAATTTCGTATTTAAAAAAAAAAAATAAAATACAGAATGTAATCTATTAGTGCTTTTTTCAGTTTCTTGTTATTTGAATTACTATTTTGAATTGACCATTTTCTTAAATGGGAGGGTATCTAAATTTTTGCAGCCCACTGTATGTTCACATGAGCATTAAAAAATAAATGCATAAAAATTTATAACAGAAACTGTAATTATTTATAGATTTTTCTTCTTCTTCTTCTTTTTTATTATTATTATTATTGTTTATTATTATTATTATTATAAATGATATAATTGTTATATAAAATAATAATTACATTTTATTATTATTATTATTATTATTATTATTATTATTATTATTATTATTTATGTATTTATTTACTTTATTTGAATACTATATATTTACTTATTTCCTTATTACCTTGACTGTGAAATATCAATACTTGGAGTTGTATTTTCTGTGTAATATTTGTAAAATATTTCTCATCAGTTGTTCATGAGAGGAGGCAATCTACTTTATGAGATTTTGAATCATCTCATATTGATGATATTTTCATTCATGGGGCTGCACTCTCTTCCATTTCGTACTTCATTGTAAAATCCATGTTTAGATCATTTTAATTATAATGGTTTTATAAATCTTGGGATGTTTTCACCTGCTCGTTTTTAAAGCTGCATGTTTCTTCTCTCATTTCCTTCCTGCAGCCCACCAGGAAGGATCAGGCCGTGGCTCTGCTCGAACTCCTGCTGAGGAAAGACAACCGCTCCTACATCTCCTTCTACAACGCCCTGGTGAAAGAGGCATACGATGATTTGGCCAGTCTGCTCCATGACGATCTACCCCACCACTCACTCGATCCTTATAAGGCGTCTTCTGACTTCGCTACACCTTATGGTGCGAGCTGGAAGGTTCATGCTCGCATTCTGGTCATGTGACACCAGCTAGTTAAAGTTTTTCTCTCTTGTCAAACAGTCCAGACTGTGCTTAGTGAAGGCGGAGTCCCTCAGAGACCGCTGGTGTTTGTCAGCAGACCAGAGCTGGTGAACCGGGTCAGGGAGAAACTTTACCGCCTCCAGAAGGACCCTGGCTGGGTGACGGTGTTTGGCATGGCCGGCTCGGGCAAGTCTGTCCTTGCCTCCGAGGCCGTGAGACACCACGGACTCATCGAAGGTGAGATCCATTATGGTCTCACCTAATGGAAGTCATTGATAAACCACGAATTTGAGAACAGTTTTAGAAATGTTTGATTTCTGTCTGGTTCTCCCCCTTCCACCTCCCCCTCTCCCGCAGAGTGTTTTCCTGGAGGGATTCACTGGCTGTCCATCGGCCAGCTGGACAAACCGGACCTGCTGGTGAAGATTCAGTCTTTGTGTTTCCGTCTGGAGCAGAGCCTGGACTCGCAGTCGCTCCATCGTCCCCCCAGCTCTCTGGATGAAGCCAAAGAGCGGCTACGCTTCCTCATGCTGCGCAAATATCCGAGGTTTGCCCGCGGCTGAAACTGTGACACAATGGTGTAGGAATAGTTCATCCTAGAACAGAATTCACTGCATTCACTCACCTCAGACTGAAACTACATAAAATACAACAAGACAGGAAAGTAGAAAAATATGCAAAATGTATAAAATACAAAAACTAAAGATTTTACAGGCGTGTTAATATGAAATAAATACCAGATTTGAAGTTGTCCTTTTTATATACTTATTTGAAGTGCTTTGTTTCTTTTTTTATCTTAAGAGTTTTCAGAATTACTTTTAATTGTGTCCTTCATTATATGGGGTCAAATGCAGTATGCGCCCCAAATATCGGCAGGATGTATCACCCATCAGCTGAGGCTGATGAGAAAATCTCGGTATCCCTGTTTTCCCTGATGTATTTCCTGTAGTTTAGTATTTTGTGGTACCTTTTATGCTTGTGTTTTTACTGTTTTAGCTTGCTGTTTTTTATTGTCTTATCTGTATCTACAGTGTCCTTGGGTGCTCTGAGAAGGTGCTTTTAAATAAAATGTATTGTTACTATTATTATTATTATTATTATCGGTATCGGCCCTAAAAAAATCTGTATCTGTCAATCCCTTGTGAGGGGATTAGATTTATTCTTGACATCTATGAGGGCAATAATCTCAAGTCTTTCACACAATTACAGAAAAAATATGAAGTGCGTCAAATACAATTTTCTGGTTGCCCCCCCCAAAAAAGACCCTTTACAATCCGTCTTAGTTTCCTATTGGCCAGCCATCACTTAGCCCGGCTGGCAAGTCCATCTTACATTTTCCTCATCAGGTCCTTTTGAATCTTCCTGAAAGTTGTGTGTCTGTACAAGACTTGGAGAAAACCAGCTCTGCTTCAGTTTTTCTGCTTCAATGAATAAAAGATAACAGCCTTTAGCTATGCAGTGGTACAGGGAGGGGTTCAAGGTTTTATTTCCTGAACAACTTCGTGCTTGTCTAACAGGAAATGTTGAACTTTTCCTAAAGACTCGGCAGGGGGGGGGGGGGGGGGCCCCCCGCCGCCCCCCCCCCCCTCAACCCCCCAATAATAATGGTGTTACAGCGCTGCTCAAAGATGCAATATGTTTAATTATCATTGGAAGGCTGGGAGGTCCCACGATGTGCTTACTGTTGTTGCATAAATGCTTTTTAAAGTATGATGTGTGCTGTCTTACAAAGTATCCTGTTGAAGTAAGAACTCAGCAACTCAAAACGGACTTCATGCTTTTAATGAAGGCAAGGCAACAGAATATGTAGAATTAAAGTTTACAGAAAATGGCGCAAACATCAATGATTGTCATATTAATAGAGTAAATTTATGCGTATTCTCTTTAGTGAAGGGTAGATGTGTATCTTTGTCTTGGCATTGGTCCACAGCAGGTGCTTGGATTAGCATTTTCAGCCATAGATAAATACCCATTTTAATGCAGTCTTGAAAGCCAAATCATATATACTTTTCTCTCTCTGATGATCACATTTACCAGTTGCTGAGTTAAATGTCTTTCTTTTTATAGATCTCTCCTGATTCTTGATGATGTGTGGGACAGCACAGTGCTGAAGGTGTTCGACATCCACTGTCGCATTCTTCTGACCACCAGAAACCGAAGCCTGGCTGATTCTGTTAGTGGTGCGTGCCCTGCTGGGACCCTCTTGATTGTTTTTTAGTACAAAGAAAAAGGTTCTTGTAGCTTAAAACGTGTGCACCTCACTTGTTTTTTCATGTTGTAGGTGCTAAGTATGAGGTGGAAGTGGAGAGCGGTCTGGATGAGAACAAAGCACTGGAGATTCTGGCTCTTTACACCAATAAGAAGCCCCAGGGACTACCGGTCGAGGCTCGTAGTATCGTCAGAGAATGTAAAGGTCAGTATTAAGTCAATTTATAACGTATACAGTGGGTACGGAAAGTATTCAGACCCCTTTAAACTTTTCACACTTTGTTTCATTGCAGCCATTTGCAAAAAAAAAAAAAAAAGTTCATTTTATTTCTCATTAAAGTCACTCAGCACCCCATCTTGCCAAAAAAAAAAAAAAAAACAGAAACGTAGAAATTTTTGCAAATTTATTAAAAAAGAAAAACTGAAACATCACATGGTCATAAGTATTCAGACCCTTTGCTCAGTACTGAGTAGAAGCACCTTTTAAGCTCGTACAGCCATGAGTCTTCTTGGGAATGATGCAACGAGTATTTCACACCTGGTTTTAGGAATCGGTGGAGGATGGAAAGATGCGCCCCCTGTTGTGGCAGCGTCTCCTCCCTCACTGGGCTCTGGTCCCCTCCTCCTCCCTACCACATGTGTCATGATGTTGTGATTGTCTGTATACGTGCTTAATTGTACTGAGGGTGTTTTTTAACCCATTATCACGTCCTCTGCAGAGGGTGGGACAGTGGTTTCTTTTTTATCTCCCCCCCCACCTGTCCCAATGTTTTTCTGTTACCCCTGCTGTAAAGCACTTTGTGTGTCCAATGGGTACTGTAAAGGGCTATATAAATAAACTTGATTTGATTTGATTTGGTTTTGGGATCTTCTGCATTCTTCCTTGCAGATCCTCTGCAGTTCTGTCAGGTTGGATGGTGAACGGTGGTGGACAGACATTTTCAGGTCTCTCCAGAGATGCTCAGTTGGGTTTAAGTCAGAGCTCTGGCTGGGCCGGTCCAGAATGGTCCAGAGTTGTTCTGAAGCCACTCCTTTGTTATTTCAGCTGTGTGTGAGGGTCATTGTCTTGTTGGAAGGTGAACCTTCGGCCCAGTCTGAGGTCCTGAACTCTGGAAGAGGTTTTTCAGGATCTCTCTGTAACTGGCCACATTCATCTTTCCTTCAACTGCAACCAGTCATCCTGTCCCTGCAGCTGAAAACACTCCCATAACATGATACTGCCACCACCATGTTTCACTGTTGGGCAGGTGATGAGCAGTGCCTGGTTTTCTCCACACATACCGCTTAGAATTAACTCCAAAAAGTTCAGTCTTGGTCTCATCAGACCAGAGAATCTTATTTCTCACAGTCTGGGAGTCCTTCATGTGTTTTTGGCAAACTCTATGGGGGCTTTCATATGTCTGCACTGAGGAGAGGCTTCCATCGGGCCACTCTGCCATAAAGCCCGGACTGGTGGAGGCTGCAGTGATAGTTGACTTTGTGGAACTTTCTCCATCTCCCTACTGCATCTCTGGAGCTCAGCCACAGTGATCTATGGGTTCTTCTTTATCTCTCTCACCAAGGCTCTTCTCCCACGATTGCTCACTTTGGCTGGACGGCCGGATCTAGGAAGAATTTTGGTCGTCCCAAACTTCTTCCATTTAAGGACTATGGAGGCCACGGTGCTCTTAGGAACCTTTAGTGCTGCAGAAATTCTTTTGTAACCTCGTCCAGATCTGTGCCTCGCCACAATTCTGTCTCTGAGCTCCTTGGACAGTTCCTTCTTTTTTTATTATCTAGAGCCGTGGTTCTCAACATTGTGCCCCTAAACCAGGTGTGTCAGTTCTTAGTTTAGGTCCACATTTAGTAAATTAACAGGATATTACAGGTGAAAGCTATACGTTTAATTCCTCCCTGCAAGTAGGTGGCGCACAAACACTCACCAACTCAATCAGCATTGGCAAAGTTACAGAACTGGCTAACCATTAATTAGAGTAGCCGGAACCTTCACAGTGCTTTTGAGCACCTTTGCTACCTTCACTCTCATCCAGTTTCATCTTTTCTCAACTTGAATTTGAATAATGTAGCACAAAGTAGATGCTGTTTCTACACAGAGCAATTGAGCTAGCAACTCCTGAGCTAATGCTAATGGCTAAGAATCCCAACATTGGCATGGTAACCAGATGTAAATACTGTATTTATTTTTTAGACTCATCAAAATTGATGAGACAATTTCTATGCTTTTTTTTTTGTTTTTTGTAAAATTAATACTTTTATTTTGCATCCCTCTAGATGTTCTGTGTATGTATTATTTTTTTAAAAAATATTGTTTTGATGAAAAAGTTGTAGCTATCACTTTTAACCTATAAATAATAAAAACCTTCCCTTTTTTCTTCCTTTTTTGTTTTAGTGAAAATGAGAATATTATCAAGGTGTTTACATTTCATGAACTATTCTTTTAAATATTATGAAAAAATTGAAAAAAAATCTTGAGAAAAATAAGTGAGGTTGCAACAATATTTTGACTATTTCTGATTTTATAATTTAATTTGATTTAAATTATTTATATCATAAATCGACAAATATATTTTTTTCATGATATAGTACTTAAATAAAAACATAATATTTTTTATATTTCATAAAAATATACACTAATGTTAGGATTTTGTGTATTTTAATTTTAAATTAATTTATAAAATTGATAGATTTTATATTTTGAGTAAATGTTAACTTCTTTAACTTAAATACATTTTAAATGGGTTTTTTATTCAAATATATGCACATTTCTATTTTGTCTTTTAACCTCCATTTTTATTTACATATTATTTTTTATTTTTTCTAGTTTAATTGGCTTATTTTATTTGTTTTACACATGTGCATAACATTTTGTAGCTCACAATTGATCCACAAAATCACAAAACATTTAACTGCAGATGTCAGAAACTGAAAAATACAGTATTTGACATTATATTAAAATAATTCCCCAAGAACTAGATGTTGTTTTAAATGTAAATAGATGTACGTTTCCACATGCGTGTAGTAATGCTGACCAATGTACTGACTCGCCTTATTTTTATTTTTTATTTAACCTTTATTTACCCAGGAAAGTCCCATTGAGATTAAAAACCTCTTTTTCAAGGAGTCATACAACCTGAAGTTAGATTTGAAACAAGTTAAACCTTTTTTAACATGTACCCGTGGAGCATCTTCAAGTATCCGTAAGGGTTCGTGTACCCCATTTGAGAAAAACTAATCTAGAGTTGCCAAGCTTTCGCTCACAAGTTGCACTCAAGCAAATTCTCTGTCTTTGTGCTTCCTGTCAGGTTCCCCTCTGGTGGTTTCTCTGATCGGCGCCCTGCTTAAAGAGAAACCCAACCGTTGGAATTACTACCTCCGCCAGCTGCAGCAGAAGCAGTTCAAGCGCATAAGAAAGTCTTCCTCCTACGATTACGAAGCGTTGGACCAGGCCATGGCTGCCAGCATTGAAGTCCTCCCTGAAGAGCATCGGGAGCTCTACAAGGACTTTACTGTGCTGGAAAAAGACATCAAGATCCCTGCTACGGTTCGGCCGCATAACACAAGATACTTTTCACATGTTTTGTCTGTCTGTAGGACTTTTTACTGCTGTTCTTATGTCCTCATTAGCAGCATAGAGAAGGTAAAGCACTCATGATGTGATGTCCTCTATCAGGTGCTTTCTGTTTTGTGGGATCTGGAGCCAGAGGAGGTGGAGGATATCCTCCAGGAGTTTGTCAACAAGTCTCTGCTTTTTGTGGACAGTCACAATAAACCCTACCTGTACTACCTTCATGACCTCCAGCTGGATTTCCTGGTGGAGCAGAATCAAAATCACCTTAAGGTTGGTCTGCTTTATTTAACATTTGCAAACAAGATTTACAGTTGTGCTTGAAATTTGCATACCCTCCTATTTAACTAAGGAAAGGCTAAATTCACAATCGTAATTCACATAACAAGAAACTGAAAAAAGTGATAATAAATAAAAATTTACTAAATTATAAATTTAGTAAACAGACAAACAAAACTGTTTCCAGAAAAATTAGAGCACCTTGCTCATTAACAGTGGACCAAAACACCTGTCAAGAGGTGCAGAAGTCTGATTGGGCGTTACAGAAAACGCCTGATTGAAGTGATTGCCTTAAAGTGTTGCTCATCAAAATTTTTGCTAAGGAGCCTCATGCTTGTTTACTTAATTTATTTTTTGTATGTTTGTTTTAAATATTTCTGTTGAACCACAATTCAAAATCAATGTCATAATTTTCATTAAATTTTTATTTATCATTACTTTTTTCAATTTCAATTTATTTCACTGGCAGCTGATTTTTTTTTCTGTGAGGGTATTTAAGTTTTCAAGCACAACTGTGTGTCAGTTAAACTGAAGGCCGTAAGAAGCTGTGTTTCTCAAGCATTGCCATAGTTTTACAACAGCTCGTGGCCAACAAATATATATAAGGCATTTAATATAATTAGCAAATAAACTATCAGGTCCACCTATGTTGAAACATTCCTCAGAGATTCTGCTTTGTATTGACATGATAGCATCACAAAGTTGCTGCTCCCCCACTGATGCTAAGTTGGTACAAAGGGGCCCAAAGTGGGCCAAGAACATAGTCCCCCAAACCATTACGGCAGGATGGATCCATGCTTTCATGGTGTTTCCACCAAATTCTGTCATGAATGTGGAGCTGAAATCAGACCAGCAACGTTTCTCCATCTTCTATTGTCCAGTTTTGGTGAGTCTGTCAGCCATAACTGACCTCTTATGTACCATTACCAAAGTACAAAAACCAGCACGTTTGGCTAGTGTTAGCTTACTTAAACTAACGTTAGGGATGTTAAAGAAAACTTCATATTCCTTTCCAGCAAAGTGACAATATGTTGCCTCAAATACGATGTTGCTTTACCTTAGGACATATGTAGACATCCTTGTTCATTTTATCCACGTTCAGTTGATGTTGTGGTCTGCCGCATAATTTTATCCAAAGCAGACACTTTTCTCATTTGAGATGTGGCTTGGAAAAGGACAAAAAATCCATCCCGTCACCCAGCCTCTCAGGATACCTAGTGTTGGAGTTGCATGCACCCCACGTACACCGTTGGACCATTTTAAACAAAAAAAAACACATAAAGACACATAAAAACGAACAAAAATAGACTAACTTTAATGCATTTCAATGGACGTTCAAGCAGAGAAAGTCTGAGTGTATTGGGTTAGCTGTGCGCACTGTATTGGCTCATTGCGTTTGGGGGCGTGGTTTAGCCATAAGTCAATAACGTCGACTATCAAAATAGTTGGCAACTAATTTAATGAGGGCCCGGGCCATTTTTGAAACCCCCCCTCCCCCCCCCTTTTTTTTTTTTTTTTTTTTTTCTTTTTTTTTTTTTTTTAAGATGTTTGGTATTTTTTTTTTTTTTTTTTTTTGTATTATTTTTTTTTTTTTTTTTTTCTTTGTTTTTTGATTAGTCCTTCTTTTTATTTTTTTTTTTTTCTTTTTTTTTTCTCTTTTTTTTTTTTTTTTTTTTCTTTCGTCAGTATTTTCTTTCTCTCCCTAAATTTATTCGATTAATCGTTTATTGTGTCTAAGCTTTGTTTCTTTTTCAGAATTGTTGCTGTACCTTCTGCTGCCTTTCTGTCCTCGGTGCACATGCATCGTAGTTACCACCGGGGTCAATTTTTCATCAACTGAATACACTTTTCTCCATTACAGTCAGTGGGAAAGTGTGTACTTTTGACTTGTTCTGTATATGTATGTATATTTGTTTAAATATACTACAATTTATGCATAATCTGATTAGTTGACTAATCGCAGAAATAATCACAGACTAGTCGATTATCAAAATAATTGTTTGTGGCAGCCCTACTTCAGACCATTCTCTGGAAACCCTAGAGATGGTTGTGTGTTAAAATCCCAGTAAATACTCAGACCAGCAACCATGCCATGTTCAAAGTCACTTAAACCCCCTTTCTTCCTCATTCTGATGGTAAGTTTGAACTTCAAGTAAATGAGTTATTAAACAGTGGACATGAATTCTCTTAATTTCTCGTTTCAGAGTCTGCACAGTAAGGTGGTGCATCAGTACCAGCGTCACTACAAAGATGGTCCTTCCCTCTCAGGAGATGAGGAATGCCTTTACTGGATCAGATTCCTGACCTACCATATGGCCAAAGCTAATCTTTCTCAGGTAACACACACATATGTCATCCTTTTTCTGAAGTTTAAGAAAAAGAAGGATGTAATTTCTTTTTTAGCTCCTTGTACTTGTCTTCTGTCTGTGCTCTAACCAGCTAGGCAGGTTTTTCTTTTCCTTAGCAGATATTTATATTTCTCTCTCCTGTCTAGGAACTTTACTCCCTCATGTTCTCGTTGGATTGGGTCAGCATCAAAGCCCAGATCATGGGCCCAGCCCACCTCATCAACGACTATGTGGAGTATGGATCCATTCTGGACAAAGAGGTCAGCGGACATGAGCACGTTCCTGAAATTAAAAAGATATTTGATGCTGTGTTTGGTTTTCATCGTAGGGATCGACCGATACCGATTTTTTTTTTTAGGGCCACTTCCAATATTTCCTCATCACCCTCAGCTGACGGCTGATAAAACCTGTCGATATTTGGGGCCAATACTACATTTTACTCCCAAATTGATACAATGAAGGATGCTCTTTTAATAGCAAAAAGAACAAAGTATTTCAAATAAATATCAGAAAATATTCATATATATAAATATATAACGAAATAAATAAATATATAAAAATAAATATATAAAAAAGAAACAGTGCACTTGTAAACAAATATTAAGCAGAAAAAAATAATAATCATAATGATGAATAAAAAATCTGATAAAAAATAATAATAAATAAATCATTATAATATGTAATAATAATTTGTAATAAATTGTAAATAAAACAATAAATAAATTTGAAAAAATTCAGTATGGTAACCCAGATTTGTTTTGGTTGGCAAAAGGTGATATGTTGGATTGGTCATTTAAAAATGGTTTGTGATCTCACTCATATTATTGTTTTATTGAGAGACGGTGACGTAAATGGATGGCCATCTTCAATGTTATGTTTTATTGTCATATAAGATCCCCCTCACCCTTAAGGGGGCACACATGTGCCCAGCCATGTGTGCATGACACTAATAAAATATTCATTCATTCATATATAAAAATATGTACTGTAAATTATGCTGAGTGGGGGTATCGGCCAACAAAACTGACATATCAGCCGATGCCAATATCGGCAAAAAACGCAAATTTCGGCCTAGAATATTGGCCAACCGATGTATCAGTTTATTTTTATGGTGTGTTCAGACCGACCGCGGCAGACGCAGCAGGGGCGTCAGGTTTACATGCAAAGTCTATGTAAGTGTATGTAAGGAGCGTTGAACCTTCTTACAGCGTGTTTAGTAGGGGTGTAAATCAGTGGTTTAATCACAATACAATTATATTGATACAGTGGAAAGGCGATTCGATGTCTGCCGATATCTGAAATTCAGTCACGATATGATTTTGATTCGATTTGATTTAGGATCCAACAATCGATATAAAACAATATTACAAGTAATAAACAAGCTTGCAGTATTGTTTCTTAACATAACTGTAAACTTTGCAGGACAATCTCCCAGTGTCACATCTATTCACTGCACAACTATAAACATGGATTTTGTTGTGAAACTGTTGTGTCAGAGGACTTTCAAAATAAAAGTGGATTTGATATCAGTTTTTGATCGATACTGGGTTTTTGGATCTATTTTCGATCGATACATCATTCTATGTTGATATATCTATATAGATCGATATATTGTTACACCCCTAGCGTTTAGGGCATTGGGCGCGGAGCGTTTTGGCGTTGCCGCGAACGCCAGAGTTGGAAAATCTGAACTTTTGCTGCTTTTGACGCGGGGCGTCAACCAATCAGAGAGACTCTGCATGTCTCAGTGCCGTGATGCAGACACACATTTGACAGGACGGGAAATACCGAGGGGACCCTGGGGAATCTCTTCACTCCACGGAGACAGTGGAGGATGAACTGTGATCTGCGTTTGGTCCCGAGTGTCCAAACAGCAGGTTGACGACCTGGTGTCCCGATGCAGGACTGCAGGTCGCTAAACTGGGCCGGATAGGACCAAAGCTGAAAGCGCCCACCATCGGTGTGCAGTTCCTGGAGTAATCGGTGAAACTAACTAAACTCAGAACACCTCTAATCGGTCTGATGAATCCCCACACGGCGCAGATACGCCCGACAGCGTTGTTATCTGGCCTTGTGGAGCAAATAAAGTGCTTTTTGGTCTCTGGATGTCAGCGTATGATTTTATGTGAACCAGCGTCAAACTTTTGGCGTCAGGTACGTTTTTGCCGCCAACAACGCAGTCGGTCTGAACATACCTTTAGTCATAAGCAACTACATGGAAGGTGGGGGTGCTCTTCCTCCTTCATTGAAATGTGAAGTGTGCTCATGAATGAGTCTCTCCTGAGGGAAATTTCAGGTTGGCAAGTTCAGCCGTCTTCCTTTCATTTGACCTATCAGTAAAACTTTGCAAATTAAATTAAAGGCACAAGCCCTCTGTTATCTTCCCCCAAGTCATTTCTGATTATCTCATTCATAAAGATGAGTTTATTGTCCTTCAGAGTTTTGGTTGTCCCTCGTTCCCTTTCCAATTTTCTCCATCACAGGAAAGCAGATTTATAATTGGTGAATGCTTTATTAGATAAAATCAGGAAACCGTGGGGGTAGGATGTCTAACTCCCACATCTGTGCTACCAGGTCTTGCATAGTAAGAGGTGCTTGATACACTTGTACATCTTTTGTAAGCATAAATGACACTTTGATCATACATCTATTGTGTGAGCTGATTAGATTTAATCACTAACTTTCTGTAAAAGTTTCAAACCTACCTGAAAGGGCATTTAAATGGAGATAAAACATGCAGCATTTGTGTTGCTTAGTTAGTTGTCAGCTCAACCTGCAGCAGACTGAACCGTGGCTGTGCTTTCTGTCCTCTCAGAACTGTGAAGTCCGCAAACAGTTCCAGGAGTTTCTGTCTCTGAACGGCCACCATCTGGAGCAGCGTCCACCCCCCGATGTCGTGCAGCTCGCTCTGTCTCAGCCGCACACCTCTGAGGTCTACAAGAAAGCTCGGTTGCAGGCGCTGAACCGGGCCAAAAGCGGGAAACTCTACTTTGAGCTGATGTATGAACATAAGTATTTTAATTAGGGGTGTAAGAAAATATCGATACACTGACATATCGCAATATTTTGTGTTGTGATATCATATTAATGTGAAAAAGCACTGTATCGATATTTTTACCATTGAAATCTTGTGAGATCTTGTTCTGGTTTGGTCCAGCATGTAGAAAAGTCCTGTAGTCACATGACTCCTTTCAGAGTCATGTGACTACGGTGCAGCTGCTGCTGCTACAGACTGACTTGCTTTGAAGCTGCTTATAATATGTCTGGTTTTAAGTTGTTAGTTAAGTTACCAAGTTGTCAGAAACATTAGAATTAGCCACATGTTGGCTAATACCTGCTAGCATCTGATATCTGGCAGCCAGATGTCCAAAATGAACTCCTCTGGCTGAGTTAAGGAGATTTTGGGATCTTTGCTCGTAGAGCAGAATATAGTTGTATCTCTTGAGACAGGAGCGGTGCACCCTCTCAGTTTCCAGCATAGATTGGTATTGGTTGATATTGGAATTTAAGTTGGACAATATCAGTATGTCTGATATTGTTTTTTAAAAAAAGCCAATATCAAACATCCCTACTTAATTCATCTTGTGAAAAACATACAATTTCAATGGTGAAAAACAACATTAACAAATTAATAATTGATTCAATAATCATTTATTTCACAAATGACCTTAGTGTGAGTGGGATTATGCCCGACAAGGTGTCCATTATTGAAAAGTAATGGACTTTGAGGAGGAGGCACCTGTCCTCCCCTTCGTGCCTGCAGTTCACGCCTCCGAAATAGTGGACACCTTGTCGGGCACTATCCTTTACTTGAAACCTAATTGCTGTGATGAAGTTAATTGTATCTCTACATGATATTTAAGTGAATCTTACGTCTGATGGGATTCATTCTTTACACTTAGCTTCGCGTACTCTGTTAACAGAATATCGCAATATATCGTATCGCTGCTCCTGTGTCGTGATACATATCGTATCGCCAGATTCTTGTCAATAAACACCCCTAATTTCATTGATCTGCAAGAGGTTTCTTCAAGATTGTTTTGTGTCTAATGATCAGTCTGACCATATGAGGCCTTTTGTTTCTTGTCAGTATGAGGAAAACGGTATCGTCCACAGGGAATATTCCTTTAAAATCGAAATAATTTAGGGGAAATAGATCCAGTCTAGCATTAATCTGAATATACAATCCTTATTGTAGACTATTCTCAGATTACTACATGTAAGAATATCCTAGAAATCTGTTCTGTTTTGTGTGTTTTGTGCAGAAACGAGAGCAGTGTGGAGAGTTTGTCCCGCTTGGTGATCCACCCTCATCAGGGCTCCATCTACTCTGCATGCTTCTCCCATGATGGGACTAAAATCGCCTCTTGTGGAGGCAGCAAGACACTCAAGGTAAACATATCAATGCGGTATCCAGCGCTCACTTCTGTGTGAAGCTATGAATGGAAAATAGTTTCCATGGGGACAAAATATTAGAAAAACTCAGCTATTCCTCTAGAGTCTAGATAGATTCATTTTTAAGTAGCAGTTGAAGCTTTATTCATCACCAATCAGCACTTTAATGGTACATTTTCATCCCTGTGGAATCTATAAATGTCTGTAGGAGCAGCCGCTGTTTAAGTTAAAGTAAAATATAGTTTCTCGTGTAGTAATAGGGCTGCACGATTCTGGTAAAAATGTGAATCTTGAATTTTTTGCTTAAAATTAAGATCACGATTCTCTGAAACGATTTTTTCCCCAAAAAAGTATTTATTGCACAAATAAACTTTAACAAAACAAACAAAACAACCTATTCAAAAGATAATTAAAAATAAAGCATGTGTTTGCACAAGAGCTTTGTTGGAGCATTTCTTTGGCAGATGCATAGTTGTAATTCTTTAACATTGGTTAGGGGGGGAGGCAACGGCAGTGTTGCATTTGAGGGCGCCTGAAAAAATCTGGGAAAAATGGAAACTTATTTGTGATAAGCTCATGATTAAAAATGTTTCAGAATTGTTGTGGGTAGAATTGAGATTGCATGTATGTGTGAATTGAGATCACGATCTTTTAACGATTAATTGTGCAGCCCTATGTAGTAATATGATATTTCTGCAGTATCATTTAACTGGTTCGGTTGTACTTTTGTGCTCAGGTGTTTAAAACCACCTCAGGTGAGAAACTCACAGAGATCCAGGCCCATGATGATGAAGTGCTCTGCTGTGCCTTCTCCCCTGATGACGGTCTCCTAGCAACCTGTTCCAGTGACAGGAAAGTCAAGGTGCGGAGTCTGCTGGTCCTTTATGACTGAAACATGTAAAATAGCAAGTTTAAAAGAAATTGATGTGTCTTTTAGATTTGGAGTGTGGAGCGAGCCAAGCTGCTGAGGGTGTTTGACGAGGAGCACAAAGAGCAGGTCAACCACTGCGTGTTTACGAACACAACACGCCGACGCCTGCTGGCCACCTGCTCCAACGATGGGTTCTTAAACGTCAAGGTCCGTGTATACAGTCGTCCTCAAATTATTCATCCTGGCAATTAAAGAAGGAAAAAAATCAGCTGTCAGTAAAATAAGATGAAATTGACAAAAGTAATAAGTAGGAATGTTCGATATTATCGGCCTACCGATATTGGCATTAAATTGTGACATTGGAAAATATTGGTATAGATTTTTTTGGACCGATATTTTGAAAAACATTAGTCATTAGTAAAATCTTGCAAGATCTTGTTCCATTAGCAGTGGTCCAGCATGTATAAAGTCCCTGTTACTGTGGAGGAACTTCATATCCCAGCATTCCTTTCAGAGTCATGTGACTACAGTGCAGCTGCTGCTGCTACAGACTGACTTGCTTTGAAGCTGCTTATAATGTGTCTAGTTTTAAGTTGTTGGTTAAGTTACCAAGTTGTCAGAAACATTAGAATTAGCCACATGTTGGCTAATACCTGCTAGTATCTGATATCTGGTAGCCAGATGTCCAACATGAGCTCCTCTGGCTGAGTTAAGGCTATTTTGGGATCTTTGGTCTCAGAGCAGAATATAGTTTTATCTCTCAAAATATGAGAGATACAACCTCACAGTTCTCTGTATCTGTTGATATCGGATATCGGAATTCAATGGTAGCGCAATATTGGTATATCGGATATCGGTAAAAAAAGCCAATATCGAACATCCCTAGTAATAAGAAATAAAAATTCTATGAAAATTATGACATTTATTTTGAATTGTGGTTCAACAAAAATATTAAAAACAAACACACAAAAAATAAAACAAGTCAACAAGCATGGGGCCCCAAAGCTAAAATTTTATTGAGCAACACTTTGAGGCAATCACTGCAATCAGGTGTTTTCTCTAATGTTCAAAAATACGTCTACACCTGTTGACAGGTATGTTGGTCCACTGTTCATGGGAAAGGTGCTCTCATGTGTCTGGATAGTTTGTTTGTTTGTTTTTTATTATTATTATTTTCAACTAATTCCAAAATGATATTTTATTTCACTAAATCATAATTTTCAAAATTTTTATTTATTGTTAGTTTCTTTTTCTTTGAATAACTGTTGTGAATTTCGCCTTTTCTTTAATTGGAGGGTAGGAATAATTTTGAGAATGACTGTATGTGTGTGTTTTATTTCCAAGTGGTGTTACTTAAAGGATATCTTTTTTTTTTTTTTTTCCAACCTGGACCTTATATCTTGGAGATTCTATGTACATTTACTCACCGGTAAAATTTCTGTATCACTTTGACTCCTTTGGAAGATATTACATTGAGTCGCCCTTCGGCATACATCCATATAATGGCGGAGACGGGGTAGCCACTCTGTAAGGCATTATCTGTAGCAAAACTCCTTCATTTCATCAATGCTTTAAGTAGAATGAATGAAAGAATGAGCACTATTGTCCCATGAATTCAGAGTTTCACAGATTGTGTTTATTTTTGTTGTTTGGGTAGCAAGCTGCTCTCCTCAGCTGTACTATGGAAGCGCGCATCGTGAACGTGTGGCCCTGAAAAGTGTGTAGAACACTAGGGCTGGGAAAAAAAAATCGATACACTGAAATATCGCAATATTTTCATGTATTGATATCATATCGATATGTAAAAATGTTGTTTCGATCTATTTTACTAATGAAATCTTGTGAGATTTCGTTGTTCAGTCAAGACATCTCGCAGGTTTTCATGAAATCTCGCGAGATTTCACCATTATCTTACAAATCTCGTGAGATTTCGTTGGTAAAACAGATCAATATTGCATTTTTGAATCTCTATATAAAATGTGCATATGAAAATATCGCGGTTTTTAAGTGTATCGATTTTTTTTTCCCAGCCCTTTAGAACACCCTGATAACTAACGGAAAGCTACATCTGGACTCACAGGACAATAGTCCTCATTCATTCGTTCATTCTCCTTAAAGTATTGGTGAAAATCAAGGAGTTTTGCTGCAGGTATGCCTTAAAAAGTGACTGTCCCGTCTCCGCCATTATATGGATGTACGCCGAAGGGCGACTCAACGTAATATCTTCCGAAGGAGTCGAAGTGATTTACTGGTGAATAAATGCACGTATAAACTCCTAGAAATAAGGACCAGGTTGAAAAAAAAAAAGTTATCCTTTAACCTTGATTCTAAATGTGAGGAGTTTCTTTTTCCTCACTACCCCTTTATTCTTATTTACTGTTTGTCAGCTTCACATAAAAATCTTTCTTTCTTTCTCTATAGCTTTGGAATCTCAATAAGCCATCATCCCAAAATACCATGTTTGGCCACTTTGAGCCGGTAAACCACTGCTGCTTCTCCCCCGATGATACTTACGTGTCCACGTCCTCCAACGATGGCACAGTTAAGGTGAAGCTGTCGCCTCTTCATGTGATTCACTGTACATGGTTTATATGGATTATTATCATCTAACAATCAGCTAAACATGTTTTTATATTGAATTAATGTGTGTTTCTTTTACCATTTCTTTACTTTCTCTCATGTTTTCCTTTCAGAATTGGCCATAATATTTAATATAGAGCATATGTTGAATTTTAAATTGTATTACTTCGGCTCAATTCAGCCCCAGTTCCCAAACAGCAGGGATGCTGGGTAAAATGTAAATTAAAAACAGCATGCAATGAGATGCAAATCTTATAAACTCATATTTGATTTGCAACAGGACATAAACAACATATCAGATGTTTAAACTGAGACATTTTATCATTTCATGAAAATATGAGCTCATTCTGAATCTTACGGGCAGACGGAAACCATCTGTAAAGTGGACTCAGGAAGACTTCCAAGAGTCACTGTCTGTGAACACAGTTCACCCTGAAATCCACAAATAGCAGGTTAAAGCTCTATCATGCAGACAAGAAGCCGTTATGTGAAGAGGTTTGTAACATAAAGGCCATAAAATGCAACACAGATGACCACTAATTACAAGCAGAAACAACAAAAGGCTAAGACAGAAAAAACAAAAACACGACAACAGAAATGTTCCCACAAGTCTGACACCAAAAAGCATGAAAATAAAGAAATTTTTAATAATGTAAATAAATAAGAAAGAAAATCATTAGCGTTGTCCCGATACTGGTATCAGAAATTTTGCCGATATTGCCAAAAATGCTGGTATGTGTTATCTGGTGAGCACTGGAGTTCAGGCACCGATCTGATATCAAAAACACCACTAATCTGTCTTCTCAAAATGAACTCGAAGCTCATTTAAAATGCTCCGAGGCAAAGCGGTAAAATGCTTGTAGTGTGGTCCTGTGGTCCTACAACTCCAGCACCTGCTCTCTTTACTTCCCAAAAGCTTTCAGACAGTACAAACGATGTTAATCATCACCCTGGAACTAGTTTTATTTTGTTGAAATGCATCAGATTCAAAATGAGCTCATATTATTTATGAAATGATTAAAATGTCTCAACTTCAGCTTCTGATATATTTATTAGTGAAGCATAATATAATTGGCCCCCTATTGGTATCAACCTATAATCGGCCTTAAACTGAATATCGGACATCGGCCACCCCACCGATATTTAACCGATCAGCCCGCTGTTTCTAAAGTCTAAAAAACACCAAAAAACAAACTTGTTTTTCTTCTTAAAAAACTTCTATTTTACAGACTTTAAAACTCTTAAAAACTAGGGGTGGGAAAAAATATCGATACACTGAAATATTGCAATATTTTCATTTGCTGATATCATATCGACATTTAAAAATGCAATATCAATCTATTTTACTAACGAAATCTCGCGATATTTTATCATTCTGTCTCGCAAGAATTCACGAAATATCATGAGATTTTGCAACGGAATGATGAAATCTTGTGAGATTTTCAACGTACAGAGATTCAAACAGATCGATGCCATGTTTTTAAATATCGATTTGATGTTGGCATATGAAAATATTGTGATATTCCAGTGTATTGATATTTTTCTTCCCACCCCTATTTTTCAAAGTATCTGAAATGAATAACAAAACTGCTATTTGCAATGACTATTTTTTTTTCAGCTTTAATATTGGTATCGATATCGGTTATCGGCCACCTGAGTTTTAAAATATCGGCATATTGGATATTGGCCAAAATTCCAATATCGTGCATCCATAATATTTATGTTCAATAGGAGATAAAACATGGGTTTATAATATTTACTAGTCATTACATTATGATTTTATATACCTTTTTTACAGCATCCCAACTTTCTAGGAATTGTGGTTGTAGTTTGCCTGTATACTTATCATTTTTTACACCCCACAATCAAAATAGTTGTGTTCATGGATTGTAATTCATACAATATTAAAAACATGCGGGTCTTTTCTTTATTCTGTGCTGACATCATCTCTGGTTGTGTTTTTGTGTTCCTCCGTGTGTGCAGCTGTTCGAGGTGTCGACTGCCAACGAGTGGAAGACAATCAACGTGAAGAGCTTGTTTACAGACAGCGACGATGAAGAGGTTCTCGTCAAGTGCAGCACCTGGACCGCCGACGGCAAACGCATCATATGTGCAGCCAGAAACGCTGCCTTGGTGAGCGTTAAACGGGAAAATGAAGTGTATGAGTGTGTGTTCACTTCATGTCGAGTGGAGGCAAATGATGTGTGCGCGAGTGTTTTAATGAATGGACATAAACGGTTTGAAAATGGGAACAGCACATTCCCTCTGTCCTCCATGCCCTTGTTTTTCATTTGGTTGAAGTGTGTGTTTGTCTTCCAGACAGAGAGAAGAGTGTCCTGGTTATAAATTTGTGCTGCCCCTCCTCTTTTTAGCTTCCAAAATCAGTCAGTCTTGTCCTGTAATCAGTCTGTCTGCGTCCTCCATCTTTCTGCGGGGAAACAGCTTGTTTCTTTTTGCTTTGAGGAGAAATTTTGTCCCTAAAATGACACCCTGTCACACAGCGTTTTAGACGTATAAAAACAAAATCCAGGTGCTGATTTGTTCTATCTTTTGCTGCTTCTCAGGTTTTTGACGTGGAAACATCAGACATGTTGTTGGAGATCAGGACCAACCGTCTGAGCACGGTGCAGTACTGTCACGCCTGTCCCACCAGCAACCTGCTGGCCATAGCGTTCTCCAACTATGCTGTGGAGGTATAACACCCTCACACACACACACACACGTTTGTTTTTATATCCCTGTGAGGTATATCCATTGACATAATGCATTCCGTAGCCTCTTACTCTAAACCTACCGCCCATAACTGATTGCCTAAACCTAACCCTTGTCCTAACCCTAACCAAAACCTAATTGTAACTTAATCTGTAAAACCTAATCTTGACCCTTAAAATGGGGTTTGTACCCGTGGGGACTGGGAAAATGTCCCCACGAGGGCAAGACGTCCCCACGGTGATGGTAAAAATCTGGAACATGGTCCCCACAATGTTGCAAAAACATGCCCACACACACACATACACACACACACACTCACACTTTCAGCTATGTATTTGTTTCAAGTTCCTTCTTTGATTTGAAATGAAAAAAAAAAAACTTTTTAAGAGGTTTTTTTCTTCTTCTTCTTCTTCTTTCTTCCTCCTTTTCTCCTTTTTTGAAAAAAAAGGTAAAAAAAAATAAATATATAAAAAAAATGAGATGTTTTTAAATTTTGATGTTACTTTTTCTTAGAGATGTCCGATATTATTAGCCTACCGATATTATCTGCCGATATTGGCATTAAAATGTGATATCAGAAAATATCAGTATAGTTTTTTTGGACCGATATTCATTCTAACGCGCTTCTCCGCCGGCCGGGGGGGCGGGCGGCGCGCCGGCGCAGGCGCGCGCGGTGTTCTCCCCCTCGTTGGCTCTCTGCGCGGTGTGGGGGGGGGGCAGGGGGGGGCTCTGATCCGGGGGGGGCCCCCGTCCTCTCCCCCTTTCTTTCCGTCCCTTTCTCCCCTCTCTCGTTCCCCCCCCGATAATTTTTTTTCCCTGCCCCCCCCCCCCCCTCCCCCCTCCCGGGCCTCCCGGCCATTTTCCCCCCTCTTCCTTCCCCTTCTTTAAACAAAATCTCGCAAGATTTTGCTCCAGTAGCATCTGTCCAGCATGTGTAAACATCCCTGTTACTGTGGACGAAATTAATTTCCCAGCATTCCTTTCAGAGTCATGTGACTACAGTGCAGCTGCTGCTGCTACAGACTGACTTACTTTGAAGCTGCTTATAATATGTCTGGTTTTAAGTTGTCAGAAACATTAGAATTAGCCACATGTTGGCTAATACCTGCTAGTATCTGATATCTGGCAGCCAGATGTCCAAAATGAACTCCTCTGGCTGAGTTAAGAAGATTTTAGGATCTTTGCTATCAGCAAAGATCAGAACAGAATATAGTTGTATCTCTCAAAATATGAGCGATGCAACCCTACAGTTTTCTGCATATATTGGTATCGATTGATATCGGAATTTAAGAGTTGGGCAATATTGGATATTGGTAAAAACAAAAAAAGCCTATATCGAACATCCCTACTGTTTCTACTTTCACTACTAAAAATAAGATGATGAATGAGTATCTAAAGGCCACTCTGTGTGTCTCCTCTAGCTGTGGGATCTGGAGCAGAATAAGAAGAAGGCTGACTGCAGCGGCCACCTGAGCTGGGTCCATCGTGTGCAGTTTTCTCCTGACGGCTCACAGCTGCTGTCCTGCTCAGAGGACCAGACTGTCAGGGTGAGGCAATAGTGTGTGTGTGTGTGTGTGTGTGTGTGAAGCTACTGTACATTATGTTATCAGAGATACTGTCAGGATTGTTTCAATTATCTCCTCCGATGGTAAAATCATGCTGTTATCGAACATCACAAGTTAACTAATTGCTCTGTTTCCTCCAGCCAGCTGTTACTTTTCACAGCCTAATGGGGGATTCTCAGGGATGATTTAGCCTGGTGCAAAAAAAAAAAAAAAAAAAAGTCAGCAGTTTATGCTTGTGTACATTTGCCAGGTTTTAATGGTGGGAAAACATGTTTATTTGGATGCAAGTTGAACCAAATACGAATATAAAGCAAAAACTTTTTGCATTTAAAAAAATTCATATAAATTCTTTTATGATTAACAATTTTTAACGGAACATTGTGTGAGTTCTCCTGTTATCTATTCACAATAATTGGTTATTTTGTTCAAAAGCGTTTTTCCATTAATCGGTAATCACTCCCATCAACAAACTGAAGTGCTCCAGTAATTTACCGTTTGTATCATTATACATATACATGGAGCTGGCAGGCTCGGTGAAGGCTGCCATGTCGTGTCGCCATGTTTTTACGTTCAGTAGAAGCGTGACAGTAGGAAACCACAGAAACTCACCGGAAACACCGGAGTTGTCAGGTCAGGTCGAGGTCATGCCTTTGAAAAGTCACCGCCGTGCTGTGAGGAGGAACCAGCGTCACACTGATGCTGCATTCATGTGCAGTCGGGCAGACGGCCGTAGGTAACAAGCCATATGTAATTTTAATCACAGAAGCCGAGAGAAAGACGGTAAAACATGGGTCAGGGAAAACAATACGACATCGCCATGACAACGTATCAGAGATGTGGGCTGAAGTCACTGTAACTGACGGACCACGTCTTCACTTAGAGGCTTGTTTATGCCTTTACATGCAGCGGCTGTCGTCCGTCTGCCCGCTTTCACCTGAATGCAGCATGAAAAGTACGAGCGAGGTGCTTGCGATATACAACTGCTACACAAAGTCCCTTTAAAAATAGTTTTCAGGTTTAAAATAAAGCTTATACAGTGCAACACAGATGGCCATCAGCACTTACTACAAGCAGAAACAAAAATCCAAAGAAAGAAAGAAAAAAAAAAACAACAGAGGACACCAAAAACACAAAATAATACATGAATTTTAATAAGTTGATAAATAAAAAGAAAATAATTCGAGTTGTTTCGATACTGGTATTGGAAGTGTCGCCGATACTGCTGAAAACGCTGGTATTGGTATCGGTGAATACTGGAGTTCAGGCTCCGATCTGATGCTACGTAAATGTTAGTGCTGACGCAGTTCTTCCTCACTGCTGCTGGTTCAGAGGGACGAGGAAGAGCTGATCGCATGACACCTGCCAAACAAGGAGCTAACAGTGATCATACTGGTGGTGTAGCGATATTTCACACTGGATTCTCCCCACAGCAAAACTGCATTTAAAAATAAATGGCTTCAATTTTCTGTTTTCATTCATGTTTTACGTTTAACCTGAGCCAGACCCCACCACAATGATAACCATATCACACTCATGCAGGTGTGATCTGATTTTTTAATTTTTTTTATAGCATAGTGGTATCGGTACTCGGTATCGGTCGATACCTACAGCACAAGTATCGGTATTGGGAGGGAAAAAATAGTACTGTACCATCTCTAAAAATAATAAAATTTAATTAAATGTAATCTAAAAAAAAAAAAAACTTGTTCTTAAGAATAATTACTCCACTTTAGATTAAGCCAGCTGATTGGTCAATGTCACCATGGTCAAAATCCCCTCACCAGTGGGAAATCATAACTTTCCAGTTGCACACTTTGACATATATTTGGATTTTTTGATGAGGCAAAATCTTCTAAACATACACCAACCAGATTCTTGCACGTTTGCCCTCAAAGTTCCTTGTTTGTGTTTGCGCTCTGCAGCAGAGGAGAAAATAACCAGCGTTCTTCTTTCTTCTGCTTTCATAACATGTGGTTTGTTTCTTGCATTGTAGCTATGGGAGACCGAAAAGGTTCACACGTCCTCCGCCGTCTGCCTGAAGAGGGATTCTGATGTTCTCTTCAGTGATGACAAAATCATCGTGTCTGCTGCAGACAACTGCAACAGGCTTCAGGTGAGTCCAAAACAGTGTGGACACACAGTACTGCGCTTCTGTATGACCGTGTCAGCCTATCGTAAAATGCTGTCCGTGTGTGTGTTTGTGTGCGTCAGGTCCGTGATGGTAAAACGGGCTCGGTGCTGTTCCAGTCGGAGGAGATGTCGTCCCGGATCCGGTGCACTTGCATGTGCGGGGAGCAGTCTGCTGTGGGCTTCGGCCAAGAGGACGGAACGGTGCAGGTAAAAGACACGTGCTGAATCTGACTGATGGGAGCCTGGTAGTTAACGGGTACTGACTCGATCATCTTTTTATCTTGAAATTGTTGAAACAATTTCTAATTAAGCAGATTTATAGAATAACTATTTTAGAATCTGTTTCATGAGTTAAAATGAGCCTTTTTGTGCTTCTCTCTGTCAGTGTGTGTAAATCTCCTGTAGGGTGTGTTTTTCAGGCTGTTGAGTCATGAGATCTGACATCAGCTCCTTCACTTTTTCTCCGTCCTGTCAGTTAAACATCAGATCAGTTCCAACCACCTCTTTCATCTCTCTGTCTTTTCAGTTGCCTCAATTTTCTCTTTTTTTGTGATACATATTCCCAACACCCTTCACTTCTGCTCCCATTTGATATTTCACATCAGCCTTACATGCTTTTCTTCTATTCCCTCTTTAGTTGTATGTCATCTCTCCCCCTCTTTGTTCTGATCTCTTTGCTTTGCTGCCGTAAATCTTGGTGATAAATAGATTTTTGGCAGAAAATGAGTTCTTGGGTGACTCTGTGGCAGGTGTGCTTTTGTAAATAGGGATGCGCTTGTGTGTTGCGTGTTGGGACATCCCCTAAAGTTACCTTCTATATTAAATCTCGGACTCAAGCGGAGTCCCCTGATGCACACGTGCTGAGGTCAGGTCAGCGTCCGACAGCAGAGAGCAGCTCTGATAAATGGAGAGGTCCCGCAGCCTTAATGAACACGGGAGTTGATGATTTTAATTACAGCTCCTCTCTGGCCCTTCGCATGTCTCTCCTCTTGGTTCTGAGCTCAGAGATAAATGACTGAGGGATTCAGTGGAACAGGAGCACAGATGGTTTGATCTGAGCTGTAGGGTTGTAGAGGTGGGACAAGAGTTTTTGAGTAAAGAAATCACTAAAGTTGATGCAAATGTTTTAGAACTACCATTGAACCCAGTTTTACCAGCATATGCCAGCGGTCGGCATAGCAACCAAGCTTCTTCTCTTAGTGCTGATTACTATAGATCCAGTTTTTTTCCAGTCCAATCCAATACTGATACCTTGACTGAGCATATCGACCGATACTGATCCGATACTACTTTGAATGAATGATCTATATACCTTGCCATGTGAGTGAAGGCATCAAGCTTGACATAAAGAAAGGTGACAAATTAACACAGATATTAATGTACTTAATTTTATTTTTTAACAAATAAAGTGTACAATTATTACGATATTAATAAAAACAGAAATGACTGGATCGGAATGCTGGATCGGCCACATTCATCTGATATACGATCCAGCTAATTTATCAATATCGGCGCCAATATCTGATCCGGGTATCGGATTGGTGCGTCTCTATTGACTACTCGTGCTTTTGCTTAAATTTATGGCTATAAGCATTTGTTAAAAAATGTCCATGGATGGATGGATAATTAACTGATTCCTTATCTCACATGAAAAAACAAAAATACATAACTAATCACATGTAAGAGTTTAAAATAAGAGGTAGATCAGAAGTCGACGGATACAGATTCTTTTAGGGCCGATACCGATATTTTCTCATCAGCTTTAGCCAAGGGTTGATACAACCTGCCGATATTTAGTGCCAATATTTGGGGCAAATTCTGACTCCCAAATTAACATGGTGAAAGATACAAGGAGAAGTAATTTGATAATTCTTTTAATATGAAAAAGAAAGAACAAAGTACTTAACAAATATGAAATAAAAACATCAAACTCGTAATAAATATATATACAAACATTCTGTAAATGATGCTGAGTGGGGGTGTCGGCCAACACACCTGATGTGTCAGCCAATGCCAATACCAGCAAAAAACACAAATATTGGCCTAAAATATCGGCTGGCCGACGTATCGGTCTATTGATCTGCTGAAGTAAACTATTGTTGTGTGCCTCCTGTCAGCTGTGTCTCTGTCATCATACTTGCATGTGATTCTTCTCAGTGATTGGTTGGAAGGTGTCCTGTGGGGGCATAAAAGCCAGGAGCAGTCAGCATTCAGGCAGGGGCCACCGCCAACAGCATTTTGAGTTCTGTTTGAGCCTCCGGTAGTCCAGTTTTCAGGCTTTGTTTGTATGTTTTGGTATCTTATTTTGGGGAGTGCCTGGATTCATTATCCCATTGCGTGGTTTGTCTGTGGTTGCTCCCCTCTTTTGTTTATTTTGGCTGGGTTTCCTTTCTCTTTTGTTTTTTTTATGAATAAACCTTGTTTTGAATCATAGCTCTTTGGTGGTGGTATCTCATTTATGTCATGGCGTCTTTATGTTAAGCCTGTTTTCATTTTGGGACCGTAACATATTTGGGGGCTTGTCCGGGATTAGAATCTGGGTCCGTAACAATATTAACAATAAAATGAAGTCTGTAGTTTTAGGGTTTAGCAGTCCTGCTTCAGACCCCCAGAATAGGAGAACATATCTCCACTTTTAACCCATTGATTTCTTTTCTAGGGTTATGGATGTTGAGCCAGTACTTGTGGAGACAATTTATCAAGAGTATTGATCTCTGTCACACATTTAAAGGCACGCTGGCAAAAGAGGAGGGTTGATAAATAATCTGTGGCTGCAAGAAACGTGCAATCTGTGTAGAATCTTAAAATGTTCTGCCTTTTGGTCAAATTTCCTCAATTTGATTTCAGTTTGTTAGTTTTTATAGAGACATCTATGGCTTCAAGAAAAGCCCCTCATGGCATTTTTTTTAGAGCTTGTGTTGATTTGCAAACTTCCTTCCCAGAAATGCATACATAGTCAAGTAAATGGACAATGTTATGTTTAGTTTTGGATCAAAACAAAGTTGTAATGCTGGCTTTGATGCTGAATATTTTACCTGATCAGACTTCTTTCTGCCTCATTGACTTTTGCTGCTTTAACTTCTGCAGCAGGATCTTTAATTGGATGGTAATTATCTACTGTAACCTGTACACTTTGTTATATTATGTTTCATTTGTCACTTAATATATTTTGATAGTCATAAAACAGAAATTGTGAGATCTTTCAGTACTTGGGCTTCAGCTTTCTAGCTTTTGCAGTTCCTTGAAAGGCCACCAGGTGGTGCCCTGTGACAAACTGATGCAGATCACTGCCACACTTTCATTTTTTTCCTCCCTCATCTTGCCTTATTATAACATTTTACTGCGAGAAAAATCTTAGATTACAGGTTTGCTGAGTTAAATTGAAAAAGTGACAGTTTTGGGGGGTAAAAGTGCAGCAGAGAACAGAAAGTGACTGTAAAAGTAGGACTGAATGTGTGTTTTGCCTGATTAGTTTACACTCAGGAATCTTTCATTCCCATATCTATGCGTGTTGTGTGTCTATTTGCTTTAACAAATGGCTTTTTAAGACTAATTATATAATAGGCTGATTATAGTATTAGTGTGTGGCTCAATTATCTCATCTCATTATGCAGGATCAGCTTATTTACTGGCCATTTCATCTCTTCATTTGTTTTTCTTCTTTGTGTCTTCAGCTCAAAATGAGTTCTGCAATGATTCACTGGCTTTTTAAGTCCCTTGGTAGCGGGATTAAATGCAAATGTTCCATGTCTTTCTTCTTTACATTAGCCTGCTGTTATATTTTCCCTGTCTGTTTTATTTTTAATCTATTTAGCAGATCCCGTCAGACACATTCCTCTTCTCATGACGTGCCAAAAATCCTTGAGCCGAATGTGTAAAGCTGGCCAAGACATGTTCAGTCTTTGAAAGTTAACATGAAGCTCGACAAACATGGCTGCCGTGCCTTTAGGCTCGCTCTGCTCAGACATTTCAGCCCTGTCATTTGGGACCTGAATATTTAAATGCTTGGTAAAATCCCAAGTGTTGTTTGGCTTTCTTTAATACTCATTTTATTTGTTCCCTGTAGCGAAGCGCGTTTGTGCTCCATGATTGTTTTTGGTGCTTTTTTTTTGCATTAATAATGCGGGGGAAGAGGGCAGTAAGATGACATGGAGCAAAGGTCCAGCCAGCTGGGAGTTGAAGCAGGACTGAGGGGATTATTCTCCATATGGTTTGCTTCAAGGACTTGATCATCAGCCCACCTCAAATCTGGGTTTCATATTTTTTTTTTTTTAACTTTTAAAAATAGATTTTGGCTGCTTGATGCACATTCAAAACTTTGTGTTGTTGAGCAAATCAAGTCTGCTTAAGCTAAGACAAGAAGAAGAGTGTCATGTGAACGATGTGTGCACTGGTTTATTGAATTAGAAGTCATGCAAGGAAATTTACTGTCACCCACATCTTTTAGTCGTCACACGACTGGACTTACAAGGACACACTGATGACATTATTTCCTTCGTTAAGTGAATCTTATTTCCCTTATGACCCATTCGTCTACCGCTCATGAAGTCACCCCTTTCCATCATAATGAGCGTGCAGGAAAAAGAAAATGCATCCATGCGTTTATGCGCACTTGCATATCGTCGCTTTTGGGTGCAAACCTCCTATCTCCGTTTTACATCATTAAAAACTCTCCACTTCATATGAGCTTTATTTGGTGGAAATATTAAGAAGTAAATAAATAAATGAATACAATCAAATATATGACTGTAATGTAAAAAAATCAATCCAAAGTTTGATGATGTGTCCAGATTTTACAAAACCACGTTTTTTTTTTTTTGGTCACCTTCTGAAAAATAACTGTTTTGGACATAGGAGGTTTGCACCCGACAGCAGCGATATGTGAAGGTTGCCTATGCATTTCTGTGCAGCAGTGTGGAAGTGTTTTCTCCCCGGCACGTTTCGTTGTGAAAGATGTACCTCTCATCGTTGCAGCAAGGAACTTTTCTCCTGAGGAGGAGATCAGCAGCAAATAAGAGGATGTGGGTCCACCTGATCCTGATGGCAAAGCAGGACTTGGGGGAGTTCAGATTCGTCTAGGGCTGGACGATTATGGAAAAAATTATGATCACAATTATTTTGACTGATATTGAAATCACAATTAATACACACGATTATTCATTGATTTTATAAAAATCAGAAAAGTCAGAAAATGACTGACTGACTGACTTTATAAAAAGTGTTTATTGAACCACATAACTCAACTTTAAGTTTAACTTTTGAAAAAAATTAAACCGAAAATAAATTAGAAACTAGTGAAGGAGTAAAATAAGAATATTATTCAAAATAATAGTAGCAATAAAAATGAATACTAAGTCTACATGCATTCCTGTTCTATACTCCCTGCAGTTTGCTTCCTATAACTCCACCAGTCTGTTCACTTCAGGATTAATTGTTTTTCTTTGATTACAGTGCTTTTATGATTGTGAAAAGGCAAAATTGAAATCATGATTAAAATTCGATTAATTCTGCATTCCATCACACAAACTGCTTCCAGGTTTACTTCACGCTGACCAAGGACCACTTTTTTTCCTGAACTGGCCTCTCCTATTGGAAGCACTAGGATGTCGTCACTACGCGCTGCGCCCGCGCAGCAGTACCTCAGTGGCATGCGCCCACCTCGCGCGCCGCTGAGCTCGGCGGCACGGCGTGCTGCTGCAGTAACATACACAATGAATGGGTTTGTTGCCGGCCGCTTGCGCGTTGTGCGTTAGACTTTTAACTAGGAATCGACCAATACAGAAATTTTTAGGGCCAATTCCAATATTTTCTCATCAGCCTCAGCTGATACAACCTGCCAATATTTGGGGCCGATACTGCATTTGACTCACAAATTAACATAATGAAGGATACAAGGAAAAGTAATTTTACAACTCTTTTAATATTTAAAAAGAACAAAGCATCTAAAATAAATGGATAAAAAAGAAACGGTGCACTCGTAAACAAATATTAAATAGAATCATGAAACTTGTAATAAATACACATATTAAAAAGTCTGTAAATTATGCCGAGTGGAGTAATGGCCAAAACACCCTATGTATCAGCCAATGTCGATACCAGCAAAAAATTGCAAATATCGGCCGGCCAATTTATCGGTCTATCCTTACTTAACTACAGTATAGAGGTCGTGACTGGGAATTTTCTTGGTACAATTATTGTCAGAGAATAATCAGGATTATTATCTGTAATTTTACATCACTATCATAAAAACTCCTCATAGGTATTCAAGCTTGACTTATATCTCTCTAAGATGCCAACATAACAATAAAAATACTGCAACAAAGTAAAATAACCAAGAAAGCAATAAATAAACTCTACATGTTAACTCTGGATTTGTCTCAGAAAACAGATTAAAAGAAAATGACCTGGGCTGAAAACATATCCCAGCGGGTTCTAGGGTCGCAAAATTCTGGGAATTTTCAAAATGGCAAACTTTCTATGGGAATTAACAGGAAATTTACTAAAATGAAAGTTTATTTCTTAACAGGGAACTTAAATATACTTGAAGACAATATATTTTAGTACAACCTTGGTTAAAACAAGCTGGTTTAATGCAAGCACAATTCCAAATCCATGCTGTTTAGAGGATCTTTTCAATTGCAGTTAAATTGACACTTTATGTGTTTGTGCATCCACTGATCTGCTGCAGGTGTGTGAGGCATTTCTTCCAGAATACCCAGGTGTCTTTGTTGTAAAGCATGTTTGAATTCAGCATCAGTCCACAGCAGGATGAGTTCTGTCTCAGGCCAAATTTCCTTTTTGTCAAAACTGTTCCCTAAAATCTGCAAATGTTGGTGCTACATGACAAATCTCCAACTCATTAGCAGTCCTTCTCTGGAGACTGTGGCTGTCTGTTAAAAACGTTCATGTTGCCAAGTCGTTTCAGTCTTAACAAAATGTTAAACCTCGCACTGCCAGTGTGGCTAAAATCTCCTCGTTCTTCTCATGTAGATTCCTGTGGAAGTCTTCAGGTCGTAGTTCCCAGTAATATAAAGATTCCCATCATAATAAGTCATAAAAGGTTTTACCTCTGCCACATGATGGCATCTTCTTTTCCTTGAGGCTGAGCTGTTTCGTTCTGAGCCTCCTTTTAATAACATGCATGGCTGCCAGACCTCCGGCTGCCCTCTGTGGCTTTGCCCAGACTGAGGTCCCTTTTATCCCCCAGCTGTTGATCACCATCAAGCTACTGGCATCATTCTCCTTCACTCCTTCTGGAAAAAACTTCTTTAAACTGTGACATTCTTCTCAGCAAGCGAGGGGAACTTATGCTCCCTTTGTGCTGTTGCATCACTTGGCCTCTTGCATAGCACGCATCAGAGGCGACTCTAGGATCAGAGGTTTAGGGGTCTGCCCAGCCAGGCAAGATAAGTTTGTTTTGTACAGTTTAACATGATTTCAGTCCCACATACTGTATGTGAAAGACCAGCAATACTATTTGGTAAAAAGTCTGTGACTAATTATCAAGAGAGAAGCTGTGATAGAAACTGATCTCCAGCATATTGCTGCCTTGTTCCAATGATGAACCAGATCCACCAAAACCCACTTTATCCTCCTTATTTACAAAGTTTCTGATAATTTTCAAGCCTTACATTAAAGTTTTTATCATCCAGAAACAAAGTTACAGTGGGTACAGAAAGTATTCAGATCACCACCCACTTTTCGCTCTTTTTCATTGCAGCCATTTGCCAAATTCAAAAAAGTTCATTTTATTTCTCATCATCGTCACTCAGCACCCCATCTTGACAGAAACAAACAGAAATGCAAAAATCTTTGCAAATTTATTAAAAAAGAAAAACTGAAATGTCACATGGTCATAAGTATTCAGAGCCTTTGCTCAGTACTCAGTAGAAGCATCTTTTGAGCTCGTACATCCATGAATTTTCTTGGGAATGATGTAACAAGCGTTTCACACCTGGATTTGGGATCTTCTGCATTCTTCTTGCAGATCATCTCCAGTTCTGTCAGGTTGGATGGTGAACGGTGGTGTTCAGCCATTTTCAGGTCTCTCCAGAGATGCTCAGTTGGGTTTTAGTCAGAGCTCTGGCTGGGCCAGTCCAGAATGGTCCCAGAGTTGTTCTGAAGCCACTCCTTTGTTATTTCAGCTGTGTGTGAGGGTAATTGTCTTGTTGGAAGGTGAACCTTCAGCCCAGTCTGAGGTCCTGAGCACTCTGGAAGAGGTTTTCTTCCAGGATCTCTCTGTACTTGGCCACATTCATCTTTCCTTCAATTGCAACCAGTCGTCCTGTCCCTGCAGCTGAAAAACACCCCCATATCATGATGCTGCCACCACCATGTTTCACTGTTGGGATTGTATTGGGCAGGTGATGAGCAGTGCCTGGTTTTCTCCACACATACCGCTTAGAATTAACCCCAAAACATTCAATCTCGGTCTCATCAGACCAGAGAATCTGATTTCTCAGTCTGGGAGTCCTTCATGATGTTTTTTGGCAAACTCTGTGGGCTTTCACATGTCTTGCACTGAGGAGAGGCTTCTATCAGGCCACTCTGCCATAAAGCCCCGACTGATGGAGGCTGCAGTGATAGTTGACTTTGTGGAACTTTCTCCATCTCCCTACTGCATCTCTGGAGCTCAGCCACATTGATCTTTGGCTTCTTCTTTACTCTCTCACCAAGGTTCTTCTCCCACGATTGCTCAGTTTGGCTGGACGGCCGGGTCTAGGAAGAGTTCTGGTCGTCCCAAACTTCTTCCATTTAAGGACTATGGAGGCCACGGTGCTCTTAGGAACCTTTAGTGCTGCAGAAATTCTTTTGTAACCTTTAGTGATGTGCCAGATGAACTGAGACTCCGAAGCGCGTGTCGAGAAAAAGGGGGCGTTCCTAATGAAGCTTCGTTTCGGAGCTTGTGTTGTCAGCATAGGAATCACGTGACCAGAGCAAAACGAGGCCTTGGTTTGTGAAGATGACGTAACGTGTCGGTCTGTGTTTCACATCTGCACAAGAAACATTCGGAAGTCGCTAGATTGAAGTTGACAGGTAATATATCCGAGCTCAAAATACAAAGACAGAAAGATCCTGACATACAGCCACAGAAATCCACAGTATTATCAATTTTCCCACCGATTTATGTTGCCCTGCACATTATTTGAAGATTATTAAGTCGCCAAACCGAACACTGAAGACGCTCCTTTTCCTCAATAAACAGATTTTAGCCCTATATCACCTCATACGTGGAGTTCCATAAGCACTGCACACATACATAGTCACTATTACAAAAGTTAATTTAAGCCAAATATAAAATGAAATGATATGACAAAACGCCGATATTTCCTGTCATATAAATCATGCGCGCTTATATTTACTGTGTTGTCATGGTACAGTGGTTAGCAAGTTTGCCTTTTACTCGGAAGGGCTGTGGTTCGAATCCCGCGCGTACTTTATTTGTTTTGCAACATTTTATTGTCAAACTATGACTCAAATACTTAAAGGCACGGATAATCCACATTGTATTTGTTGGATGCTGCTAATTTATTTGACAAATCCTTTATTTTCTGGTCATGGGCACTACTGAGATGGTTTGAGTGCATTTTTATTTGGGCTGATGTGGACCCATTTTAACACTAGATGTCACTAAAGAGAAATATGAATGAAACCCCGAGTACTGAACCTTTTCCCAAACCAATTGGCTGGAAAGCCTCAATGCTTCATGAAGCTTCATTTGGCCATCACTAGTAACCTTGTCCAGATCCGTGCCTCACCACAATTCTGTCTCTGAGCTCCTTGGACAGTTCCTTCCACCTCATGATCCTCATTTGCTCTGATCTGCAGTGAGCTGGAAGGTCTTATATAGACAGGTGTGTGTCTTTCCTAATTAAGTCAATCAGTATAATTAAACACAGCTGGACTCCAATGAAGGAGTACAACCATCTCAAGGAGGATCAGAAGGTATAGAGGTATATGAGCGTCACTGCAAAAGGTCTGAATATTTTTGGCCATGTGATATTTCAGGTTTTCTTTTTTGATAAATTTGCAAAAATTTCTATATTTCTTCTTTTTTCTGTAAAGTTGGGGTCCTAAGTGTACATTAATGAGAAATACAATGAACTATTTTGATTTTTAGCAAATGGCTGCAATGAAACAAAGAGCAAAATGTTTAAAGGGGTCTGAATACTTATTATGGGCATGCAGGTGTTGTGTCTAAGCCGGGGGTGCCCAAATCCGGTCATCGAGAGCTACTATCCTGCAATATTTAGAACATTCCCTCCCGAATACACCTGAATCAAATGGCTAACAGAATGGTTTACCAGAAATTTTAAAAACAAACAATAAAAAAAACTAAAACAAATAAACAAGCATGATGGGGGTCCTGAACTAAAATTTTGTTGAGAAACACTTGGCTTAATCAAGTGTTTTCTGTGATGTCCAATCATATTTCTGCACCTGTTGGCAGGTATTTTGATCCACTCTTCGTGAGCAAGGTGCTCTAATTTGTGTGGAACAGTTTAGTTTTTCTTTTTTTTTAAATTATTTTCAACTACAATTCAAAAGCAATATTTTATTTCACTAAATCATAATTTAGTAATTTTTTTTTTATTGTTTTTTTTAGTTTCTTGTTATATGAATTAATATTGTGAATTTAGCATTTTTTAAAAAACGTAGGTTATGAATCATTTTGAAGATAACTGTATATTTAAAAAAAAATCTCATATTTAGGGCAGTCTTGATCCGATACCAGTGTTGGATATCGGGCCAACATTGATTTAAAAAACGAGTGTCGGATTGGAATGCGTCAAAATTTGCCGATCCAGGAAATCCATTCCAGTTTTTCTTTCAAGCACTTCTTCCTGACTGGGTCTTAATTTATATCTAATTGTTATTTTATATATTATTATGTTTGTAAGTTTAAAATTCATCATAGCCATTGGTAAATGATAAATGGGCCATACCATTTCATCATACCTCCTGTTATAAGTTATTTCACAGGGGTGCATGATCATTATCAGGCAGATAATCGGAAATTATTACATCATTCCGATAAGTCGATATCATGGCGACTTGCCTCGATTACATATTCAGCGGCGCAGATGGGATTTTTGAACTGGGGGGACCAAATGATTTCAACTTAATGATTTTTGTGTAATTTGGGCTTTAACCCCAAAAAGAAAGCTGCTGCTTCACAGGGGAGACCCCAAGCTGCTTCCAAACCACTTTCCCTTCTTACTTTAGACACCAGCTACCCCATACAGTTGGAATTATTGATTTGGTATGATTAGGTATGCATGTATGTTAACGGTAACGGTTATCGGTATCAGCCTTTAGGAGCTGAAATGTATTGGTTATCGGCATCTGTTTAAAAAAAAAGGTTATTGTGCATCCCTAGTTTCTTGTTATTCGAATTACTATTGTTAATTTAATATTTTCTTTAACTGGAGGGAATGAGCAATTTTGAGGACGGCTGTATGTATGTGTGTTATCAGTTATTGGTATCGGCCTTTAGGAGCTGAAATTTATCGGTTATCTGTATTGTTTTTTTAAAAAGAGGTTATCATGTATCGTTGTTATTTCATTAACCTGTTAAACCAGGTTTTTAGATGTGAGGTTCCACAAAAACAGACATACCTAATACGAACCAAGAATAGAATTATTATCGGATTAAAATTCACAATCTTTGGCCCAAAACACAGCTAAGTATTGACATCGGGCATTGTCCGATACTTGACCTGTGGTATTGGTATCGGAAGTAAAAAAGTAGGATTGGGACAGCCTTAGCTTTAGCACGGTTCCCCAAACATGGCCTAAAACTGGGAGTATTTGTGCTGCTAATGTCTGCTTTCCCATCCCTGCAGGTGTTGGAAGTTCCCTCTGGGAAGCTTCTGGCCACCCTGCTGGGACACACCAAGACCGTGCTTCACTGCCAGTTCAGCCAAAACGGCCACACACTCATCACGTCCTCTGAGGACTCCACCATTAGGGTAAGCCTGATTCTGATCCTCGCTCTCTTGCTCCCTCTCTTTATGTCTCCATCTCTGTGTGGCATTCCACTCTCCTCCTCTTTATCACTTTGTCCCTCACCCATCAATCACTTTCTTTTCCTTCCTAATTGATTGCATATTTTTCCCCCTCCTTCCCATTTTTCTTCCCTGCTATTGATTATTCTTCTCCCTCCGTCCTCATTCTTCACCTTGAGTTAAAACACCTGCTGTTGTGAATCATTCATCCTCGCGGTGTCTCTGTGGTGTTTTCACCTTCCCCTCCTTGTTGCACTCTACCAGCTTCCCTGTCGGCCTCTTCACCCCTTCATTCCTCATCCCTCTCTTCTGTCTCCTCTCCTTCCTTCTCCATCTCTTTGCCTCTGGCTACGCCACCCTCGATAACTCTTTATCTCCCTCTTGCTCCCGTGCTGACCGCATGCAACCGTCTATGCTTGTGTGTGAATGCCGGATGTGTGTGTACATCAGGCTGTTACGCTCTGTCAACCCCACCATTCATGCTCTGTTGCTCATTCCCCCTCTCATCTCCTTCTTCTGCTTCTCCTTCATCTCTTGTTTGCCCACAGACCTGTCCACTGCAGCACTCCTTCCCTCTCTGACAGCGCAGCACCTCATTCTGTATTCATGCGGCTGCTGCCTGCAAGCATCACTATTCTCACACCGTCCGCCGCTTATTCAGAGACTGTTCAGATTCATGCTGTTTGACATGTTCTTGCTAGGAAATGGAAGTGTGTATTTAGATGTTAATGCGAACGCAGAGTGAATGTAAATGACACCGATGTTAGTTGGTGGAGGATTTTAACCTTCAAGGCAATAAAGGGGAGGAAAGATGCAACGTTGCACATAAAGCTTTGATTGATGGATGATTCTCTGTCCTGAGCTCGGATTGTTTCCCCTTCCTGCTGATTTACCTGCTGCAAATGCAGAATACAGCCACTTTAAATTCTCAAGTCCAACGTTTTTACTTCACAGCCACAAATGCACAACAGAGGGGAGAAAAACATGAAATGCTGTGATCTACAGCACCATTAACAGTGTTGTAAAGCTGCATTTCTGCACTCAGGGCCCTGCATAAATATTACAGCTTATGTATACAGGAAGCCTCACTGTAACGTCCAGTGTTGGATGCACCGTTGTGCAAGAAAAAGCAAGGCCTGAATATCTTTGCAACTCTTTTTGTGTCTAGAAGATCATTTTTTAAATGTGCTTTTCTGAATTGTTTCTGTTTTGACTTGACTTCCTGTCTGTGGCATAGAAATTTGGTAGATGCAAAATAGATAAAATAAACCCAAATGTGTGTGTGTGTGTATATATATATATATATATATATATATATATATATATATATATATAGGATGTCCTCATACCACTCTTTGCCGATCAAGTATGAGTACTTGCATTTGAGTACTTGCCGATACCAAGTACCGATCCGAGTACCTACTGTAATTAATGGGAATAAGTGAATAAGTCTTTCTTTCTTTCTTTCTTTCTTTCTTTCTTTCTTTCTTTCTTTCTTTCTTTCTTTCTTTCTTTCTTTCTTTCTTTCTTTCCTTCTTTTTTTTCTTTCTTTAAATAAAGAGAAGCATCTCTGTTCTTGCTCAGGTGTGATGCGGGCATGTTTTTTTGTTGCGGACAATGACTGTTCGGTCCCGTAGCCTTCAGATCTCGTGTGGGACGAGACGCCGGGCTGGAGATGCCAGATCTGTGACGGCGCATCGCTCTGAAAGCAGCCTGCAGGCTTATTGGGCTCCGTCAATTAAACTATATCACGCAATACAACGTTAAACAATCATCTGACTTCCCTCCTCTGACCAGGCCTGATAAACAGCTGCAGACCGACCGAGCTGCAGGTTCTGTGTTCACAGCTGGCAGCATCACGAGAGACGGTAAATAGTCCACTCAGCTGCTTCTTGTGGAAAAACTTCGATTTTAACTGTAAAAAAAAAAAAAAAAAAACCCAACATTGATTTAATATTAATTTCTTTCGCAAGTGGCCATGGCATAAGCGATGTACTACCGCGTAAGAAATAAAAGCTTACAATAAGAAGCTTATAAACAGCCTCTGATGCAGCTGCGGTTTGCTGTATTTCAGCATCGTCATAACTTTTTACTCATACCAGCGTAATGAACATAAACTTAGAAAGCGTAGGAAACAGAATTAGCAGGAAACTTCCCACCAACAAAGTGAATCCTGAATGAAATGTTCAAAACTATATGTATGTATGTGGGGGAACCACAGCTCCGATGGGAGGGAGAGAGGGGGAAAAAAAGGTCCGCTGCAACCGTCACCAACATTTTGAAAAGTATCCCAGGAACATGATACGGTTAAGATGTATTTTCTATCCTCGTGTAGTGAAAAGTGCCTTCTAACCTTTAAAAAAAAAGCTGTTAACTCAAAGTCGCCGCTCATATTGAATAGTATTTTTCTGCCAGCATGGCATTGGAGCAAGTACCAATACTGGCATCGGTATCAGGACATCACACACACACACACACTACCATTATTGAACATCCCTATTTAAAAGCATTTCTTTTCAGCACTTATGTTGTCACAATTTATTTATATTTCTTTTAAGAGACAAAAAGTATCGGTATTGGTATCAATAGCGATGGAAAAGTCCCATAAACTTCTGGTATCATATCATCAGAAACCCTAGTTTCTAATTCTAAATGGTGCTCTAGCTCCTATAAACCAAGCCAGTTCTGCAGTTTTAAAGCTCAGAGGGGTCTCAGTTGTTTGTAATGATGAGAATCTTATTATTAATGTCACTTCTGAGGAAAATTAAGTTGCTTTTAGGTCTGAAAAATTCAGTCTTTTAAACCCAAATAAGGAAGCTGTGTTCTTTAAACTTGGTGGCCGTCTCTGTTCCCCCCTGCAGGTGTGGAAGTGGCAGGCCGGTGAGTCTAAAGTCCTTCAGGGTCACAAGGAACAAGTCAGATGCTTCTCTCTTCTCTCCATCTCGCCAAATGACACCAGCCTGCTGTCCTGGTCCTACGATGGTACGGTGAAGGTGAGTCCCGCGCATGCACACGTAGCAGCAGCGTGAAAGCAGACGTTAGATAATCTGTCTGCTCATCATCAGGCGTGGGACACGGAGAGCGGGGAGAAGCTGCAGGACATCGAGGCTCATCGAGGAGCCATCCTGTCCTGCCACGTCTCGCCAGACGGATGTCTCTTCGCCACCACCTCTGCTGACAGGACTGCGAAGGTTCAGCGCTCGCACACACGCACACGCCCACAAGATGTATCTGTTTGTGCCTCCAGTAGCAGCATGACCTATTACACATCAGCGTCTTGTCTCAGAGCGCCCTCTGAAATGATTACTGATGACATTTACTCATGGATGTGTTGCCATGTTTGATATGTGGGGCTGAAAGTTTCTCCAGCTGGGAGACGAGATCCTCGGAGATTAGCATCCGGCAGATGGTGTCAGGCCGGGCGAGTTAGCTACAGGTCAGTCTGTCCTCAGCCGGCTCGGCACGCTGGCTGACCATTAACGACCCACCTCCCTGTCTGGAGGAGCTTTTGCCAGGTTGCTGTTTACCAACACCCCTGCGCTCGACTTTGGCCTGACTTTGACTCAGTGGGCTGAACGAGCCGTGTTTCTCATTAATCTGCAGGGGAGCAGCAAGCTCTTTGACACCGACATCTTTTCAGCGTCATCAAATGTCTGTTGGTTTATATTTAGATTTATAAGCAAGTAATTCACTCATCGGTTAGAGTCGATGTCCCGGGCAGCATCAGAAATGATTCAAAGCTAATCTATCTGGTATTTGTTAAGCCACTGCCACCGAGTTTCACACGGGAATTCGGATCTGGTTGCCAGCCAAGCTGGCTTCTGTGGGTGAATGGCAGTGAGATGGAATGTGTGTTTTATGGATTTGGCAACGATCATAATTGAGATGTGGGTGTATGTGTGTTGTGGAGTTGGTCAGCAGCCAATCAGAGTCCTCACTCTGCAACCTCAGAATGGACACAAACGCTAAAGCCTCTGGTTTCCATCCATCTAGAGGTCAAACCAGAAGGCTTAGCCATGAGAGTCTTTGTGGAGAACCACAAAAGAAACTTGCTGCTCTGTTCCTGTCTTACTCTCTCTACCCTCTTTTTCCTCCTATTCTTTTCTCCCGACCTTCAGATGAATGGAGCTTTGTGAGCAGACATCGTTAGTCGTCTGCCAAAACGAGCGTCTAATTATGAGTCGTGTTATTTTCTCTGCAACACAGGATGCAAACAGGATGGTGACAGAGCAGGAGGGAAAAATAGTAAGAGTGAAAAGGGAAGCACATCCAACAGGCTGGAGAGCAACGAGGAGGAAAATGTAAAAGGCGCTTCCACAAACGGCAAGAACGAGAGGTCGTCCGTTAACAGAGAGCTCTGATTATTATTTCTTATATGAAGGTGCACATACTTCTTGGAGTACTTGGAGACACTGAAAGTAAAAAGAAGTATAGTGTCCATATGAAATTTATAATGATTTTGTAGTAAATATAGAATTTTGTTTATAAACTAAATTGCATGTTTTGTACGCATGTTAAGAAATTCTGGCACAAACCAAATAATATCACCTGTCAGTCACTTCATTAAAAATGTTAAACGATGGATTCATGGTTCAAACAACGCAGCGATGCTGCTGAGAAAACGGAGTCAAGAGCCAGAGAGTCAAAGTAAAGCTGGGAAACTTCTGTTGGTATTTAGCTGAAAATGTTTATTGAATTTATGTCCACAAATTAAGTTCTTCTCAAACTTGGGGTCCCGACCCACATACAGGTCCCAAGATAGTTTTATAGGGTTTCCAAATCTTCTAAATATCTTTTAAAAATAAATCAATTAAAACAAGTAACACGGCATTTCAGAAAAGGAACATCATACCAACAGTAAAATATGGTGGTTTTAGTGTGATGGTGTGGGGCTGTTTTGCTGCTTCAGGACCTGAAAGACTTGCTGTGGTAAATGGAACCATGAATTCTGCTTCTACCAAAAAATCTTGAAGGAGAATGTCGGCCATCTGTTGGTGACCTCAAGCTGAAGCGCACTTGGGTTCTGCAGCAGAACAATGATCCAGAACACACCAGCAAGTCCACCTCTGAATGGCTTAAGAAAAACAAAATGAAGACTTTAAAGTGGCCTAGTCAAAGTTCCCACCTGAATCCCATTGAGATGCTGTGGCATGATCTTAAAAAGGTGGTTCATACTGGAAAAGCCTCCAATGTGGCTGAATTACAACAATTCTGCAAAGATGAGTGGAACAAAATTCCTCCACAGCGCTGTAGAAGACTCACTGCCAGTTATCACAAACGCTTGATTGCAGTTATTGCTGCTAAGGGTGGAACAACCAGTTATTAGGTTTAGGGGGCAATCACTTTTTCACGCAGGGCCATGTGGGTTTGGATTTTTTTTTGCTCCCTTAAAAATAAAAACTGCATTTTCTGTTTACTTGTGTTATTTTTGTCTCACATTTAAACACATTTAAGTGTGACAAACATGCAAAAGAGTACGAAATCCGGAAGGAGCAAACACTTTCACACAACTGTGCATATATATATATATATATATATATATATATATGTATGTATATAAAACCAATGTTTCACTTTCTGAATGAATTAGGTTCCCCTGAGTCAGAGAAACCATCCACTGATATTTAATGTTTTTGAATAAATTAGTAAAGGGTTCATTGTTGTGGAAAAATAAAGAATTACCAAGAGTCTGATGAGAGAGAATAAGAGTATATTTACTGACAAAGTAATGAATGAATGCAAGCAAATGTAGCTTTGCAAACAGAGAGCCTCACAAAGAGACTTGCTTCTCTGAGTCTTTCTGCAGAGCTCTGTCCTTGGTTGATTCAGCATGTTTTTAAACAGTTTACTGGCACAAAATAAGATAAGAGCCTTCCAGATATGACTTTACACATGACGTGTAATCAACGCCAGAATATGTAAGAGATTATTCACCCGCCAGAGTCAAAGTGAAATCTTACAAAAGGTTAATTAGATCATTTCTTCCACATTAGTCATTAAAATTACTCATCTAAATTCAACTAAATGTGTGAATTCATGCAGATTATTCACGTTTTCTGTCATAACTCATTCTTCTTAACTAATTTTTCTCCTCTCTCAGATTTGGCGCTGCGAGTCCTGGCAGTGTGTCCACACGCTGAACGGTCACCAAGAGTGTGTCCGGAGCTGCAGATTCTCCTGGGACAGTCAACGCCTCGCAACGGGAGATGACAACGGAGAGATCCGGGTGTGTGTTCATCAAATTCAGCCTTTTCTTTGCCCTTTAAATTTGATTTTGGCAGCTTAACTGTTAAAGTGAAATTAACGCAGCACAGGCAGATTTCAGGGATTTGTGTGGAGGGAGAATGTAAAGAGATGATTTCAGGGATTTATGCAAAATCATAGAGGTAAGCCGTGTGTGTCAACGCACCATTTAACAGCGTCTTCCTTTTAGGAGAAGCAGAGACAATGTCTTAAACTCTAATTTACCATTTAACTTACAAAAAAAAAGAAATTACAGCAGACAACATTTATTTCCAGAAATCACCTCCTAATTACATGTCATTACTCATTTAGATAAAGGGCTTACTAATACATCATGATTACTTCAGAGCAGAGAGGAGGAGTGAGATAAAAGGGAGGAGGCAGGGCTCCTTCTCAGGAGGAGGTGGAGTGAAAGACGTTGAGAATGAAGAGAGCTGGAAGAGGAGGAGATGTCTGACAGCGGGTGGCGGAGGCAAGAACTCAGGCTGCCAAATTGGATCTCAAAGGCCTTGCAGGCTGAGCTTCTTGTGCAAAAACACACATGCTCCATGTAAAATTAGAGCGACATGTGTTGCTCAGCCTGCAGAATGAAGCAGCATCGGTACATAAAGGGTTAATTTCCCGCAGTGGCCTCTGAGCCGAGCGGCTATGTTATTCAGAAATGATTAAATCCATCAAGTCCAACTGTTTCTATGGAAACAAATGTGAGTCAGGCATGTCACGGAACAAATATAGCTGCACATGTGATGTTATTGTCAGATAAACATGGCGGCTGCAAACAGATGCACTGCACACATTGTATTATGTGTAAACTCTTATTTCATTAGATCCTGCAAGTCATCCATTGCATAGCATTTCAGGCAGTTTTGAATGTGTCCTTTGTCGTTCTTGCCATGTTTAATTGAAGAAAAGTCCGTGCAATCAGGTCAACGTACTGATAAGTAAACATTTTTACATATTTTCTGCACACTATGAAGTTGGTGAAAGAGGGCAAAATGGAAAACTCATGACTTGCAAAAGAACAAAGGATGCAGGACATTCTTGAATCCTCACTTTTTTCCTTTTGTGCTGATGTTTCATTCTGCACACTTTCGTCAGCTAAAGTTAATGCTGACAAAAACAGCATCACAAATGCAGGCTGCGAGCACCCACCTGAGATTAAGCCGTCAGCTGGAGGACGACAGGATCACTTCACAGCACGCCTGAAAGTCGACGAGCACTTTAAATGCTAATAAACGTGTGTTTACAGATGTAAACAAGACACACAAAGAAGTTTGAAAATCAACACAGCAAAATTACTTGTATCACAATGAGGATCTTGGAGGCTCACATGCAAAAGTTCTGCAAAACATCCAAACCAAAGAGGAATTATTCTTTCAGATAGCTGCTTCTGGTCCAGAATGTTCTTCCCCTCGTTTATGTTTGCAACATATTTGAAGAATTTCCGCGTTGCAGTTACACACCACAAACAAGTCATCAGCAGTCATGTTGCAGTGCACTGCTGTGAACAATCACCGCTGATGGAGCAGACTGAAATATAGCGCTGGTGGTGGGGAACCCTGGTTCTCGTCCTGTAGGTTTGAATCAGGCGTGCTGGAGCGGGGACACCCTGGTCCTGCAGGACAGCGGCCCTCCAAGACCGGGGTTCCTCACCACTGTGCTACAGCTGTGTAAGTGATGTGATTTTCATTCTTTCAAAGGACAAAAAGTATCATATCGGTATCAATATCGATGGAAAAGTACCATTAACTACTAGTATCGTATGGACAGGAAATATTTTGGTATCACCCATCCCTATTTGAAGGACGAGGCAAACACCAAGTTTCTGTTTTCTACCCAGTATCATTTTATTAGCACTTTTTTTTTTTTTTGGAAATACTTTTTTCATCCCAATTAGCCAACCAATTAGGAAATTCATTCTCTGCACTTTCACCCATCTCAGGTTCAACCTGAGAGCAGTGGGCTGCTATTTAAAGCGCGCGTGGAGCAGTTGGTGGGGGGGTTAAGGACCTTGCTCAGGGGTCCACAGTGGTTCACGTGAGTGTCGTGTCGGGGACTTGAACCCGGGTCTGCCGCGCCAAAGCCCGCAACATTAGCCACTACGCTATCCAATCCCCTATTAACAGCTAAAATAGCTCTTTCTATTAGCTGCATGTTCTGAGTTTCTCATGTTCTGTGACTGACTGTTCCACAGCTCTGGAGCATCAGAGACGGATCTTTGCTCAAGATTTGCTCCCAGGATGGGAAGGATGGCATGGATTCCCTCCACGGAGGCTGGGTGACTGATCTTCACTTCTCCCCTGACGACTCTCTTCTGGTTTCAACTGGAGGCTATATTAAGGTACGCTCACCCGTCTCTCTCTGAGTCCGTCCTCAGTTTGTCTTCATCACTTGCTGAAGACCAATCATCCGGTTTTAGAGCCTTAGCTCAGTCTCTTATAAACTAACGCATCTGCTTCCTTACGTTGTAGTTAGATGGATGAGGAATGTTAGTGTTTGCCATCCTCTGGCAGCTCTACACATGACAAGCAAGACAGAAACACCCCCACCCCCGCCATGTTTGGCAAAGGAGGACATATATGCTTTGGGTGATGAGTTTTTCTTTTTTTTTTCCCTCCTGTTTTGTTTGGCTTAATTAAAAAGTTAATTTGAGAGATGACAGGAAATGAGAGAGACGGAGGATAATAGGCAACAAATGTCTCCTGCTGGATACGAACATAGATGTTTATGGCTACTATTCGGATTGGTTTGGAAGGAAATGACCTTTTTTTTTAATCAGTCAAATAAAACCACTTCTATACGCTCCCAGATTTACTTTTTAATGAAATAAAACTGGTAAAGTTAAAGAATTGATTTATGTTGTAATACAAATAACTGATGGGAAGCCTAGCAACATGCTTTCTTACAAAGTATAAAACATATCTACTGGATCATTATTTCAGCAAATCCCATGACATCATATAAACAAAACATGATTCAGAGCATCTTATATTAATCTTACATTAATTTGCATGATTAAAAAATGGCAACAAAAAAAAAAACAGCAAAAAAAGATACTCTGATACTGATTCTTTTGGTTTGTGTTTGCATGATGTGCAGCTTAGAAACAATGCTTCCTTGTCACGCATGCAGCACAAATAATTGCTGCAGCAAACAGGTTATTTTTAGTGGTGCAGAGCTTTGCTTTCAGCTGCAACACAGCGTTTACCCACATTTAATATAAATATGACTCTAACAGAGATGGTAGGGCTGGGCGATGTGGACTTAGAAAAGGATCACGATCATTTCTGGCATTTGGGTCGATAGTGACAGCAATGACGATAAATAAATACCAATGGAGACATTGGACACACCAGCCTTTGTAAAAAAAAAAACAAAAAAAAAACATGAGGGATGTAAAAATTAATGCACAGTAAGATAAACCTGTGAAGTTGAGCCGTTTTTTTAAACAACTAAATCATCACTCGTGAAATATTAAAAATCCGTATTTTGCATTTTCTCATTGAGAAAAGCTGATTTCAGTATTGTAGGTTTGATCCGATGATGAATTGGATCTACTAAAGAACACTATCCTCTTATTTATAAAGTTCATGATATTTTCTAATTCTTATGGCGTTTCACATCAGGTCTGTGTTCGCCGCAGTTTAGTTCCACCTTCAACGGTGCATCAACTCACACTGGAATCGTTTCCGTTGTTTATGTGTATCCCTGCATGTGCTGTTCACATGCAGAGCAGATGTCTGACAGCAGAGAAGCACATATATACCCATATATCAACTAGGCATGGCTCCATACCACTTTTTCACATCCGATATCGATCCCGATACAGCAGCTTTTAGGATCAGCTGATATCAATCCAATTCTTTTTGCCTCTCTAAAGGTTGTTAATACATGGATGTAATTTGCTTGATACTGACATCTAAAGCCCTATTCTGACAGGATTAGTATTTTAAAGAGACCACATGTAATTTGTAATGATTACAGAGGTTGTCTGTGATTTTAATCCTGTGTGAATCGGCCATGTCTGTGATTTGCGATGTAATAATTCCCCCGCAAATTACCTACTATAATTCGCTGAACTCTGAGGTCCTCTGATAATACTAATCCAGTGCAAATAGACATCTCTGTGATTTGGAGAGAAATGATTTGGCGGTACTGGATGCATTTCATTTCCTTTTTGGCGAAGATTGGAGGCTGCAAAATAGGTTTTCTTTCCAAATAATTATGTTTATAATCATTTATAAAGTATTAACTTTGGAGTCGGAGTGATTGGGGAAGTTTCACCAGTCATATGGCCTACTGTATATGAAAAATCTGTGAATGGCATTTTCCCGCAGTGAGAAACATTTATTTTGGACAACATGCGGACATGGTGCAAGTTTTTTAAAGCATTGGTAATGACACAAGTTATTTCAACACATTAGTCTCTGAATGATCATGAACTGCAGGTGGAAACGCGGCTTGTATGAGCAGATGTTGCGCAATACGCAGAGCTTTGACATTATATCTGCTAGATGTCTGTGAATTTCAGTCAATTCTCAGACTTTAGTTATCCCAATGCGAATGCGCAACAGGAAAAACAGACATCGGGGGGTAATTTATTTATTACATGTGGTCCCTAGGTAATACTAATCTCCTCAAAATAGGGCTTAAAAACAAAGTAAAACAGATGTTCTGCCCCCCAAAAGAAAGAATAAAAATATGTTACCAGAACTGAAGTTGTGCATAACTGCTTTGGCACTTAACTGTTTGACTTTTCTCCTCCGCTAGCGTAAAATAATTCCCCACGGCAGACATGACTACATCTCTGCATGATTACAGGCACACGGCAACACGGCGACAGTTCCTCTGTGTTGCAGCATGACATGCAAAATATGGCAGAGGATATGAAGAAGTTTGAGCTTTATGATTACGGATTAGATGGGACAGGTTCTAATAAAAAAATCCGATACCTGATCCAGCCTGGATCAGAGTCGATACCGATCCAGAGGATCGGACCATCCCTAATATAAATGCAAGCATCAATTTCTGGCCTACAAACGAGGACAGACGCCAGGAAACAACGGCCGAGCTGAACCTGGAGGCTGTCCTGCAGAAGATCATGGGGAAAAAACTGTGTATGAATAAATAAAACCTGGACGTTTATGGCTGGTTGAGGAGCCGGTTTATGTACAGAAGCTACAGGTTCAGATCAAGGTTATTATAGTTAATTAAAACTAATAAAAAAACGAAAACTAAAATTGGAAAAACATTTTTGTTACATGAAATAAAAATGAATACAACAGTTTTTAAAAAAAAAAAACAATTAACTGAAACTTTATTGTGTCTTTAAAAGACTTACTGAAACTAAGATTACTGCAAAAACATGCTTAGTTTTAGTCTTTGTGATTTAGTTTAATACATAAAATCTTTTGAGTTGATATGAAATCCATTTCTGTTTACTCTGCTTACTTTTCTCTACCGGTTTTACTCCGAGTGACTTTCTGATGATTTTTAATGTCACACCACACAAATCTGTATAATTTCCAAAAAAAAGACAAAAAAAAAAAGCAACTAAACAATAAGACTAATAATAACTAAACTAAAACTAAGCATTTTCCAAAAAACAAAAATTAATAAAAACTAGAAAACCTGCTCAAAAAATGAACTAAAACTAACTGAATTGAAAAACAAAAAGTCAAAACTAAATAAAAACTGAAACTAATTAAAAATCCCAAACTATTGTAACTAGGGATGTTCGATATTGGCTTTTTTACCGATTTATCCAATATAGTCTAACCTTTAAATTTTGATATCCGATTTTTACTGATATATTCAGAGAACTGTGAGGTTGTATCTCTCTTATTCTAAAAGCTATAACTACAGAGCAAAGATCCCAAAATAGCCTTAACTCAGCCAGAGGAGTTCATTTTGGACATCTAGCTGCCAGATATCAGATACTAGCAGGTATTAGCCAACATGTGGCTGATTCTTGTGTTTCTGACAACTTGGTAACTTAACCAACAACTTAAAACCAGACATATTATAAGTGGCTTCAAAGCAAGTCAGTCTGTAGCAGCAGCAGCTGCACCATGCTAGTCGCATGACTCTGAAAGGAATGCTGGGATATGAAGTTCTTCCAAGATAGCAGGGCTTTAATGCTGGACCAATGCTAATGGAACAAAATCTCACAAGATTTCGTTACGGAACAAAGAAATCTCACAAGATTTTACTAATGAAATCTTGCGAGATTTCATTTTTGAAAATATTGGAAAAAACCGATGCTGTTATTTTCCGATATCACATTTTAATGCCAATATCGGCCGATGATATTGGTAGGTCGATTATATCGGACATCCCTAATTATGACCTTGGTTCAAATGTCCGCCTGGGCTCTCCCCTGCAGGTAAACCCCTCTTCTCCATCCTCCCTTCCTGTCAAGCATCTGTCCAATAAAAGCCGCCAGAGCCAAAAACCGAAATAAACTAATAAATCAAGATAAATAAAATTATATTTAGGTTATTTTCCTTTTGAACTGTGTTAATTTTCACCACCAACTGCATGATTAGACACACTCCCCCAGAAAAAAAAACAACTAGGTCACATAATAAAACAAAAAATTCATGGACAGAAATGTAAAACAAGGAATCTGGAAAAAATAAAACAGATTTCACAGGAGCCTACATTCATAAAAAGCCTGTGTGGGGGCACGACCCATGACTCATACAGTCTTTGTTTTAATGCTTGTATGGATGTGTCAGTGTATGAGCTTACATGGTGTGGTGGATCAGGCTTCAAGATGTTAGCAGCAGATCCTTGAAGTCAGATAAATAAAAGAAAAATGAATGTCAAGCCCCCACACTCATGGTATTTCTGGTTTAATTTGTAGTACTGGACATTATCCTGTTTATGTGGCGTTCATGCATGTGAGATTCTGTATGTAAGACGGAGACATTTGCTGTGTCCTTGTAAAGTCATTCATCTGCTGCTGGAAGTTCACATACAACCTCTGCAGACTGGAGAAACAGCAAAGCCGCCTGGTGACGTGACTGGAATGCTGTTCATCTGTGTGCTACCTCTACTTTTACAGCAGATGGGGTCACAGAGTGGCCACTCTCAGCTGGACTCTGATTGGCTATTTGTTGAGCAATGATCTAATTCTCTGGGCAGAGCTCCTGATCGATACGGCTTTATATCTCAGATTACTCCTGATACTGTGTGTGAGGTGCAGCAGATTGTGCGTGTGCATGTGCACTTTGGTTTATACCTGCATGTGTGGGATGATGGAGATGTTTCTGTTTATAGCAGAACCGTGGATGCTGTTGAGGCTTTTTATAGACAGATGGCCGGTACACATCATCATGTCAACTACAGCAGATTTCTGTTGACAAGATCATAAACTCTGGAAATGAGTCGAAACGTAAAAACAGCCTGGAGTTCGCTTCTTTTACTAGATATGATTTCTTTTTATGTATCTGATGGTACTGAGGATGTGAAGATTAAAAATTCAATCTAAAGATGCTCGTATCGTATGCTGCCTAGTAAAAGAGAGCGAATACTTTATGAGACTGCTAAAGAGAATAATGAGGTGATTAGAAACATGAAACGTAGCAGCATGAGACCATATGCCGAGGCTGAATTTAGCATAAAATTCCACGCAGTTGTTTTTTAAATGAATGTCAAGCAAAAAGTAGGAGATAGAGATGTTACCGTGTTTCTAATCCTGCTGGAAATAATCAGGTCAATCAATTTTACCTTCATATATATCCTCACTTTAGATGTTATTTAATCTTGAAACTACACATTGATGCTTACAGTATTTATGTATGTGTTAAATAAAATAAAATCTGATTTATTTGTACATTTAAAAAAACAGCCCAAGTTGACCAAAGTGCTCAACACTAAAATCAAACAATCATAAAAACAAACATTTAAAAAATAATCATAATAAACAGAAATAAAATAGAATAGAATAAAATAAAAAGATTTAAGAACCCCCCCAAAGCTTTAAAATATGGATGACTCTTCATCCTATTCTTTTCTCTTTTATTTTATTCGTTGTCCAACATGGCTGACGGCCATGTATAAAAATGGGTGTAAATATACCAGAATTAGCCAAAATGTAATATAAGAAGGTAGAATTAGATACAGAGTTGTTCACATCAATGCTTAACAAATAAAAAGTAGAAAAAAAAAAATCATACCTACCTAGCCTAATTAGGTTTAAGCAACAATGAAACAAAAATATGGGGGGAAAAAAAGAGGAAAACCGACATCTGTTCCATCTAAACAGCAGCAAGGTTTATTAGCTTTTTTCCCTTTATATTGAAATTAAATTAATTGAAAAAGTATTCAGACCCCTTCAAACTTTTCACTCTTTGTTTCATTGCAGCTATTTGCTAAAATCAAAGAAGTTCATTGTATTTCTAATAAATTTACACTCAGCACCTCATCTTAACAGAAAAAAACAGAAATGTAAAATTTTTTGCAAATTTATTATAAAAGAAGTAGGGCTGCAACGATTACTCGAGTAATTCGAGTAACTCGATTCATAAAATTGCTCGAGGCAAAATAACTGCCTCGAGGATTCGTTAAATTCCAGTCTTTGCATTTTGCGCATCCGCCCGGATGGTTTTTCTGTTGCACAACGTTAACGCAAGGAACGTTCCGCCCGGACTGGTATTTCTGTTGAACATAACAACTTTATGGTGATAACGTAACTAAAGTGGAGGGAGGAAAAACTGTATGGGACCCTACAAACTGGACCGAAAGGGAGAGGAAACTCAGTACCCTCTCCGCGGTTCGGTACGCGCGTGATCCATGACATAGAAATGATATAAGTCCTTTATTTATTTGTATAATCCGTGGATTTGGCTGCGCCTGCTCAGTAAAGGCAGTTCAGAGCGGGTCCTTCTGCTCTGCGCTCCATGTGCTGCGCGGCCTCCGAAACTTAACAAGACCGTTTTAATCAATGGTTTAGTCGCAACCGGGGACCCGCAGCTCGAGCCAGAAGCACGCTGTCGCAGCTCTCCTATAAATATGAGTCTGTTTGTGACAGAGCAGCTTCCAGAATCAGCTCATTAGTTCAGATAGGAGGAAATCAGACGTAGAAGTAGCAGAAAGCATCCGGTGACTTTCAATATAAAAGCCCCTTCAAGTTTACAGTCGCTGAACTACATCAAACGTTACATTACCAGTGATACCAGGTTAAAAGTTTATCAGAGGGTCTCAGCAGTTTTTTTTTTTTTTTTAATTTTCATAACAATAAATAAATTATTTTTTTAAAACTGTTGGGAGTCGGTTCAGCAGGTGCTGATCATCCTTTCATTTATACTGCAGTGTTGTGGACTTGAATATGTATTTAGGTCCCCTAATGAACGGCCAATTGTTTCCATTTCAGTAAAGCAGAATTAAATGTGCAGATGTGGAAGCAACAATTAAACAATTAAGTTTTTGGCAGAGAAGCGGGGGGTCATCAGTGCTGCATTCAGGGAAAACTCAGCACTGTAGAACTCTGAAAGCTAGAAATTCTAGCTCTTACAATCAATTTAAGTTGTGAAACTTAAAAAACTTGCAAAATGTCCAATTTATCCGATTACTCGATTAATCGTCAGAAGAATCGCTAGATTACTCGATTACAAAAATAATCGATAGTTGCAGCCCTAAAAAGAAGAACTGAAATAAAACATGGTCAAAAGTATTCAGACCCTTTGGAGTGATACTCACATTTAACTGACAGGCTGTCCATTCCTTCTGATCCTCCTTGAGATGGTTCTACTCCTTCATTGGAGTCCAGCTGTGTTTAATTACACTGATTGGACTTGATTAGGAAAGACACACACCTGTCTATATAAGAACTTACATCTCACAGTGCATGTCAGAGTAGATGAGGATCATGAAGTCGAAGGAACTGTCCAAGGAGCTCAGAGACAGAATTGTGGTGAGGCACAGATCTGGACGAGGTTACAAAAGAATTTCTGCAGCACTAAAGGTTCCTAAGAGCACCGTGGTCTCCATAGTCCTTAAATGGAAGAAGTTTGGGACGACCACAACTCTTCCTAGACCCGGCTGTCCAGCCAAACTGAGCAATCGTGGGAGAAGAGCCTTGGTGAGAGAAGTAAAGAAGAAGCCAAAGATCACTGTAGCTGAGCTCCAGATATGCAGTAGGGAGATGGAGAAAGTTCCACAAAGTCAACTATCACTGCAGCCTCCACCAGTCGGGGCTTTACAGCAAAGTGGCTCGATAGAAGCCTCTCCTCAGTGCAGACTTATGAAAGCCCGCATAGAGTTTACCAAAAACACATGAAGGACTTCCAGACGGTGAGAAATAAGATTCTCTGGTCTGATGAGACCAAGATTGAACTTTTTGGAGTTTATTCTAAGCGGTATGTGTGCAGAAAACCAGGCACTGCTCATCACCTACCCAACACGATCCCAATAGTGAAACATGGTGGTTGCAGCATCATGCTAGGGGTGTTTTTCAGCTGCAGGGACAGGACGACTGGTTGCAAATGAAGGAAAGATGAATGCAGCCAAGTACAGAGATCCTGGAAGAAAACCTCTTCCAGAGTGCTCAGGACCTCAGACTGGGCCGAAGGTGAACCTTCGGCCCAGTCTGATAAACAATAACATAAACAATAACAAAGGATAAACAATAACAAAGGAGTGGCTGCAGAACAACTCTGTAACCATTCTTGACCGGCCCAGCCAGAGCTCTGACTAAAACCCAACTGAGCATCTCTGGAGAGACCTGAAAATGGCTGAACACCACCGTTCACCATCCAACCTGACAGAACTGGAGAGGATCTGCAAGAAGAATGCAGAAGATCCCAAATCCAGGTGTGGAACACTTGTTGCATCATTCCCAAGAAGATTCATGGCTTCACGACCTCAAAAGGTGCTTCTACACAGTTCTGAGCAAAGGGTCTGAATACTTATGACCATGTGATATTTCAGTTTTTTTTTTTTTATAAATTTGCTAAAATTTCTACATTTTGGGGTTTTTTCTGTCAAGATGGGGTGCTGAGTGTACAATAATGAGACATAAATTGAACTTTTTTTGATTTTGGCAAATGGCTCCACAGTATGAAAAGTTTAAAGGGGTCTGAATACTTTCCATACCTACTCTATCTCAACAAGGGGAATAAATGGTAAATTATTGACAAAGAATATATATAAAAACATATATAATAGGGTTGTCCTGATCAGAATTGGATATCGGGCCAATATTGGTTAAAAAATGTGAATTGGATCGGAATGTGTCAAAATTTGCAGACCCAGGAAATCCATTCCAGCTTTTCTTTCAAGCACTTCTTCCTGACCAGGTCTTAATTTATTTGGTTATTTTATTTCTTATGTTTGTAAGTTTAAAATTCATCATAGCCATTGGTAAATAATAAATGGGTCAGTTTTTCCTCACACTTCCTGTTATGAACTTATTTCATTAATAACTTGTTAAACTGGGTTTTTAGAGGTGAGGTTCCACAAAACAGACATACCTAATATAAACCAAGAATAAAATCAATTATCAGATCAATATACAGAATCTTTGGCCCAAAACAAAGCTAAGTATTGATATCGGGCATCCGCCAATATTTGATCGGTGGTATTGGTATCGGAAGTGAAAAAGTGGGATCTGAACAGCCGTAATATTTAAGTATTTTGTCATGTCGCAGATCAGGATCACGAAAAAATAACCTTAATTTTTAAATTTGTCCTTTTAAATTCATCTAGCAAATATTCCTGCCACTACCCTCTGATCTGGTCATAAATGTCATGCTATGACTTTACTCAATAGCTGAGCTGCTTTTTACATTATTACCTCTTTTTTATTTTGTCCTTTTCATAATCTTTTTCACCTTGTGGCAAAACTGTTAATCAAAGCAAATCCACGAAATTAGCCCTCTACATTTCTGTGTGTAAACGTTGAGGGAGGGCCACTCCACTCAAAGCGTTAACACAGAGCTCATAATCTTTATCCGGCGACACATCATGATGACACTCCTAATTATTCTGGATATTAGATCACTCCATTACTGCGTCGCGTAGACTCCCTCTCTCTGCTTCAGCGAAGCATGTGGGCTCGATGAGGAGGAGAGGTGATGGATTATTCTGCCGGACAGCTATGAGAGGCCTTCCTGTCTGTCACGGTAATTACCACGACAGAGCGTGTGCCTCTTATGACAGATAATATAGCTGACAGAGCAAGAGAGCACAACGATAATCTAACTGTCTGCCTGTTTTGATGATTGTCGCCAGCGTGGCTTCATGCTCGCCTCCTTCACAGTCGAGAAATGTCTTCTGTTTCTCGTGGACTTGTCACGTTAACCATCTCTCAAACCTCCTCCCCTCCAGGTTTGAGTTGTAAATAAGACAATGAAGTCCAAATTTACTTCTTAAAATGAAGCAGGAATACTATTGTTGTCAAACAGATTATTCACTGACTTGTTCAAACAGTTTGTGGAAAAACGATTGATATTTTCTGTTGTAATTATTTTTCCGTCCGTCTTGGGTTTGGCAGCCGTCAGAGTATTTCTGTCAGGGTATTTGGTTTGCATTTATGCTCAGCTGGTGTAAGGGAGAGATTTTCATTTTGGAGGATCAGAAGGATTGAGTAAGATGTGCATTTGGATCAAAGATGATGACCGATTAATATTGAAGTTTGACCTGAATAACTATGAAAGCTCTAAATAAGAGCTCAGCACGGAAGGATTTAAAGTGTGGGCTGCTTGTTTTCAGGAAGTGGAGTTTAGGAATTAATTTTAACCACAAAAAACATGATAAATACATCTTATTGAATTTTATTTTACAGTTATGTGAAAAAAGTGTTTGCCCTCCTCCTGATTTCTTATTTTTTGCATGTTTGTCACACTTATATGTTTCAGATCATCAAACAAATATAAATATTAGACAAATATAACACAAGTAAACACAAAATGCAGTTTTTAAATGAAGATTTTTATTAGTAAGGGAGGAAAAAAAATCCAAAAATCCAAAACTCCATGGCCATGTGTGAAAAAGTTATTTCCCCCACTGTTAAAACAAGTTAAATGTGGTTTATCACATCTTTGGCAAGCTGAGTTCAATTTCTCTAGCCACACCAAGGCCTGATTACTGCCACACCTGTTCTCAATCAAGAAATCACTTAAATAGGACCTGCCTGACTTATTTAATCCAAGAATCAGTAGACCAAAAAAAAAGATCAAAAAAGTTAAAATTTCTAAAGCTTTGGGACTCCAGAGAACCACAGTGAGAGCCGTTATCTACAAATAGTGAAAACATGGAACAGTGGTGAACCTTCCCAGGAGTGGCCGACCGACCAAAATTACCACAAAAGCACAGTGACGACTCATCCAAGAGGTCACAAAAGACCCCAGAAAGAGCCTCACTTGCCTTAATTAAGGTCAGTGTTCATGACTCCACCATCAGAAAGAGACTTGGGGGCAAAAATGGCTGCATGGCAGAGTTCCAAGACCAAAACCACTGCTGAGCAAAAAGAACATAAAGGCTCGTCTCAGTTTTGCCAGAAAGTTTCTTGATGATCCCCAAGACTTTTGGGAAAATACTCTGTGGACTGACGAGACAAAAGTTAAACTTTTTGGAAAGTGAAGGTCCCATTACATCTGGTGTAAAAGTAACAAAAGAATCATAGCAACAGTAAAATATAGTGGTGGCAGTGTGATGGTGTGGGGCTGTTTTGCTGCTTCAGGACCTGAAAGACTTGCTGCGGTAAATGGAACCATGAATTCTGATGTCTACCAAAAAATCCTGAAGGAGAATGTCCGGCCATCTGTTGGTGACCTCAAGCTGAAGCACACTTGGGTTCTGCAGCAGAACAATGATCCAGAACACCAGCAAGTCCACCTCTGAATGGCTTAAGAAAAACAAAATGAAGACTTTGGAGTGGCCTAGTCAAAGTCCTGACCTGAATCCCATTGAGATGCTGTGGCATGACCTTAAAAAGGTGGTTCATGCTGAAAACCCTCCAATGTGGCTGAATTACAACAATTCTGCAAAGATTATTGGAACAAAATTCCTCCACAGTGCTGTAGAAGACTCACTGCCAGTTATCACAAACGCTTGATTGCAGTTTTTTCCTGCTAAGGGTGGAACAACCAGTTTTTAGGTTTAGGGGACAATCACTTTTTCACGCAGGGCCATGTTGGTTTGGACCCCAAAATAGAAACCCTCATTTAAAAACTGTATTTTGTGTTTACTTGTGTTATCTTTGTCTCACATTTAAATTTGTTTGATGATCTGAAACATATAAGTGTGACTAACATGCAAAAAAATAAGAAATCAGGAAGGGGGCAAACACTTTACACTACTGTATTTGTTTATTTGATAGGGACAGAGCAGATAAAAAATAAAGAAAAAAAAACTTCTACAGTAATATGCCAGATTTTGCCAAAAGGCTTGTTTTCATCTGTTGTCTCTAGCCAGATCCTCAAAGGCTCCTGAAATGAGGAAATACAGAAATATCAAATTGTAAATTAAACAATCTAGTGAACAATAATCAATGAGATTCAGTGTAAAAATGAAATGATCAAAATGTAGCAGAAAAATTGCTCAAATTAGAAAATTATGCACATTTAAATTTATCTTCATTTTTCTTTGCAAACTTCATAATAGATCAGCTTCTGATATACTCAGACCAGCAACCATGCCATGTTCAGTCACTTGTCCAGCAGGGGGAAACTTTTTATCGAGCTACTTTTAAAAAACTGTTTCTTCTTTTTTGGGAAATATTTCCCAGATTTTATTTAACAGGATTGTTGCTCATGTCATTTTTAAAACTGCCTTTTTGTACATTTTGATCTTATTTATAGTTGAATAGATGATAAAGTAGAGCATAGTGTGTTCTCAGTCGGATTTAGTTTTATAAAAACCAAAAGGCTTTAATACCAAATTCTGGACTTCAGTCCATTATTATATGCAGCGTAATGATGCTACCCGCCATCAGCAGCTGGCATGACTGAACTTTTAGCTCAGCAGTGAGGGGTTTCTTGTCAAAACACACCTTGGAAATCATTCGCTGACCCAAGCCACTGAAGTGCACCAGCTGTCAGTCACTTAATATCTCATGGGAAAAATGAACAGGCCTTTTATTTTTTTCAGCCAAGGTCACACAGAATAACTCAACCACGTATTGCACCAAATGTGATGGGACGGAGATGCTCATGTCATCATTTTTTTCCAGCTGAACCCTGCTTGAGGGAAGCACAGAGGAAGAAAGAAAGAGGATAAACTTATCACTTTAAGTGTTTTCTAATGAAAGATTCAGGTCTGACTTGGTAGCATTTTACAATAAAGCCGTTTTCCCACTTAAAGTAGCGCATTCACACGGGTAGCCACTTAGAGCCCAACGTCGTCACATAAGTTTGTGGGTCAATCCAGGTCTGGTGTTCCCACTGCATGCCGATCAGAGCCGAGCCGCTTAAAGGCAATTTTAACCCACGTCACTTGTTGATTGACTCGGTTTGACACCGGTCGATGAGCCTTTCCCGCTGCCACTAAAAGCCGATTGTTCACGGGTTTAAACCTTTTTTTTTAGCCAGTCGGAAAGGAGCATTTGAGACACAAAATTTACTTAGTAACAAGGGAATACCTTAGAAAACAATGACAAACTATTAGATAGTAATAGTTTCTTACTAGTTCCCTGGTAAGTACTGAATTACTACCTAATAGTTTCTTAGTACTTCCCCACCGTAAGTTCTGGATAACTAGTTTCCCTGTAAGTACTGAGTAACTACCTAAAAGTCCCCTCGTAAGTACTGGATAACTACCTATAGTAATAGTTATCTTCTAATTCCCTAGTAAGTAATGGATAACTACTTACAGTAATAGTTATCTACTAATTCTCTAGTAAGTACTGGTTAACTACCTACAGTAATAGTTATCAAGTTGTTCTCTAGTAAGTTCTGGATAACTACCTACAGTAATAGTTATCAGGTTGTTCTCTAGTAAGTACTGGTTAACTACCTACAGTAGGGCTGAAACAATTAATCGAATTATTCGATTAGAAAAAATGATCAATTAATATTTGCTTCGTTTAACTTTTTAAAGTCCCGGTTCACGCATTGCTTCAGGTCAGTATAAACTGCCTCTGGTTAGGATAGACAGGCGCGCCTAGTTGCGTACATTGCATGTGCTACGTGACGGGTCATGTGCCCAGAAGCTTCTCTGGCAGAGAGCTGAAGTTGCTGCAGCTGCAGCAGCGCAAGTTACAAAGAAATAGAGGATGAAGAATTTCAGCTAACTAACAACTATACGTAACACATGTACAAAGCACAATACTTACAAAGACTTAAAGGAGTCATCACCCAGAAATCCAACTTTTTCACGTTAAAACGTGTACTGGAACAGTACCTCAGTTATAACGTGCCAGAAACTCTGGAGAGTGAAAGTGACTTCATCTTTGAGTGCAGGCTCTCTCTTCTCACCAGAATTGGCCACAAGCACGCGCTCGCCACAGTACGCGAATTGAATTTCTCTGCTAGCTGCTAAGCTAGCCTCTTTAGCGCCACCTAAAAGCGGCTGATTACCTGCCGTGGAGTCGTTATGATCAGCTGTTATGACGTGAACTAGAGAGACTGCGAGCGAGCTGCAAAGCTAGCGTCTAGCTTTAGCACCACCTGAAGGCAGCTGATTACCTGCCACGGAGTAGACTGTGGCAGGTAACTCCGACGAAGAGGAGGAGGTGGGAGATTGCCGTGCTGAGTTGCCTCGGCAGAAATTCAGCAGTTTTCGATGCTTTAACAGGAGGGACATCTTTACCAGGCACCAGTGGATTATATTAATCAGTGAGGATGTGCAGTCGGTAAGTGTTGCTGCTTGTGTAACTTATTATCTTTTGTGTAAGAGACCAGTAAACGGTGGTTGACGAGCGGACAAGCTGCTAATGTAGCTACAAAAGCTAACACTGTTTGGATAACTTCACGTCACACGTCCACTCCTTATATTCATTAGAGTCCAGCCCTTTACTCCGCGGATCCTCTCTATCAACCGTGCCGTTACGTTTTTATCACGTTTTTTCTCTGCTGGGACATCTTTTCCTTCACCTGCTCTGTCCTGATAAAACTTTGTTTCGACTTTATTGTTTGCCTCGTGAACGTGCTTACTGACAGGTCTAACTCTTGTACGTATTCTCGCGACAAACAAAAGTTGGGGATAAAAAGAGGTTAAAATGAGCTCATTAAATTTTCATCCCACCCAACTATAACTTAAAATTTATTTGAAGATCATTTAAGAAGGATTGTGTATGTACAACACTAGGTTATGACACCTTTAAGTTTTCCGAGGCTCAAATGTGTAGAACATATTTGGCGCACACGAGTTGTTTCATCGCTGGTTTTTCTGATAACTCGCTCACAGCATTGTCAGAGAAGAAACAACAAAGATCCTTGTTGAAGTGTGAGCACTCGCTCACATAACTGAGCATACGTTTTAACAAAGAGCTTTTTAAGAAGATGATGTGTCACACTGTTTAGATCTGAAATCCAAACATTTTAACTGTTTTTTTTTTAGCATGAAATAACTTACTTTTAGTAACTATCAACTTGTTTATTCCCTTTTTTATGCAAATAATTCACACTATGAACTAATTATCTGTTTCTTTCCCCAAAAAGCATAACAGCAGTCTTATGCACTTTTTTTTATTACATGATGTTTATTGCACTGCTTTAACTGTTTGATACAGTTTTAATCAATTTGTTTAGTTATGATTTCACCCTTTTGGCATGAATGTTTTAAAATCAGGAAATATTAATGAAGTATTGACCGTAATGTTTAATGTAGACACAGAATCATGTTATGAATGTGATTATGCATCAAAGCATTAATTCAAGGCTAAGGTAAAATATCGAGATATATATTGTGTATCGTGACATGCAGTAAAAATATCTGGATATTACTAAAATTCAATATCGCCCAGCCCTACTTCCGGTCTGTATAAACTATTTCCAGACACTCCCTACCAGTGGGTGGCAGTAATGCACCTACGCGTTGCGTGTCAACCACAGTTTTTGGTGCCAATTTGGACTCATTATTACTCCACTGCATCGCAGTCAAATCTTTAAAAACATAGAGCTTAACCGATTAATCGATTAATCAATTGATTACAGGGGTAGATTAATCGACTATTAAAGGGACTAGAGGCAGGAATTTAAAAACAAACAAACATGAATGTCCCTTTTTTTTCATACTAATGGGTGATGAAGCGCTATAAACCAAAAATAACGTTTCCACCCACGTTTCTCTCTGTTGCCTTGAACAGGCTGTGTGCTGCAAAATGCGCTGCAATTCGGTGTCCGAATTTCCCGCGCTGCCCTGCGGATGTGACGTCAAATGACGCTACATCCGCTGTTTTGATACAGGAAGAGGACGGTCGCGTTAAATTCAAACACTGTAAGCGATAGTTATGGATTCTTCTGCTGTCAGAAAACGATCTAGATCAACTGGAAGAGACTAAAAAGTGTAACTACGAAGAAAAAGCGCAGTAAACAACATTATAGCTTTCCAGCTCTGTCAAGCGGACGTGACGTCAAATGACACTACATCCGCAGTTTTGATATAGGACGAAGCCGGTCGCGGTAAATTCAAACACTGTAAGCGATAGTTATGGATTATTCTGCTATTATTATTCAGTTTTGTTTCTTAATCTTGCCTCAAGTCCCTTTAAAATAACCGTTAGCTGCAGCTCTAACCTACAGTAATAGTTATCAAGTTGTTCTCTAATAAGTACTGGTTAACTACCCACAGTAATAGTTATCTACGTTGTTCTCTAGAAAGTATTGGATAACTAAGGTGTTCCCTGGTAACTGAGCAAACTTTCTGTCTGTTATTGAAGAGTGTAAAGCTGGATTTATACTTGCATGTGCGTCTGCGTCACCACCGTAGCCTCCACGTAGGCTCTGCGTAGGTCCGCGGAGGCCTGATGTGCATCCCGGCTACACCAACGCAGAGACGGAAGAACTCACTGGTGATTGGTCAATGTGGTTACGTGCCTCCGGATGTTTGGGTTTGTCGCTGAATGAATAAATGGACGCCGGCCGCTGTTGTTGCTCTAAAAGAGGAAATACATGCAGGAGCTGAAACGAACCATCGGGTGAAAAGAAAACAAAAAGTTTCCTGGTCAGTAAAAACCCTGTTGTCACCTGCAGATCTGGAAAAGAAGCTGCAGCACGACGCCGTAACCCTACGCTCGAGTGAAAGCACACACTGCCTTTGCATCACGTACGCAGACCCAACACGAGTATAAATCCAGCTTTACGCTGACTTTAAACATGGTAATAGTGCTGTATTGCTCTTAGCTCCTGTGAAGTGGTAAATGTAGATACTGGTCTTCTGGAGGAGAGAAATGATAAAGATTTAAAGACTCTGGGAAATCCATCTTTGCATCACCCAGACTAATTATATTATAATCATAATTTAGATATTTTGCATGAACCCTTTAAGCTTTTTTAATTGGCCATAACCTAAGCGCATGAAAATGTTCTGCTGAGTTCAGATGAGGAAGCGAGTACACACAAACCCGGCCGCCGTGGCGGTGTTCTTGGAAGGCAGTCGCTGTTTTAATGCAGACAAGGCATGACACTGTTTTTCTTATCAGATTCAGAGGAGAGTTTCCAGCTATCAGATGCCTCTGATCGCAGCTTGCAGCGTCAGAAACCCTCCACGGCGCGGCCGCCTCGCTGCGGTGCTGATGCTGCTGAGCAGAATGATGTTGTTATTGGTCTGATAAGAGCCAGACTAGTGACAGCGGGTGATGTCTCCCATGGCTCCCGCTCAGATCATGGGTTGATATGATGCAACGTGAGGACTGTAGCGTGAGGAGTTCTTATTGTTTGCCTCGTTCCACTTGTCTCTATGGCTCCCTGTGTGGAAAAAAAAGGTTTTCTTGTTTGTCTGGATGATTTCTGTTCGACTCGTCTCTGTCGGTGCTCTCGCGTTAATAATCTCTCAAGCTGCTGTTTCTGTTTTTTATATATTTGCTTTATCTTTTCTTGTTCTCACTGCGTGTTTTATGACTCCCTCCTTTCTGTGTGGCTGGCTGAATTGTGTTAGTGTAATTAAAAGCAGCAGGGCATTACATGGGGGTGTATGCTTGCCTAATTTCCTGTTGTGAGAAGGTGCCGGTGTAGAGTGTTTAATTAAACGCTTCTTACCCCTTTTATCACCGGTGTCTCTTTTTCTGTCACAAAAAATCTCAAAATTTGGGTGTGACTGCAAACATACCTGCCTGCAGGAGAAAATGTGTGTGTTTTAGTGTGTAGCGGCGTGGCCCAGTCCTCCGAGAGAGGCTGTTAAACCCTACGCTGACTCCCATCATTCCTCCGGCCTCCCTCCGCTCCGGGTCCTGATGCAACTGTCTCACACCTGGCCTTGACACACAGCGAACGCAGGAGCACACACACTCTCCGAGCGAGACAATCCGTCACCGTGCTCGCCGTCCGAGAGGGAGGCTGCAGGTGTGAAAAGGCTCATCCTGACTGCAGCGACGCCCAGCAGCCCCAAATAATTCACACCATCATGTTCCAACAAAACCAAAGACCTGAAGTGTCTCTCTGTAGGCGGCCACGCAGATTTTCGGAGCTTTGTCTGGTTTTATTGTAAAAGCAGTTGGAGTCAGAGGAAAATCCAGGTTGTCATGTGCATGATTGTACATTTTTACAGTTCTACATCATTTATCTTTACTAATGCTTAAATCTTTTGCTATAAGATCTACTGTAGTTACTCAGGTGAAAAAGGTGGGATGTATGAAAGAAAATTCATTTGCTGTTGCTATGTAACCTCTTGGAGCTACCTTATTTTACAGTGTGAAAACACACTTGGTTTGTTTTTTTTTAAATAAGGATGGGCCTATACATCGGCTGGATGATATTTTAGGCCGATACTTGCATTTTTTTTTGCTGGTATCAGCATTGGGCCAATGCCCCCACTTGGCAAAATTGACTTGTGATTGGCTGATTATTCGATATTTGTTAACAAACAATTGAAGATATGTACTAGGGATGCACGATATAATTTGCTCCCTATCTGTATCGGCCTATATCGGCCTAAAACTAGTATCGGACATTGCCACCCCACCATATTTAACCGATCAGCCCGCTGTTTCTAAACAAAAAATTTCTTCTTCTTCTTCTTCTCCTCTTCTTCTTCAAAACTTCTTTTACAGACTTAAAACCAAAACTGGGGGGAAAAAACAACACAACATCAAATTTTCATATTCTGATATCATATTGACATTTAAAAATGTGGTATCAATATATATTACAAACGAAATCTTGCGATGTTTCATCGTTGTTACGAAATCTTGCCAGAATTCACAAAAAATTGCAATATTTTCATATGCTGATATATTGACATTTAAAAATGTGGTATTGATCTATTTTTCTAACGAAATCTCGTGATATTTCATCGTTCTGTGATGAAATCTTGTGAGAATTCACAAAATATCATGAGATTTTGTAACAGAACGATGAAGTCTTACGAGATTTTGTAAGTAAAATAACTCGATACCACGTTTCTAAATATCGATTTGATATTGGCATATGAAAATATTGCGATATTTCAGTGTATAGATATTTTTGTCCCACCCCTCTTTTTCAAAGTGTCGGAAACGGATAACAAAACTGTAATTTGCAAGGGCTGCTTATTTTTTTCAGCTTTAATATCGGTATCGATATTGGTTATCGGCCACATGAGTTTTAAAATATCGGCATATCAGATATCGGCCAAAACGCCAAAATATCGTGCATCCCTAATATGCACTAAACAAAGTAGTCGGTGAGTCTAAGGGTGCTTTCACACCTGCACGATTTGGTCCGGTTAAAGTGGACTGGAGTTCGGAACACCTGGGAGCACGATACGTTTGGGCAGGTGTGAAAGTGGGCCAGTTTGTTTTGGTCTGGACTAAAGAACCGTACCGAAAGCGACCTCTGGAGGTGGTCTCAGTACGGTTCCATGCAGACTCCCATACGGTTTGGTGATGGGGAGAATGCTGCGTGGCCTCGATTCAGCCCATTTACTGCAGTTCTCTTCATTCTACATGATACGATTAACAGAAACTACCGGAGAAATCGCCAAAGACGTCTCTGAAATACAAGATGGTTCAGATTAGGAGCTTTGCCCGTTGGTCTTGCAGCACTTCTTCTCCGTGGGGAGAGGGGAAAAACAAAAAACTTGCAATGCTCTCGTGCAGTATGCGAGTTTCATGCTGTAACAACAGCAGTTACAAACACAAACAAATTTTTTCTTCTGGGATTATTATTCTTTTTCTACGCTTTCTTCGCCATCAGTTTCAACACAAAACACAGTATTTTCTGAACAGCGCCGCCACGTGCCTGGGGCAGATATATATCATCCATAGCAGTTGTTTTGTTTGCAGAAACACTGGTGTGAATGTGAACCGGATTAGTTGGGAATTGCAACATTGTTACAATTTTTGGACCGAACCGACCGTCGACTAAAAGGTGTGGAAGTGGGGATGGGCGATACCAAAATTTTTCATGTCTACATGATACTAGTAGTTTATGGCACTTTTTCAGTGATAGCGATACTTTTTGTCCCTTAAAAGAAAATCACATGATTGTACATTTTGCATTAATATCTTGAATGCAAGGGCGATATTAGATATACAGTAAGTAAAACCTGAGAACAGAAGTTCTGGAAAGAAACACTTTTAAAACAATAATAAATTATAGTGATGATAAAATTGAACAAAAATAGTTTAAAAACATCTTTCAGTTATCAAATAACATAATACATACTAACTAAAATAATTTATTATATATTATATAATAAGCATATATATATTATTATAATAATAAATTTATTAAATGGAAAGTGCTGCTTTCATCATTTCATTGCCTAAAACTCTCAGAAGTAGAAACAAATTGCATGTTTTGTATCTGTACAGTGGTATCAGGATACTCAAAAAGTATAGATTCCGATATTTTGTCTGGCTGTTATCGAAGTATTGACTCCAAGGTATCGATATGCCCATCTCTATGTGGAAGCATCCTTAAGAGTCAGAAACTACAGAGGAAATCTTGGTGAAATAAAAATTCATATGTGATGATCTTCTTGACTTGTAGATTTTTTGTGGATGTGTTGCTTTATTGATTAGAGGTCCAGTACGACCAGTGAAGATGGTTTATATCATTATCACTTGATTTCATTTCAGAGGCAAAGCTTATCAGTGGAAATTGTCTGAAAAATTCAGTTCAGATTAATATTTAAGGAGAGTTCAAAGTCCTGTGTTAATGACACTGATGGTTTATTCTGTCAGGAAAACCCATAAAATCACAGACGTTAACAGAGAAATGCAAGTGATTTACAAACTTATAATGAAGTGATCACTGCAAACTCTGACATGGGATCAGCTACTTTTGATCCCACAGAGATTTCTGAGCAACTTTCCGTTACATCTTTTATGCATAACTTACAATTCAGTAAAACAATCCGTAATAGCTGCTCTGAAAGCAGTTTACATCCATACTGCTGTAGTATTAGTGACTATCTCCGGTAAAAGGTCCTACTGTATCTGCTGGTTCGGCTCTATGAGTCTGCTTTGTGGAAGTTGATCTGATATCGACATGAAGGAAAGATGGTTCATTCCTGGTATGTCATTTTGTGAAAGTTCTTAGCCAGTTTAAAACCGTTTTACCTCATGATTCCCTCAGGCTTTTCTGTAACAAACCTGCTTTCCATTAGACGTGCAAAAGTCTTTTCCTTGAATCTGGGTTTCATTGTCCTAATTGTCGTGATTGGCCTCATCTGTAGAGGTGTGGATAAAAGGTATGTCCGATGAGGCGTGCAGGATGTTCAACCTTTTTTGCTGTTGGTGCTTCAGTTGCATCCCCTAGATTACCATCACAGAAAATAGCAATGACACTTCTTTCTTTTATCTTTTTTTTTCTGCAGTCTCTCTTGCCCACAGTGATGCACTCACTCTAACACACACATTCACACACTTCCAGTGTATGCCCAGATGGATGGGAGTGTTTAAGATGATTGTTCTCCCTTGCCATCACTGTTGTCAGACATCAGCTATCAGATGAGGCTGTGATGGAAGAGAAAGAGAGCAACACAGCCCCCCTTATCTCATCCTCTTGCACTCTCCTTTCTTTCTTCTCTACTTTTCTGAGTCTGACAGGAAGAACAAGCCTTTTGCTCCCATAAGGTCTGTTCTTCCTGTTTCCTTCCAGTGTTACCGCTCTGCTTCACACCTTCACTTAATTTTTCTTCCTGCTGTCATTTTCAGTCTTTGTCAGCTGTGGTGACCTTTTAAGTGTAAAGCTTGCTTCCTGTGCTGTCAAGTTTTATCAAGTAGTATACAATACATGCATGCATACATGCCTATATACACACTCGCATAATGCATTTTACCACCCATCAGTGTCTTTGTTGCTTTCTCAGCCTGAGCCGTCATCAGTTGCATCCTTATGAGACTTTTGGAGCCCACATTGCAGCCTATCATCACTCGAGGCAGGACTCAAAGCGATGCATTGGGGGAGATGAAATGAGTGGTGAAGGTTGCATTGACCTTGTATCATAGACAGCTGATGGATGGAGAACCTGACGAAGATTAAGTAACGGCAAGCAGCATGAGCAAAGAGTTCAGAGATGGAGATGGAGTTCAGAGTAAATCCAATCACCTCTCGGAAGATGGATGGGGTATCAAAGAGTTAAAATTCAAACATGAGATTGAGTCCTGAGTAAACGTGTCTCCATGATCTGTTGCTTTTGTGACAAGTATTTATTTTTTGTCCTCATTGTGTTTGCAGGACGTGATCATGAACCTGGATTAGTATTGGTAGCCTATCATCATCACATCTTAAAGGATAACTATTTTTTTTTTCAACCTGGACCTTATTTCTAGGATTATATACGTGCATTTACTCGCCAGTAAAATTTCTGCATCACTTTGAGTTGCTCTTCAGCGTATATCCATATAATGGCGGAGATGGGGCTGCCACTATGGGAGGCATTATCTGCAGCAAAACTCCTTGATTTTCCCAATACTTTAAAGGGGAAGTTCAGGATTTTTGACATAGGGCCTCATTTACGAGTGAGCCAGGATACTACTTATCACTGAAGACAGTTTCAACATATTTCATCCCGTTATTCTAGTTCCAGGTGGTTGCTGATGCTAATGCTAGTGTGAGTCAATAGGAATCTGCTAGCCTGTCATTAAAACCAATCTTATCCACTCCACAGAAGATCCGAGGCAAATCAGCAAGCCAATCTGTGTAAATGCCGTGTTAAACTAATAAACTTGCGTGTTAAACAAATAAAACTAGCCTTGTATGACAAATTTTGAATTACATATTGAGAAACTAGTTTCTTACCAGTGGTGGAATGATATACTTTGCTTCAGGGTGGTATTCAAAATACCAATTCAAAATCGTCTTTAAAAACCTACATATCCTCATCACTTTCAGACATGGCCATAGTTTTGACTGTATATTTGTGTAATGAAATTCCTTCATGCACCTAGCAGCTGACAAATACAGGAAGTAAAACTTTGTAAAGTGTCTCAACAGCAACAATCAAAAATACAGCGAAATGCAAGGTTAGTTTTATTTGTAACATTATTCTATTAACACAGCATTTACACAGATAGTGTTAAGTTAGAAATGATTTGCCTTAATCACTCCACAGAACGTGGAGTGATCACTCCACTTAATCACTCCACAGAACGTGGAGTGATTAAGATTGTTTCTAATGACAGGCTAGCAGGTTCCTATTGACTTACACTAGCATTAGCACCGGCGACCTCCTGGAACTAGAATAACGGGATGAAATATGCTGAAACTGTCTCCAGTGTTAAGCAGTAGCCTGGCTCACTCGAAAATGAGGCCCTATGTCAAAAATTCTGAACTTCCCCTTTAAGTAGAATAAACAAACAAATGAGTACTATTGTCCTGTGAATCCAGATTTAGCTTTAACTTGCCTCTCCCCTATGATCCTGAGGCTCATCTGGGGGGGTCCCTAGGCGTTCCCAGGCCAGCTGGGAGACGTACTGTACTTCCTCCAGCATGTCCTGGGCTTTCCCTGGGGTCTCGTCCCAGAGGGGCGTGCCTGGAACACCTCATCAGGGAGGCGTCCAGGGGTCTTCAGGGGTACCCGAGCCACCTCATTTGGCTCCTCTGGATGTAGAGAAGCAGCAGCTTTACTTTTAGACCCTCATGGATGACCGAGCTTCTGACCTAATCTAAACCCAGCCACCCTGTGGAGGAAACACATTTGGCTGCTTGTTCTTTTGGTCACGACCAACAGCTCATGACCATGGGTGAGGGTAGGAATGTAGACCTACCGGTAAATCAAGGGCTTCGCCCTCTGGCTCAGTTCCTTCACCCCGACAGACCAATGCAGAGTCCTCATCACTGCAGACGCCACCTGCCCTCTCGCTCCATTCGTCCCTTACTCATTAACAAGACCCCAAGATACTTGAACTCCTCCATCTGAGGTAGGGCCTCACCCCCCGTCCTAGAGGGGACACTCCACCCTTTTTCCGGGTGAGGACCATGGTCTCCTGATTGGAGGTACTGATTCTCATCCCACGACATTCACACTCAGCTGCAAATCACTCCAGTAAGAGTTGGAGATCACGGCCCGATGAAGCCATCAGAACCACATAATCTACTACGAGCAGAGACCCAATCCTGAGGCCACCAAACTGGAGCTTTCTAGGCTGTGCCTAGAAATCCTGTCCATAAAGGTTCTGAACAGGATTGGTGACAAAGAGCAGCCTTGGTGGAGTCCAGCCCTCACCGGAAATGGATCAGACCTACAGCCAGATATGCGTACCAAGCTCTGGGATCAGTTGTACAGGGGGTCCGGTACTACATACTCCCAGAGCACTCCTCACAGGAGGCCCAGGGGAAACGGTCCCAAACCCACATGGCCCTGTGTGATTAGGGGGAAAAAGTGATTCCCCCCTAAACATAACTGATTGTTCCACCCTTAGCAGCAACAACTGCAATCAAGCGTTTGTGATAACTGGCAATGAGTCTTCTACAGCGCTGTGGAGGAATTTTGTTCCACTCATCTTTGCAGAATTGTTGTAATTCAGCCACATTGGAGGGTTTTCCAGCATGAACCACCTTCTTTTTAAGGTCATGCCACAGCATGTCAATTGGATTTAGGTGGGTAGTTTGACTAAGCCACTCCAAAGTCTTCATTTTGTTGTGCTTAAGCCATTCAGAGGTGGACTTGCTGGTGTGTTCTGGATCATTGTTCTGCTGCAGAACCCAAGTGCGCTTCAGCTTGAGGTCACCAACAGATGGCCGGACATTCTCCTTCAGGATTTTTTGATAGACAGCAGAATTCATGGTTCCATTTACCACAGCAAGTCTTCCAGGTCCTGAAGCAACAAAACAGCCCCAGACCATCACACTACCACCACCATATTTTACTGTTTGTGTGATGTTCCTTTTCTGAAATGCCGTGTTACTTTTATGCCAGATGTAATGGGACCAACACCTTCCAAAAAGTTCAACTTTTGTCTCATCAGTCCACAGAGTATTTTCCCAAAGGTCTTTGGGATCATCAAGATGCTTTCTGGCTAAACTAAGACGAGCCTTTATGTTCTTTTTGCTCAGCAGTGGTTTTGGTCTTGGAACTCTGCCATGCAGCCATTTTGCCCCCCAGTCTCTTTCTGATGGTGGAGTCATGAACACTGACCTTAATTGAGGCAAGTGAGGCCTGCAGTTCTTGGATGTTGTTCTGGGGTCTTTTTGTGACCTCTTGGATGAGTCGTCGTGCTCTTGGGGTAATTTTGGTCAGCCGGCCACTCCTAGGAAGGTTCACCACTGTTCCATGTTTTCACCATTTGTGGATAATGGCTCTCACTGTGGTTCTCTGGAGTCCCAAAGCTTTAGAAATGGCTTTGGAACTGAGATAGATCTCAATGACTTTGTTTCTCATTTGTTCCTGAATTTCTTTGGATCGCAGTGAGATATCTAGCTTTTGAAGATCTTTTCTTCTACTTTACTGATGTAAAAATAATTGTGAAGACGAAAGCAGGATGTTTTTGAAAAGTCACAATTCTGAGTAAGTAAAAAATGATCTATTCTGCTCAAACATGTGATGCCTTTAAATAATCATAATAACAGCGCAGGTCTGGTGACAAAGTTGTCAGAAGGAAAAACCGCAAATATATTTTGGGATTTTTTATAGAAAACATGTCAATCAAACTCCACAGCTAATCGTTTAGGCGTCAAGATCGGTGGATGGCTTCTGTTGTACCGACACATTTCCAAAACTAGCTCTTTATTCTCACACTCCTCCTGTTGTCTTTGTTGATACATCACAAACAAAAAGCAACCAACAATAAAACATAGAGGGCTTTGTTAGTCGTCTATAAATACCCTATAAACTCAAATTTAGCAACAGTAAAATAATTTGAATTTCTTGTTTGTATTCTGTGTAGTGTTTTCAACACTATTCACAACAGTGAAGGAATTTCTTTTTGAGCTTTATTTATCTTTGTGTAGTACTTGGCTGCAGTGAGTGGTGGATATTAAAGCTGCCGCATATTGGTTCCCCCCTGTTGCTTTTTTTTTTTCTTTTCTACTTTGATCCATTCAGTCTCCTCCTTTTAAAATTGATCCAGAAATGGAAATAAGCTGTTTTGACAACTGTCGTCTCCTGACAGGACAGGTGTGTAAATAAGTGTGTGTTTCACAGGCCACCGTGTTGGTTCAGGAAGCATTCAGTTTTGATTTGGTTCAGCTCTCTTCTCCCATCACGCTGTTCCAAAAACGAGCTTCCTGCTGTGCTGCTCCAATGTAGAAACAGAACTGCCTCTAAAAATACCTTCACAGACTCATAAGATGCAAAGTAGCCTCTGAAAGTGCATCTTTTTTTTTCCCCTCTTCCTGTTCCAGGGATTACAAGCAAGCACATGTTGTTCCTCGTGTTGCCACAATGCATCCAGATGTTGCTGGATGCCCTTGACTCTCCTTTGCGGTTTGTTCTTGCGTGAGAAAATGCAAAAGTGAAGAAGTTTGAAAGAGCCTCGCTTGGAATGAAAGCGCCCTGGATTCTGTTCTCTTGGTGTCAAGCTTTGGGAATAAACACAAGCTGGTGAAATATTTATTTGGCAGTTGTTTTCCCCCGCGTCGCTCATTAAGCCAGGGTTAATTGTCTCTCTGGCTGGAGAAGAAGGGTCTCTGCAAGTGTGCGAATCACGGCGAGATGAAATGAGGCAGAGTGGAGATGGGGGTTTAGATCACTGAGCAGAAAGTGGAGCGAGATGGTGCATGTTTAAATAATCCATGGATGCTCACCGATTTATTCTTTTTCTGTAACTCGAATTAATTTCTTATCGACTTTCACATTTTGAGCTTTTTCTTATTTATCTTCGGCTCTGACTCCTCCCTTCCTTATCTCTGTATCCAGACTCTTAAGTGCTGAGTTGCAGTAAAAGAATTGACTTGGTTTGTTGAAGTAAGTGTGTTTCTGTAAGAACAATGTTTGCTTTGTTACTCTATAAACCAATACTCAACTTGAAAGATGGCTTTTGAAGGATAACTTTTTTTTTTCAACCTGGACTTTATTTGTAGGAGTTTATACCTGCATTTACTCACCGGTAAAATTTCTGCATCACTTTGACTCCTTCGGAAGATATTACGCTGAGTCGCATAATCACATAAAATTTTGGACCATTTTGTTCTGCGCTGAGCTGAACTCCTTGATTACATGATTGAGATGATCTTTATCCACCATAACCTACTTTTAGAGAAAGTGCTCCAGTTATTTTTTCTCTCCGTTTCGTTTCTGTTTCTTTCTTTGGACAAGAAATGTTTAATAAAAAAAAAAAAAAGCCTCTGAAGATAAAAGGACAAATTTCACCAATATAAGAACATGGAACAATCCATATTCATTTATACACACTGGTGGAAATGCAGGTACATGTAGGAGGAGGTGATTAAAACCAGATGGTGTGTGAAGGAGACGTGCAGAGGATTTCCTGAGCATTTATATTTCAGTAGATGAAACCTTGCATGAATAATTCAACTTTACTGCATCCCTCTCTGCTCTACTCTTGACCTGGTCACCAGCATCTCATGGTAAAATCCTCACTTTTTTCTGATAAAATGGAGGTTGCTTTATAAAAAGCACCTGAATCAACTCCAACTGGCATCCCTGCTTACTGTAATCTCCCTCCTCCCCCTGCCTCCATCCAGTCTGGTGTGACCAGAGATTTTTTTGACATTTTTTTTTTTTTTTATAAAGCTGAGAAACTGTACCTAGTCCCTGTGGACTCTGTAGTGGAGCTATTTATGTCAGAGGAAGATAAATCACCTTTCTCCACCTTTCTGAAAGCCCCAACTGTGCTTTCACTGGCACAAAAGCATTGTTTAGGCCTTCACAGGAAAACACAAGACAGGTTTTTCAGTTATGTAAGCAACGCTGACTTTCCCTCAGGCAGCCTGAATAAGCAGACCTATTTAGCCTTCAACATCTAACGTTGAGGACTAAATAGGTCTGTCGTATGAGGTCTGGCGGTGCTCTGATATTGGCTGGAGTGAATTATGGCGGCTGACGCTGACATAGTGATCATTTAATTTTGACCTATGCTGATGACATAAGTCGAAATTGCTGTAGAAGTCTAAAAAGGCGGGTTATAAGAGCGCAGTTAGGAAAAAAATCTGGTTGTTCAAGTACAGTATGTGCCGTTTCTTTCAAGAGTAAAAGAAAAGTCCTTAAACCTGCAATTAAAGGTGCAGTGTGTCAAAAATAACTGATATGAAGTTGTGAAGATGGGCATAGTTATGTATTCTTTTTGAATTGTTTTGTTGTTTTTAAATAGTTTTAAAAGCAACAATTGTTTTGCTTGATGTGTACAGCACTGTTGCAGCTGTTGTTTTAAAGTGTTTTATAAATAAAGTGGTTTGAGTTGAATGCCAAGCATAGTTGTGAATGTATGGTGGCCATCAGAGGCCAAAATTCTTCAAGAAATCTGTTTTCATCTGTGAGCGGACTCAATAGCCTCAGGTGCAACGATGACTGCATTACTGAAGACGACGTCAACATTCTCTACATGTGTACTGTCTTCTTCTATGGTCCTTTTTAAGGCGTTACTTATCCCAAACTGTGCTCTCACTCCTATCAAACAAACTTCTCACTTTATACTCAGTTGTTCAATTCAGTTCAATTCAACAACTCAGTTGTCCAACTCAGCGGGGTCCTAAAAAGTCTTTCTTAAATTTAGAAATCTGCCATTAACACCTTAAAAAAAACCAACGTAAATTTGACAGTTGTGGTCTTAAATCTTATATGGTGGGTCTTATCGTACACTGACAGATTTCTGTCACTTTGAAAAAACTTATGTCAGTGTTTGAGAAATGCTTTTTGGGGGGCAATTTCTTCTGCCTCTCTTCAGTTGCGTTTACATGGAGCTGTTTTGATCCGATAGAACGCCAATCAGGATAAAAGTGCATCATGTGAACATGTCAGCAGATCTGATCGAACTTGATCCGAAAGAATTTCGGACAGGGGGGACCCTGGCCTGCCCTGATCTGGGGGGGTCCCTGCAGCTGGGCCCTATGTGGCTAGGGTGGGCTGGCTCCTAGGGTGAATGGATCCCCAAGATATCGTTTCCTCACAGCAGTGTCACGCCAAATGGTTTTTAATGTTAGTGTTTTTATACCTGTTCACTTAAGAGACAGAAAATAGGGGTTGGCAGTCACATGTCGAATTGGGAGGGGGTTGGGTGTGTGCATACATGTGTGTGTGTTTTGTGTTATATACTTAGATGTGTAAAGGCTTGCTTTTATTTGAATTAGCATTTGTTTTTATTATGTCAAGCATTTTGTGTTTCCTTTTTTAATGTTATGAAAAGTGCTTTATAGATAAAGCTTCATTTGATTTGATTTGAATCAATCAATTTGATCTCTGCACTAGGGCTGGGCTGGGTGTTTGATATGAAATGAAACATTCAGACAAATTAGGGTAAAAATATATACCGTGATCTAAAACAAATATATTGTGATATGATATTTGGTCCATATTGCCCAGCCCTACTCTGCGCATGCTTGAACCACGCGGGGGTTGCATGATGTAGAAGGCGCAAACTCCGCTGGAAAAGTGTGAAGCCCAGAAGTTTAGTTTGATCATTATAGTTCTTTCTTCATCCGCTAGGGGGCTCCGAAACAGAGCGAATCCTCATAGACTACCATGTTAAAAATGCCAACTTCACAGCAGAAATAAACATGTTTACAGCCTGGTTAAAAAAAACATTTTAAGTTTAATAGGTCAAGTTTACCTTCATGTCAACTGTGAAGGGGGGTGAATTTTTCATAACTCATCCATTTAGATGTTATTTAAAGCTACAGTGAGTAGCAAAATCAAAAATCAATGGCAGAAAAATGTGATGTATAATTCAAAACTTTGCTTCTATTGATGAGTAATTTCTTCCCCAGAATAGCTGTTATGTGTTTATTTGCTTACAATGACTCATATCTACTTGCTGGAGGGTGCACATACATGGAGGCTGCCATATTTGTTCCACCATTTTTTACTACGGTGTCCCTGAATGGACAAAACAATGTGAGTGAAGTGAGAACCCTCTGAACTTTAGAACTGCTGTACCAGCTTTGTTTAATGGGAGTTAGAGCACTGTTTGGGATAAGTTGTGCCTTAAATCTATTAAAAGTAGTTACTCACAGTACAGTCATAGCAACACCTGAGACCACTGGATCCGCGTACAGATGAAAACATCTTTTCGTTTGAGAGAATTATGGCCACTAACGGCCACCATACATTCAGTGCTTGGAATATGTCTGTTGAAAGGAAGCAGATTTTTTTTCAAATACCCATCTTTACCACTAGATGTCAGCAATTCTTACACACTGTACCTTTAATCTTGAAATTACACATGATTAGGGGCGTATCCTTTTGACTGAGAAGTGGCAGACTGGATGTCTGCCTGCCAGCTGGTGGCTACCAGTTAGCTCCTTGTTTGCTCTCGGTAAGGTCTCCGTCTGCAGCAGAGTAGCAAAATAATGGTTTTTAGCTGCTGACAGCAAGTCCAAACATGCCTTACCTCTATCCCCCCGCTCAGGAGGCTATTCTTTGTTATTTCCTGGTAGTTTTGTGTTAGTTCGGTTAGCATTTAGCCCAGAGTACATTTGCGCATTTGCCCATTTTAGTAGTTTCTGAGTGACAACACATGCGACACGGCAAGATGGTGACTGTGGGACACGCCCCACTGGCTTCACTTCACCCTATTAGGACGTGACCGGATAGTACGTATTTTTTTTACAGTCTTAGGTGACGTAGCAGATTCAGGGAGGATGGTGGAAGCAAAACAGAACGGGACTGTGGCAGATGCAATGTTTTTGTCAGGTACTGAAAGAGTTGAGGATTATTAAGCATTTCCACGGTCAAAAGATTATGAATTTAAAATAAGAAAACCCCTCTTCTTCAGAACTAGTAGGCATTGTGCATGTCAAAAGGATTGCGTTGGTAATAAATCTATCCACTGATCGAATCACTTTTTTCAGTGTCCATGTAAACATGTCAGCTGGATTCTCTGATCACAAAGAGATCAATCAGATAGATTAAGCTATATGATAGGCTGAATAAAAAAGCAGTCCCTCCAGGATTTCGCGATGTTGCGATCGCAATTATTAATGCAAATTCAGCCAATCCCCGTGAATTCTGCTCGTCTTGCAATTTTACCCAATCACCGCAACTTTAATGCAACTTTGACCAATCACAACTCTCTTTCTCTTTATGATCAATGATGTCACCGCGGTCTTTTCCCACGCACCGGCTAGTCCGCCAGAAACCAAAGAAGAAGACGTTCTTCTTCTTTTACTGTTTACTGTAGCTTGCCATGGTAGCTTGCTAGCATGTCGACGAGTCAGAATGTTTCACATTTACCGACAAAAATCTCCGCCAAAGACCGTGCTCGACAGTTTCCCCGTGATCTACATGAAAGCGGTGGTAAACTATGCTGCTCCTCATGCAATATTGTGGTGGAACACAAACGGAAGTCATCAACATTTTCCACCGCAAAACACCAACGGAGAGTCTTAAGGCCTTTACACACCTACTCCGAATATTTCGTCCGAAAGATTCGCACGGCAAAAGCTTTAATCAAATTAATATCAAGTCAACGGGAGCGTTCACATCAGTGACAAAATTTCGTCTTGCGATTTTGCGACGTTTATTTTTTCGAACTGGGGTCGATTTTCTTAATATTCACATCCGACAGATACACAATCCACCAATCAGAGAAGGCGCTCTGACCGTCACAGAGCTGGTTGCGAGCAAAAAGAGACAGGAAAAAGAGAGAGGTGTCGCTTGGTCGCTGTTACTGCATCATTATGGCTCAGGTGTTATCACCTTCGTGTTGCTCACTATTGTTTGGCAAACGGGGGGTGTCACAGCTGAAGTAGCAGTGTTTTCCCTACATTTTGTAGCCATTCGAGGTTATTAGCTACAGGTGTTATATTTAAAATCCCAATTTGGCATCTCCACGGTGAGATCAGCTGTTTCCAGCATCCAGTTGTTTCCCTGCAGCCGTCTCTCCCTCCGTCGCTGCTGCATGTGGTCACGTTCCTCTGGAATAACGGATGCGAGTTTGTTCTATAGCATCATCGTAATTTCGCGTCGGAGCAGGTGTGTATAGACAAATGCGTCGATATTTCTCCTCCTAATTATTCGCAATTTCGTGCCGTTTATTCGCAGTGTGAAAAGGCCTTAAGAAGTGTCTGAAGAAGTGTTTTTCCCCAGACATACAATAAAAATGATGAAATATCAGAATTTCTATTTTCTTATTATTGCAAACAGTTTTCAAGTGCTTTTTTTTTTTTTTTAAGGGAGTGGAGAAAAACACTAAAAACCACTGCAACTTTTGTTGCAACTTTTTACAAAACCTGCCGCAACATCTGGCATTTTAGGCCGCAACAATCAGAAAAAAGTGCCGCAAAATCCTGGAGGGACTGAAAAAGGAAGGGAAACAGGGGTTTTTTCTATCAGATTTTTTATCGATCCCCTTTTTTTTCCTATCACGTGTATCGATCAATTAGTGGTGGGAAAAAATATCAATACACTGAAATATTGCGATATTTTCATTTGCTGATTTCATATTGATATTTTAAAATGTATCGATCTAATTTACCAAAGAAATCTTGCGAGATTTCATTGTTCTGTTACAAAATCTAACGAGATTTCACGAAATTCCGTTAGATTTCGTAAGTAAAATAGATCGATACTGCATTTTAAAATATTGATATATCGGCATATGAATATATCGCAATATTTCAATGTATTGATATTTTTTCCCACCCTTATGATCAGTATAATCAAATTATCATCCAGTCCTATTCACTTGTATTTTTTATTAATATTTCTTCATTTTCTTGCCTTTCTTGGCAGTCACCTGCCACACACATATTCAGTTACACATTGCCATCATTTTGATGCAGTTTAAAGTGTCCTCCAAGCTAAATGAGCTGAAGTAGCACCAGTAACCCTCTAAATACATTATAAACTGTGTTATTTGCATATTAATGAACTAATGTGTTTTCTCAAGAGCTTTCCACTGGGCTCCACCTGTGTATCAGCCCTAGATTTTTATTCATGTAGCGTACTTGATGTAGCTTTTGGGTGTGAGAATGTACACACATTGCCTACACTAAGCAGCTCAGAGGTATTCACACACTGCGTGGTCATTTAGCATCCATGTGAATCCCTGACTTCCATAAATCAATCGTCCCACAGTGATGGTGTTGATATCAGCAGATCAGCCATCTGCTCGGAGAATATGGCTGCAACGTCTCTACATCTTTAATCTCCACTGGCTCCTCTCTCCAGCTCCTCTGTTTATTTATAATCATTTACTTTCCATCCATCCTGCTTTTGCTTTTCTCTTTCTTAGATTTTCTCATTCTTGGGTGAAAACAACTCACTTTCCTCCATGTACAATCCCATGAAAAATGCATGCCATCCACTGCAGTCTCGTCATCGTGCTTCTGTGTAAATGATTCAACTCAGTGATTTTTCTGGCCCTTTTTCCCCCTCCTCTCTCAGACCCCCTCATCATTTTCACGCTTTCTTTCCACACATTTTCTCCCCATCCCGGCGACTGCTTTAAACATTTATTTTGCATCTCTGTGTTAATCCTTTTTTTATGACCAGCTGGAGACGTGGAGTCATTTTCTTTGTCTTGGCTTTTGTTATAACCAAGTTTCTTTATTTGGTCGTTGCTGCATTTTCTCGTGAGATTTAGTTTAGTCGTTCTTCAGCTCCTGTTTTTCTCTTACTTGTCTGATTGGTCATTTATTGTCTATGCTTGAATGTGTGCAGCACGCAGACTATTATTTTATTGTTTCGGCACCCTACGGCTATTTTATCTTCCCTTCAGACTCAATTCCACTTACAGCAAATGTGTACTCTATCATGTCTCTACTGACCGAAATGATCCTTCTTCATCTGCATTTTCACACATCTTGTCTTGTTCAGTAAGATGTAATTGCACATGAGCTGTACAGCGTGGATGATTGTCTGGTCAGACACGAGAGGAAAACTGACATTTGCAGAGTTTCTCCAGCTCGTTAGTATTTAGTTTAAACTTTCAAAGATGTTGCTGATGTAGCTTGCCCTACCATCATCTTCATCTAGTTATAAGACAGAATTCTCCATGTTTGACTTCCTAGTCAAGATTCAGTTTGCAGATTAGACAAAGTGGGTCAGAAACATCTATAAACTAGGGATGGGAATTTAACGCGTTAATTACAATAAATTAATTACAAGACAATGTGTTAAAATTTAACGCATTTAATCACAGTTTGCATTAGAAACAAAGCAGAACCTTTGTTAGGGCCGATTTTCTGGTACAACCAATTACACTGACGGACTCTGCAACTTTGTTGCTATATTTAGAAATTTTTCAGACCCCTCTGATAAATTCTTTTAAAGCTGCTCTCAAAAAGTCTAGCAAGATTTTCTGGTGTTATTGGGATGGATTTCTGAACGAAGGGATACTAAGGAAGAAGTGGATCAAAGCGATTCGCCGAACTTTACAATAAAATAAGGTAGCACATTTGTTCGTAGCCAGCTCTTGAATGACGCAGACCACTTACTGCTGGCGCTAGCAGGCTAGTGTTAGCCAGCTAGTGTTTGCTGACATGCCTAACTTTGTGCATCTGAAAACTCACAAGCATCTGAAAATCGGATCTGTACCCTCCCGTTTCCAGTGGAACAACTGGGGACTGCAAAGAAAGGAGACCGCTTATAAAAGAGCATCGGCTAGCTTAGGCCATGACATTCAGCCCTCATACATGCATACAGCAACTGGAAGAAGAGTGCATAGACTTTTTGTGCACAGAGAGTGCACAAAAAGTGCATATCAAGCGATTTGCCGGTTTAATGGGCCGAACTTTAGCATAAAACAGGGTAGCACGTTTGTTTGTAGCCGGTTCTTCAATGATGCAAACACTACAGCTAGCGTTAGCAGGTTAGCGTTAGCAGGTTAGCATTAGCAGCCTAGTGTAAGCTGACAAGCCCAACTGTGCTTCTGAAAACACACAAGCATATGAAAATCAGATCTTAGGCCAATATCATCAATAAAGCATTTAAAAACCCTTGCTTAGGCCATGACGTTCACCCAGTAGAGGTGACGTTCAGCTAACTCTCTGGAACAGCCGCTGCTATGTGAAGAGGCAATGTGCTTATCTAATACACAAAATCGGTGGACATGCACTTGATACACTTTCAGCTGTGACACCTCTCCTGTCAACTCCTTGATTTCTTCTTCCACTTGCTATGTGCGTTTATGTTTATGCTAGCTGAACATCATGGCCTAAGCGAGCTAATGCTCTTTTATAAGTGGTCTCCTTTCTTGGCAGTCCCCAGTTGTTCCTCTGAAAAAGGGAGGGTACAGACCCGATTTTCAGATGCTTGTGTGTTTTCAGACGCTTAAAGTTAGGCATGTCAGCTAACGCTAGCTGGCTAATACTAGGTGGCTAACTCTAGCCTGCTAACGCCAGCTATAGTGTAGTCTGCATCATTGAAGTGCCGGCTACAAACAAATGTGCTACCTTGTTTTATTATAAAGTTCGGCCCTTCATCCCGGCGAATCGCTTTGATCCACTTCTTCCTTCGTATCACTTCAGTCAGGAATCCATGAAAACCTAAGTAGGGTGGCATTGTTTATTAGATTTACAAAGTGGAACAGAGCTGTGACATTGGATTCAGCGGCGGTTGAACTGGCCCGGAAGTGGAAATGCACAAACTTGACAAGTTCCGGAAACTGGAACACGGAAGCGTGATAATCCCCTATTTGAGCCTTTTAGAGGCAGACATGAAAGAACGTATCAATTGCTTCATTCTAGTTGCGGTGTGCTGCCGCAGGCCCCTCCCCCACCTCAAAACACACACTAAAGGCTGCAGGAAGCATCACTGCAGACACAACAGCAGTACATATTCACCTCTGCTCCATGAACTACACATGGACAGAAACATTTTGAATAGTACTGCAACATGTAGATTCTTAATTAGAAAACAGCCAGCTTAATAGTTAAAGTGTTTAAAGGAGTCATCACCCGGAAATCCCACTTTTTTACGTTAAAACATGTGTATTGTAACGGGACTTCAGTGATAACGTGCCAGAAACTCCGGAGAGTGAAAGTAACTTCATCTTTGAGTGTGGGCTCTCTCTTCTCACCAGAATCGGCCACAAGCACGCGCTCTCCACAGTACGCGAATTGAATTTCTTTCTCCGAATGACGTGAACGAGAGAGGCTGCTAGCTGCTAAGCTAGCCTCTTTAGCGCCACCTAAAAGCAGCTGATTACCTGCCACGGAGGAGTTATGATCAGCTGTTATGACGTGAACTAGAGAGGCTGCGAGCGAGCTGCTAAGCTAGCGTCTTTAGCACCACCTGAAGGCAGACGATTACCTGCCACGGAGTAGGCCGTGGCAGGTTAATCCGACAACGAGGAGGAGGGGGGAGACAGCCGTGCTGAGTTGCAGAAATTCAGCAGTTTTCGGTGCTTTAACAGGAGGGACAGCTTTACCACGCACCAGTGGATTATATTTATCAGTGAGGATGTGCAGTCGGTAAGTGTTGCTGCTTGTGTAACTTATTATCTTTTGTGTCAGAGACCAGTAAACGGTGGTAAACGAACGGACAAGCTGCTAATGTAGCTACAGAAGCTAACGCTGTTTGGTTAACTTCATGTCAGACGTCTGCTCCTTATATTCATCAGAGTTCAGCCCTTTTACTCCGCGGATCCTCTCTATCAACCGTACCGTTACGTTTTTATCACGTTTCGCTCTGTTGGGACATCATTTCCTTCACTTGCTCTGTCCTGATAAAACTTTTTTGGCTTTGACGTTTGCCTCGTGAATGAGCTTACAGACAGGTCTAACTCTAGTGCGTATTCTTGCGACAAACAAAAGTTGGGGATAAAAAGAGGTTAAAATGAGCTCATTAAATTTTCTTCCCACCCAACTAGAATTAAAAATTCATTTGAAGATCATTTAAGAAGGATCGTGTGTGTAAAGCACTCGGTTATGACACCTTTAAAATGGTGCACTTTAACTTTCGGTCTGTTCAGTTTTGGCCAGGGATCATTTTCAATTTATTTTACAACTTAAATTTTTTTTTTAAAGTGATACCGTGTAACTTTTGAACCCAATGTTAGCCAAATATTATGATACATTATATTCTAACATTATTATTGATATAAGTTAACTGTAGCTGATTTCCGCGGTCATCGCTCCGAGGGGGTGCCTAGCTGGCGAAACTCTGATGCAGGACTGCATTTATATGTGTTTATGTATATTTTTTGCCTCAGCTCAGACACTAACTTTGAGCTAGAAAATCGTCGTTGCATGTGGCATGGTTGCATCTTTGAGAACATTTCCTCATCATATGTGCATCCAACAGGATTATATCTAACACCATGAGTCAGTTTTATATTTATGAACCCAACAGACATATTAAATTAATTAGCCTAACTAGATGTCATGCACAGCCTCGCTTATCCTCAAGGGCAAAAAGCAAATTACATAGTATGGCTTTGATGTTTAAGTAAACATCATATAGTTTTGTCATGGCACCAGAACCAGTAGTAGGTGTGTACTACTTGTAATTATAGCATCTGTTGCATGTATGTATGCGTTTATGTGTTATTAGTTTATGAAAAGAAATGATTTGCAGCCTCATCCCTGGGGGCTTGTTGGTAAAAGGCTGGAAAATAGTGTTTGTATGTGGGGGAAAAAAACACCATCTTCTCTTTGCTTAGTGAATTATTAATAACTGAATTGGCAGAACTTTTAGCAGGGCTGTACAGTGCGAGCGTTTTACTCGCATATGCGCCTAAAAATATATTGGTGCGAGTACCGGGAAAAAAATGGGAGCACGCGTGAGTATAGATTTCATCCCTCTAATTTACACTTTGCTCCTAAATAAGTCAGGATTGATTTAAAGTGGAAATGAAACTGCCAACTAAACTAAATTTATTAATTTGCCAGTTGAAAAATACATGAAAAATATGAGCAAATAAGAGAAAAACGTAGCAACATTTTTATGGTCAGGACGCCGCCATGCGGCAGCTTTGAAGTCACCGCATTGTGCTCCAGCTCCACATTGAACCATCGGTATCACCAGCTACACAACAAATAACAACCGTGACACAGTTTAGAAGATGGACTTAATGAAAGGCGAAGCTGAAAGACCAGTCCAGCATCCAGATCCTGTTGCAGATGCTTTCCAGTCCGTAGGCCGCGTGACTAGAGAGGAAGCCGGGGCTGGTCTGTAGTGGAGCGGGTTGGTTGCACCTGTGCGAGGGGCTTCAGCGCATCCAGGCTGCAGGATGGTGAGGGAGAGTGCCACGTTTGGTATAACGGGACCTGCCGCTGATTACGGGGAGTCCCGGATAGAAACAGTTGACGGTCATGTCAGAGAAACCTGCTGCAGAGCTGTTCCGATCATCGGACTGTAGCGAAGGGATTTATGAGTGTTGCTGATTGAGGTGTTTCTAATAACCCCGGCTTTACACCTGGTCCGTGACGTGAGCGCAGCGCAGCGGCTTTGCTGAGCATTTACACCGTTTACTGTGCGGCCGTGCAGCGCACCCGCGAGCGCACCAGCTGTTGTTAGATTCGTGACATCACGGAATCACGAGAGGGCTGCTAGATCGCCTGTGATTCACATCCAAATGGTTAATTTTGTCCACATGTTCATGCATCATGGTTTCTTATTTCACTGAAACCTTGTGGACACGGAGATGCTGTCATGTTCAGGTAGTTCAGCAGTTTAAAAGCTGCACAGTGGCTTTTGTTTAGGAAGTTACCGGATATTTTACGCTGAATCTGTGTCTGACTTCCTGTCTGGTTCGATCTGAACCACTGATATTGACGCGGTGTCGGTGCGTGGAGCGTCAAAAATAGAGCTGGCGCGTATCTGTAGCGCAGCGGCACGGCATGCCGGAGCGACGACGGACCGCTCACGCGCCGCAGCGTGAGCAATATGTTTCACACCATTGATTACATGGGCGCGATCCGGTGCGCATGGCACGCCGCTGCGCTGCGCTCACGTCACGGACCAGGTGTAAAGCCGGGGTAACGCGGTGTCGGTGCGTGGAGCGTCAAAAATAGAGCTGGCGCATATCTGTAGCGCAGCGGCGCGGAACGCCGGAGCGACGACTGACCGCTCACGCGCCGCGGCGTGATCAACATGTTTCAAACCATTGATTACATGGGTGCAATCCGGTGTGCATGGCGCGCCGCTGCGCTGCGCTCACGCCACGGACCAGGTGTGAAGCCGGTTAGAGGCTTAAAGAGGAACGGAGTTGGTGAATTACGCAGCGATGTTTGTAAGGACCGATACCGCAGATACCGATACCGGTAAACGGAGCTCCGCTGGTGTTATTAAAAACACTCAGAGCAGCTTTAGGCTTTCCTCTGCGGGCCTCTAGTTTACCAGACTCCAAGTCTTCAGATCATTTTCCTCATTTTCTCTATAAAATGTTCACACATGATCAGGAGTCACAGGTTTCCTCTTCAGAGCTGCACCAACCAAACTGGTGACGTCAAAGCTTAGCTTTGCAAGCGTCTTTGTGGGCTTTAAATAATAATGATAATAAATAATCATGATTATTATTATCATCACCATCATCATCATATTAATAATAATACATCTGGGAGATTTTCTGATTGAAGGTGATGTTTGGTTACAGCTGTAATCTAAACCATTAGACGTCTCTTTTACATCGTTAGCATGGCTCCCAGCTTTTCCTCCCATGTAGTGAAACCAATAATGAGTCTCTGGGTTTTTATGAGAACCTTTGCAGTCATAAGAACAGATATGGGGGGTCACAACATGGCAACTTCTCTCCATATTGCTGTTTAACAAAGATTAAATGAAGAGGTTACCTGCTGCTGACAGTTAAGTATCTGCAGAAGAAGAATCAGGGAGCAGGTGTTATCGCCCCCTACAGTCATAAGTTTTCATGGGTCACAGGTTTTGCTGTAACACCGGTTTGGTGCCCTTTTTAACAACAATGCATAATGCAAAATCAACATCCATACTAAAGCCCACCTGACCCAGACCAACCCCACCCAGACCAAATCCTGCTGTGGACCGCTGGATGGACAGCCAAGTGTGGCAGGTGACTGGACAACAAAAAACTGTAGGACAGGGAAGTTCTCTGGATTTAAAACTGTTTGTTTCTCGGTCTAATGCATCATTTGGCCTATTGCCTTATTATTATTATTAATATTTAAATGTGCTATTTAAGAACATTTATAGTGCTCCTAAATTTTTTTTCTGTGCTCCTAAATTTTTTCATTTGGGAGCACTAGTGCTCCTAGTGAAAAAGCTAAGCGTACAGCCCTGTTTAGTTTTTTTGAGGTTTTTTTATATATATATTTGGTGTGAAAACCAGAAATTTATATCAACTCTGTCTTGACCTGCTTTTTGTTTTCCTCATATTTCTTGGTCATTTTAGTGCCTGGTACTACTAAAAATACATTTGTCTAGATAAATATGACGATGACACTAAAATAGCTCATAAGTGTTTAATTTAAGAACTGATATCTAGCCATTTTCTATGCTTTTCTTGATAAGTGAATTTGTTTGTTAAGTTCTTACATCAATAGATATGGCATCGTACTGCCAAAAACAGCTTTGAGATATTCTATATTTTCGTTTCTGTCTCTTTTGATCACATGATTCACACCACAATTGGTACTCGATTGTATAACCATTATTTTTGATGACGAAGTTGGTATCTTCATTTTTTCCATGGCTGTATATTATAAGCAGTTTCTCACGAACAGTAGTATGTAACACTGTGGCGGATAGTTTACCTTTTAGGTGATTGGTGGATGTTTCCCCAGCATTTACTGTATATCCCATCCAGGTTTACCATCCAGTCACAAAATGTCGCGTTTATTCAGAGCTTATATAGAAATACACAATGATCCATAATAAAACCATTAATTATCCCACTTTCACCATAAAATGATCATTATAACTACTGTGTTGCTCGATTTTGACCCAGAACTTATGATGCAGCTGTGGTTTTGCTGTCACACAAATATACTCATGCAAACGAGTAAAGAACAGAAAAAAATATCTAAGAAAACAATGTATTTTGGTGCCATATTGGGAAATATGCAAATAAGCTCTCCTTAAATGTGTGTGTATAAGCCAGACATCTGTTGCTGCCACCTCCGCTGTTGCTATCCGACGGTCTGCAGAGACTCAGAAGTTGGCTCGCTTTCTTACACGGAAAACAGACATGCCAGCAGCTGAGCGTTTACAATGAAAACACCACTGAAGCTGGAGCCTAGCGCTGCAACTTCGTGTCTTTTAGCTGGAAAAGGTTCAATAATCATGTTTTGGTGCGACGTTATCGCGTTTAATATTCTCAAAGTTGCACACGTGCACGTTTACGCCAAGCCGTAAATGACTGAGTGGATGCGGCTTTGATGATTCGTCCCCGTGAGACGAAGTCTGACTGTAAAATGTCAGCATTAAACCCAGATTAAACAGAATCACTCAGGAGAGCTGATGGATGTGTGCGAGTGGTCCCCTGTGCAGCCATGACAAAGCTCGAAGTCTGAGTTTTTCTGCCAAGACTGAATGTTCTGTAAAAGTTTTACACGTGTGCTCATGTCTGTTAGAGATTCGTGAAGTTGCTCAGATACAATTAAAGGAATAGTACACCCACAGAATGATGTACATTCATTTTTTACTCACCCTCATGCTGAGCAAGACTCTGGAGCACTTTTTGATATCTCAAATGCAGCTGGAGATCAGGAGTCTTTACTGGCGCTTGAAAAAGAAAAAAAAAGGTTCATTAAAGTCCACAAAAACTTGTCAATATTCCTCCATACTGCTCGTCCAATGTATTCCAAGTGTCCTGAGTGGGTAGCGTCCATAATTTACTCGAAACAACATCATTTAGTATATTTTTATAGCCTAAACAGTAGAACATCGTACCTCCCCGATGTGCGCACATGTGAGTTCACGACACTACGAAAGCTGCAGCGTTCAGAGCCTACTCTGCTGATAATGCAAGCATAGAAGAAGGAATTCATTGTTTACATTGTGCTAAGAGCGAACGAGCTGTAGACAAACACAAGAGGGGTTTGCTATTGATTTAAAACAAAGAAAGAAAGAGAACGCGCAATCTCGTCTGCCGCAACTTCTGTAGTGTCATTAACTTGCATAGGCGTGCATCGCAGAAGTAAGATGTAGTACTGTTGAGGCTATAAAAAATATACTAAATGATGTTTTTTAGAGTAAATTCTGGAAGCTACCCACTCGGGACACTTGGATTACATTGGACGAGCAGTATGGAGGAATACTGACAAGTTTTCATGGACTTTTATGGACCTTTTTGGCTCAGTCGCTGGTGAACTCCATTATATGAAAGCTGGGACATAAAAGAAATACTAGAGATGCAAGATATTGGAATTTGGCTGATAAAACTCATGTGGCCGATAACTGATATTGAGACCGATATTAAAGCTGAAAAAATAAGCAGTCATTGCAAATAGCAGTTCTGTTATTTGTTTCCGACACTTTGAAAAATAGGGGTGGGAAAAAATAGATACACTGAAACAGGGGCGCCGTAATGGGGGGAAAAGTTAGGAAGATTCCAAGGGCCCATGACTGTGGGGGGCCCCAAAAGATGTGGAAATTATTAAACCTTCATTTCAAATAATATGTGTATATACATTTCAAATAGAACAAGAAAATGCAGTAGTAGAATAAATTACCTTCATGTTCTCACTGGTTTTTCAGCAGTAAACGGCAAAACAAAGCATGAATATATTGACCAATCCACCCCCGTGAAAGTGCAAGAAATGGTTTGGTCCTCCGGAACTGCCTCAGCGCATCAGCTCCCTGCCTGTCAGTACCGCGGTTTGCTGGTATCGGGCCTTTATTGCTGCATGCGCTTCATTTGACAGAGTGACAGCGAATGAAACGACTGACCAGGAAAATGTGTAAATAAGCAGCAGTATGAAAAAAAGTCCATCCGCAGACGAAGAATGCAGCGCCCCAAGAAATGAAAGTATGATTTTCAAATGAGAACAGAAAGAAAGGAGAAAGAGACGAACGAAGCGTGAGCCAGTTTTAAAGAAAGGTTTGTTGCCTGAGTTGTTCAAATGAACCTGTTAAGTGAAATAACCTAGCTATCTGCAGACTATTACAACTTAGTTAATCCTCCTTAAGGTGGAAGTGGGATCACATGATTGATGATGCCGGGTAGTGCATCTTAAACGGAAAGTGATTTTCCCTCTTTTTTTCTTTTCTAAGAAAAATCAAACCAGGACTCTCCAGCATTTGTAATGAGCTTATTGTGTGTCTGTAACTAACACAGAAGCCAAGCAAATAAGCCAGAAAACTCAGAGCTGAGACTTTACATTTACATAACCAGACCAGGCAAAACATAGTTCTCACAACATCACTTGAGTGTTATTAATTGTTTAGCAAAACTTTTATTAAAAACTGTCCTTGTCCCTCCGAATCATATGTAAACAGATGATCTGCCAGCAGCAGCCTCATCTCTTCACCCCCACCCCCCTTTCCATTCCCAGTGAAGAAGGTAAGCAACATTGGGACAAGTTAGCATCATTACAGAGTCTGCTGTGGGAATTTGTCTCATTTTACCATTCCAAAAATAAGAATGAAGCATTTTAAAATAAAATTTAAACACTTAAAAAACAAAGCAAAACAAAAAACATAATGATCTCTATAAAATAAAAATGTCCTGTAGTTGTAGTTGTTTGTACAGAATACTGGACAGTTAAATGTAAACACTGAGTAGCCACCTGCAGCCTGTATTAAAATCAAAGTCACAATTTAAATAGTTCAGTTCTACATTCAGACTAATTACAGCCATCAAAAGACATCTATAAATCTTGATTATTCTCAAGACAGTTAATTTATTTGAGCAGCTTGAACTGCACAATAAATACCTGTTTGCAATCTAGCTTGAGGTTACAATGAGCTGCTGATAATTAATGTAATTAGATGATATAATTTGTTGGTGCATTCTATAAATGTAAAAACTGTTACATTCTTGGCTTACATTTCTCAGGTTTGGCCAGAAAGAAGTATAGAAATGAGGAACAACAAAAAAATAGGGCTGTCAAAAAATTAATCCTATTGTCAAACAAGAGATTTTTTTTTTATTAATTAGTGGTGCTATATGTAGAAAACTCATTAACTTTTGTTTTATAACTTAAAGGCTAAAACCAAACCAGATATCTGTGAGTCGTCCAGGACTCAGACCTGAATCTCAGCTTCACATTAATACAGTTGTGAAGTCAGCCTGTGAGGACGTATCAGCAGCATTCTGGACTAAACTGCCGCCATCTGAAGGACTTTAGGGAGACATGTAAGGACAGAGTTTCAGTAGTTTAGTCTACTAAAGATAAATGCTGAATTCCTGCTGAGACACCTTTAATCCTAAATGTGTTCTAGAAGTGATCAACGCGATTAATCAGGATAAATTTTTTGACAGCCCTACAAAAAATACATTGAAACTGTAAATAATACTCTTTTTATAACATTTTTAAGTCTTGCATCAATTTTTTGAGGGAGGAGGGCCCAACATGAATGTCTTTCATGGGGCCCAAAATTCCTGGCGGCGCCCCTGCACTGAAATATCGCAATGTTTTCAGATCGATATCTAAAAACGCAGCATCGATCTATTTTACTGATAAAATCTTGCGAGATGTTTTGTTACAAAATCTCACGATATTTCTTGAATTCTAATGAGATTTCGTAACAGAACGATAAAATATCGCAAGATTTTGTTAGTAAAATAGATGGATACCACGTTTTTGAATATAAATTTGATGACAGCATATGAAAATATTGCGAACTCTGTGAATTCTTGTGAGATTTTGTAACAGAACAATGAAATATTGTGAGGTGTCATTGGTGAACGGTCAATATTATATCAGCATAAGAAAATATGGCGATATTTCAGTGTATTGATTTTTTTTCCCACCCCTAGTCTTTAAAAGTTTTAAAGTCTGTAAAAAAAAACGTTTTTAAAGAAGAAGAAGAAAAAAAAAAAATATATATATATATATATTTTTTAGACTTTAGAAACAGCAGGCTGATTGGTGAAAAATCAGTGGGATGGCCGATGACTGATACTCAGTTTTAAGGCTGATATCGATAGTGCATCCCTAACAAAAACCAGTAGAAAATGAAGGCACATCATTCTGTGGGCGTACTATTCCTTTAATCTTTTCAGGATTGAGAATAAGACACAAGACTGGAGTTTATCGTCTCTGCATATTCCCCAAAAAGTTCCTTTATTTCTAAACCATGAAGCCTGAAGAGTGTATCTTTTTCTTTGTCTCTCATCCAGTGGTGGAACGTGGTCACCGGTGACGCCCTTCAGACCTTCTACCCAACAGGAAGCGCCCTGAAGAAGATCCACGTGTCATCAGACTTCACCACCTTCGTCACCATAGACAGCATCGGCATCCTCTACATCCTCCGGAGGATTCAGTGAAGATGGAGGACAAAACATTACAGACACTATCCGATAAATACTAGAGTGTTAGCGAACTGTGTAGCATCACGGGCGAGTTTACAAATATTCCTCCTTTTCCACCAAGTCATACTCTAACCAGGAACATTTACTCCTTAATGCATTACTAAAGAAATAATAAAAATAATGTGATTTTATTTGGTCCCTTAAAGGTACAGTGTGTAAAAAAAAAAAGAAGGTCAGTGGCAGAAAAATTTAGTTTTTAATCCAAAACTATTTCTGTTGTTGTGTAATCACCTCACTAGAATAGCTGTTATATGTTTATTTTCTTAGAATGAGTCATTTATATCTACCTGCTGGGGGTGCACATACATGGAGGCTGCCATATTTGCGCCGCCATTTTTACTACGGTGTCCCTAAATGGACAAAACAGTGTGAGTGAAATGAAAACCCTCTGAACATTTAAACTGTTTAACGGGAGTTGGAGCACTGTGTGGGACAAGTAATGCCTTAAAAGAAATTATTAAAAATAGTTCCTCATAGTACAGTCATAGCTACACCTGAGACCAATAGATCCACCCACGGATGAAAACATCCTAATTTCTGGGAGAATTTTGGCCACTTACGGCCACCGTACATTCACAACACCGCTATGAAGTCATTTGAAAGAAAACATCTTTTCTTTCAAGTACCCATCTTTACCACTAGATGTCAGTAATTCTTACATACTGTACCTTTAACAAAATATGAAATTAAACGCAAATAATTACAGTATATTTCTGTGTTATGTCAGAATTGTAGTGCAAAAGGTGTGAACCAATGGGCAGAGGTTTTAGCAAAGTTTTCACCGCGAGTGATGCAATCAGTCTCAGAAATGTTTGTATGTTTCAGATAAAGTAGAGCATCGCAAACACACTACAGAAGCTCTAAAACGGCTTCAGCCACGCTTCAGAGGGCAGATTCTTCCATTAAAACCTCAAGAAAAGGGAAGCAAAATGTCTTTTTTCACATAAATGCAGTTGAATGAAATGCATTAAAATGTAACACTTAAAAAAAGGATCAAGTACATGGTCGTAAATGAGCTGATTATCCGACGGGATCCTTCCATCTTTTTCAGATTTAAACATCATTGTATGAGCCGAGCGTGCGTATTCCCACGTTTTCTTGTTTCCATGTTTGCACTCTAGGATAAATGCCCTGCCTCTCGTTTCTAAACTGGCTTTCTGAGCCTTTTATGTCCACTACAGCCTGAGTCTTAATGGGAACGAGGGCGGTACGAGTGCGTGTTCTGTGTAAACGGGTCGTGCCTTCTCAGTCCACCAGCACACAAACAGCTTCTGGTGCTCTTTGATGAGCATTAAAATTTCATGTCGTCATGAAGTTTTAATGATTTAAACATTTAAAATTGAACCCAATCAAAGCTTTGGACTGTTTGCACTGTCAAAGGATTTGTACTTTTAAACTTAGATAAAAGGTTAATGTTTTCTACTGAAAAAAAAAAAAAGAAATATGTGATTTATAATTCATCAACAAATTTTCACTTGTGCTTTATCAACTAACTTTCTATGAGTAAGTTTTTGCTTTATATCCTGTTTTTTATGCACATTTATACCTTGTTGTTGCCTTGTTGAGCCATTTCTCGTCTGGAGTCACAAACTTTTAGGAAACTTTTATATGATGTGCTAATTCATGTTTGTTTGAGCCTCCTCGCACGCTGTAATCTATCAAATCTGCTCTTTGTAGTGAGGAGTGTTGAACCAGGTCCAGCAGGAGGCACAAAAACACTTTATTTAATAATACATTTTACCATTTAACAGTAACATCTACTCCGTTCTTCCAGACTGGTGCTTTGAAATTCAGTCAGTAAATTTCCTTCTTGTGTGGATTTCTGTGGGAAACATGTTCGTAGGCGTACTGGTGCATGCTCTGGATGTATTTATACTTATTTAGTATGGTGTGAATGTAATTTATAAAATGATGTCATGTTGTGTGCATGTCCTTTTTGCAACCTGTGAAATTTTCTTCATGATGAGGATGATGATGGTTTTTATTTTGGTGACTTCAGTGTTTACAGCTTTGATCATATCATAGTAATAAATGTTCACACCAGACACTGGGAGTGTTTTTGTGTTAAAATGTCGTCTGATGGTACATTCTTCATTTAAAGACGCAAAACAGAACTTTCTGCAATTTTCTCACAGCTAAACGGTTATCCATCTTCATACCTGCACTGTGAGCTCATTCCGGCCCGTAAACGACGGGCTGTGTCCAGATTTGAGGACTACGTCCTTCCAAGGCTGGATTTGAAGACTGCTTACAGTAGTGCTCAAGATTATTGACACCCTCCAGTTAAAGAAAATGCTAAATTCCCAATAATAATTCAGATGACAAGAAACTAAAGAAACTAATAATATATAAAAATTTACAAAATTATAATTTAGTGAAATAAAATATTGCTTTTGAATTGTGGTTGGAAATGACAATTTAAAAAAACGAAAGCAAAACTTTCATTTGCTATTGTCCATTAAATTAGCTGGCAACCAAATGTATTCCCTTATCCAATCTTTAAGTGTTAAGAATTACGATTGTAACCAAATTGAAGCAAGATGCCCTATTATTATTATCATTATTATTATTATTATTGGTGGTGGTTGTTGTAGGCCTAGTAGTAATAATAACAGCAACAACAAAGCTTCATAAACATTAACCCATCACATGTTACATATTTTTATGTTTTGTGCTAGCAAGATATAAACACGCTGGATGTTTTTCTAACCTACAATGAGCCAGTTCTTCAGTGCAAATGTTACTTTTGATAGTTTACAGTCACTTGTTTGCATTTCTTGTTTACATTTTGCTTATTTGCACAATTTCATTGTATTTTATTGCACTATTTGTATCCACAAAACTTTGACTTTATTTTTACGGTTCTAATCTAATTCTTGTAAATTGAAAACTGAAATTTTGTTGTTGCAAAACAATGATAATGAAGTTTATTTTATTCATCATTCTTGCCCCATCAGTTAGTTGGTGCTGGTCATAAATTAGTTCAAATTTCAGTTCTCACAGGTTAAAACGTCCACATTCATAGTTTACCTTTAAATTTTGAACTACTTCAAAGTTAAGTTCATTTCTGGTTTCTTACTCAAAGACACCATATTGGTTTGCCATCAAAACGAGTGAGAAACGCATATTTTTAAAGGTGGAAAAGTTACATTGCGGGTCTTTAAAATGTGACCAGTTTCCACTTTGTTCTGGGATCCTCTCTTTATGCCAGGGCTGCAAGTTCTGCAGGTATTTCTGCTTCTGATCCGACTCGACCATCCGGCCCAGTCTTCATACTTCCCTCTCTTCCTGTCCTCTCGGTGCAACTGGTCGAAGCAGATGGCCTCGCTTTGTGCTGCCAGGTTTCAAAAGGTTTTGTTTCCCCTCTGATGTTGAATTAAACAGAGTCATGAGTTTTATATATAGTCGAATAGAAAAAAGCTAGATTAGTAACAGATGTTTGAGGGTAAAAACTGAGTTTGCTCCAGTTATTTACAGCAGCTGATAAAAATGTTCTCATAAAATATTCAAATATTATTCAGCTTTGCTTTGTTCTGTTTTCTCTATTAAACTCTGGGAACAAATGGTGAATCACTTGCTTTAGCTAAATTTGTGTATTTAGGCGATCATAAATGATAAATCAAACTACAGTACACAGTTTGGATTTAACAGTAAGGTGTGCAGTGTAGAGGATGTGCTGTATTGTGCTTTCCTGATGACTGATATTTAGCCTTATTTCCTGATACGCTACTTCCCTTTGTGATTTTTAAAATGTCATTATAATACATTTGGGGTTTATGGGACCCAAAATCCTCAGAAATGCATCAAAAATTGGCAAACATCAAAATGACCAATGCTTGTTATGACCAAGAGAAGATAAAAGTGCATCACAAGACATTTGATAGCTACTGTTTATATTGTACATGTGATGGTTTGATATTCATTATAAGGTTCTTTAAGACTTTTATAAATGTCTAAATAGAAGGCCCAGAGCAAGCCTTCTAATTCATTTTAGATTGGGAGTCCTCACAGACCCTGAGGTCCTCTGGTACTGGTCTTTAGCTGTTCCCGAAGCCAGAACCAGAAGCTTCGGCGAGTCCTCGGACCTACGGACATCGTCTGTGGAACATCCTGCCAGAGAAAATCAGGGCTGAGATTGGTGATGATCTTAAAAAGAGGCTGAAAACTTTTTAGCTTAAAAATCATAATAAACTTTTAACTTATTTTTAAAATCTGGTTTCACTTTATTTCATTTTCATGCTAGCATCCTTCATGCTAGCAGCTACACCTCCTCTGGCTGAGTTAAGGATATTTTGGGATCCTTGCTCTATCGGTATTGGTTGATATCGGTTCTTGGAAATAAAGAGTTTGACAAAATTTTGGATGTTGGTAAAAAAGCAAATATAGAGCATCCTTAGTTTGGATTAAATATAATATCATAATCTTGGGTGCGTGAACACTTGTGTTTTGCCAAAATTGTTTTTATTTATCATGTAAAACACTTTGTGGTAGCCTACTTTCATTAAGAAAAGTTCCTTATGAGAAGTTAGATTTGATTCAAATCCGTGTGTCTGTATAATTTTGTTCTTTTCTGCCTCTTGTTGGATCATCATGCTCATCATTTTGGCCGTGAGGAAGTGTTTATGTAGCATCTCTTGCAGTTAAAGTGTACTGCTGAGAGCTCTGTGTTGTTTATGGATTTTGTTCTGTTATTGTAGAAAACAGACTTTTCACAAGTTGGTGCTGATCCCTCCATTTTCCTGCTGTCCTGCACCAAAGTAACTTTTATTGAAGTGTTTTATGTGCTCCGACTGTGATGGCTGAGGGTTCATCTGTGAATGAAACGTCTTATTGTGGTTACAGTTTGAACAATTAATCGGTTTTTCAACTTTTTGATCTACATTATGATTTGTCTTTATTATTTGACGGTTTATATTAGGCTACATTTTTATTAGGGATGCCCTGATACCACTTTTTGCCAACCAAGTAGAGTATTTTCATTTGAGTACTTGCTGATATGAGTCCCAATAGGGGATTATCACGCTCACCGGAAGTTCCCGGATTTTGGCACTTCCTCTTCCGGGCCATGTTAACGACAGCCGTTCCTGCTCTGTTATACTGTTTAAATCGTATAAACTCCAAACATACTTAAGTTTTCATTCTAGACTGAAATGATACTAAGGAAGAAGTGGATCAAAGCGATCGATTCGCCGCGGTGAAGGGCCGAACTCCATAATAAAACACACGTTTGTTTGTTGCCGGTGGGGCACAACACTGGCACTTCACAGCATGCTAGCATTAGCCAGCTAGCGTTTACTGACGTGCTTAACATTGTGCGTCTTAAAACACACAAACATCTGAAAATCGGGTCTGTACCTCCCCATTCCAGTGGAACAACTGGGGACTGCCAAGAAAGGAGACGCTTTCAGATGCTTGTGTGTTTTCAGCCGCACAAAGTTAGGCACGTTATCGTGCTGGCTAATGCTAACCTGCTAACACGACTGCGCAGGCTGCCGGCCACAAACAAACGTGTGTCGTTTTATTATAAAGTTCGGTCCTTCACCACGGTGAATCGGTCGTTTTGATCCACTTCTTCCTTAGCATCACTCAGTCTGGAATAAAAACTTGGCATTGGCGTTTATCCGATTTACAAAGTTTAACAGAGTAGTAGCTGGCGGACTACTGTTAGCAGGTTAGCATTAGCCAGCTCGATAACGTGCCTAACTTTGTGCGGCTGAAAACACACAAGCATCAAGCTCCTTTCTTGGCAGTCCCCAGTTGTTCCACTGGAAACGGGGGGGGGGGGGGGGGGTACAGACCCGATTTTCAGATGTATGTGTTTTTTAAGACGCACAATGTTAAGCACGTCAGTAAACGCTAGCTGGCTAATGCTAGCATGCCGGTGTTGTGCCCCACCGGCTACAAACAAACATGCTACGTTGTTTTATTATAAAGTTCGGCCCTTCACTCTGGAGAATCGCTTTGATCCACTTCTTCCTTAGTATCACTTCAGTCTGGAATCCGTGAAAATTTCAGTAGGGTTGGCGTTTATTCACGTTATCTACGAAGTAAAGCAGGGACATTGAACTGGACCGGAAGTGGGCCGTCTAAAAGTGTTTCAAACCGGAAGTTCGGAACACGGAAGCGTGATAATCCCCTATCCGAGTACCTAATTAATGGGGATGACAGGCGTTTAATTAAAATTGGTTATTTGTTTTAAACCTGTGGGTTTTGGGTGGGGATTTCGTTTTTTTCCCCCCCCCTCCCCTCCCCCCCCCCCCTTCGTTTTTTTCCCGTGGTTTTTTTTTTAAAGAGAAGCATCTCTGTGTGCTCAGGTGTGATGCGGGCATGTTGCTGCCAGCTTACTACGACATTTATCTACCTCCTCAGAGCAGAAATTAAAGCTTACAATAAGTCATTAGAAGCTTATACAGCCTCTGATGCAGCAGCGGTTTGCTGTATTTTAGCAGCATCATCATAATTTTACATATTTGAACTCGTACCAGCTTAAGGAACATAAACTTGGAAACAGAATTAGCAGTAAACTTACCACCTACAAAGTGAATCCTGAATGAAATGTCCGTAATTGTATGTATGGATGTGGGGAACCGCAGGTCCGATGGGAGGGAGGACAAAAAGGTCCGCGCCGACAGCTACCAACGTTTTGAAAAGTATCCCAGTAACATGATCTGGGTCAGATGTATTTTCTATCCTCATGTAATGAAAAGTGTCTTCTACTTAAAGGCCCTGTACCTGATTTTATTCTTTCAGAGAAATGCTTTCTACACGGAGTAATGTGTGTTAAAAGAGGTGATTTCATAAAAATAAATCCCTCATTGATTGCGTATATGCATGAATCCAGGCCTTTATAGTTTAGGTTTCTTAGGATGGCGTGACGCTCTCTTCATGCCAATGTGGTTCGTTCTACATAAGTTTTGGTTTCCAATCAGCCACTCACAGCGTTTTCTAACGAGAAGCGCCCTCCTCCACGGCAGCACTTGTAAACAGAACCGCATGGCGTCTGCCGAAGGGAAAGTGGCGATACCGCAGCAAAACAGCCTGTAAGCATCAAAACCATAGACTGTATATAATTACTGGACGTAGCTTCCGGTCTCTTCTGAATAGAGAAATGTGAAGCCAGTTGGGCGTGTCTTACCGTCGCCATCTTGCCGTGTCACGTACGTCGTCACTCCAGGAAAATCCTAAAATGGGCACAGCGCGGCCGCGGGACAAATGATTGACAGCTGACGTACTGTGGGCTAAACGCTAACTGAGCTAACACGAAACTAAGAGGAGCTAACAAAGATAAGCCCCCTAAGCGGCATGGTTAAGGTAAGACATGCTTAGACTTGCAATTCGCTGACTAAACACCGCCGTTGTGCGACTCTGTAACAAACTGAGACCTTATTAAGAGCAAAGAAGGAGCTAACTAGGAGCCTTCGGTCGGCAGGCGGAGCTTCCGGTCTGCCGCATGTCAATCATAAGGATACGCCCTTAATTATGTGTAATTTGAAGAATAAATAACATCTAAACGAATGAGTTATAAAAAAATTCACCCCCCTCACAGTTGACATGAAGGTAAACGTGACCTAATAAACCTAAAATGATTTTTTGAACCAGGCTGTAAACCTGTTTATTTCTGCTGTGAAGTTGGCGTTTTTAACATGGGAGTCTATGGGGATTTGCTCGCTCTTGGAGCCAGCCCCCTAGCGGATGAAGGGAGGATTACACTATATACAACGCGGAAGAGAGCTTCACTGTTCTGAGGCGGAGTTTGCCCCTTGATCAAAACTGAGGAGGAGAGACGCTTGAAACGCAGGAGAGACCAAAGAAGGAATAAAGTTCGTGTTCTCGGTGGATTGTACTGAAGGTAGAGAGCAGCTGGACGCCTCGGACTGAATGTGGACTCGAAGTCCGCCTGGACAGGTATTTTTTTCAGTAACTTTCTTCTCAGTAACATTTACGTCCTCGGGTGCTGGCGCTTCCTCTGCTGGTCTACCGGATATAATAGTGATATTTACACCATAACACGACGAAGCTTTACATCACTGCTTCTCGAAGTGGCCGCTAGAAACTTTATCAGGCTGTCGTGTTGTAACATCGCCTATAACATCATAACTCGTCATAACTGTGCATCTGTGTACATAACTGTAGTTACGGTAAACTACCGGTTATGGTAGAAAATGTCATTTAGCTGATCCGCAGCCATTTACTGCAACCAAAACAGTAATTTCACTGGAAGATGCAAGTTTTCTCTGGGGAGTTTCTTTGTGCACGAGTATGAAACGTGCACGTTATTTCGAGCATGTTGAGTGGGAGGAGAGAAAAACGAGAGGAGGAGCGTTTCTCACTGGAAGAAACAGTTAGGGGCGGAGCTTACAGTTCAAACTACACTGTTCACCTCGCTCACGGTTCACAAATGTGCAAAATCAGGTATAGCGCCTTTAAAAAAAGATGTAAACGCAAAGCCGCCGCCGCTCATATTGAAGAGTATTTTCCTGCCAGCATGGCGGCGTAAACACCGTGAGTCACATGACGTCCGGTATCTGGTGCTGTCGTGAGTTAGTATTTCACAAGTACAGAAAAATAGGCCAGTATCAGAGCAAGTGCCGATACTGGCATCAGTATCAGGACATCTCTAATTTTTATTTTTTAAAACTAGAGATGCGTGATATAATTGGCCCCCTATAGATGTCGTCCTATATCGGCCTATATCGGCCTTAAAACTGAGTATTGGACATCGGCCGCCCCACTGATATTTAACCGATTATTAACGGATATTTAACCAATCAGCCCGCTGTTTCTAAAGTCTAAAAAACCCAAAACTTATTAAAAAACTTATTTTTTACAGACTTTAAAACTTCTAAAGACCAGGGGTGGAAAAATTATTTTCATAAGCTGATATCATATTGACATTTAAAAATGCTGTATCGATCTATTTTACTAACGAAATCTTATGATATTTCATCGGTCTGTTATGAAATCTCGTGAAACTACATAAAATATCGTGAGATTTTGTAACGGAACGATGAAATCTTGCGAGATTTTTAAGTAAAATAGATCCATACTCTGTTTTTAAATATCGATTTGATACTGGCATATGAAAATATTGCAATATTTCAGTGAAGCGATACTTTTTCCTATTTATCAAAGCGTTGGAAACGGATAACAAAACTGCTATTTGCAATGACTGCTTATTTTTGTCAGCTTTGATATCGGTGTCAATATCGGCTATTGGCCACATGAGTTTGAAAATTTCGGCATATCGTATATCGGCCGAAATTCTAATATCGTGCATCCCTAAAATATATAACAGGTGCTGCTGCTGATGAAACTGTGGAATGCTTTGGGGTTTTTTTTTTTTTTGTTTGTTTGTTTGTTTTTTAATCCATGGAGAACGGAAACAAGATTAGGCCACGCCCACCATCCAACATTATGACATCTTTGGCAACTACTGGATCTGCAGCAGAATTATTTTTCTAATGTTGCACAAGGAATGACTATTACATCAATTCAGCTATATCAGTTATCGGCCGAATGAGTAGTAAAATATCGGCATATCAGATATCGTCCAAAAATTATGCATCCCTACTTAAAACCTTCATGAATGCACCACTAAGCTCGTCTCTGTAATATCCCGGCACCAACCTCGGAGTTTACATTCAAATCTACAAGTGTATCTGCTTTTCTGTGTATTTATAACCTCCAGACTGACTCTCCCCTCATGAACTCCCTCTCAGACCAGACGTCTGTCCGCTCTGAAGTACATGATGACAAGAGTTTGTCACACTAACTGAGCCGCTGTAACCGCTGTGTGCGTTTAGCACCTCCCTTTCATCACGCCAACCACTTGACTGGAAGTAAACTTGCACTGTTGAGATCCAGTTCTCAGCTTCTGGTGTCGCTGTGGTAGATGAAGCTGTTGTGAGTCACCGGTTTGCATTTAATCAGATTTCAGGTGAAGGCTAAAATAAGATACAACCATGACAATAACAGCTGTTTTGTTCAAGGGTTTGTTAACATGGTTCAAATGTTTTTAAAGGTCGAGGACATGAAAAGTGTCCACGTTTCATTTGATCTGCTGTGTAATAGGTTGTTACACCAGCGATTCAAGCTGTCTGTTTCCCAGTTATTGATTAATATCACTTTAAATGTCTGTTCTGTGCAAGAGACAAACAAAATAAAAAGAACTGGCCAGCTGCAGCTGGCACTGAAGCTGCTGCATCCATTGTGAGAGGTTAGTTGGAGGTTAGGTGAATCTGGAAAAAACCTAACAAAGCATCTTTTACTACATACTTTCCTGGTTGAAATACTACCACCATGACCTCACCATGTGTTTTTTCATCTCAGGAACCTGAATACTTGTAAATGTGCCTGTTATCTGGCGTAAACCGAACCAAGTAACATGCTTGTACTTTGCTGAACTTAAAGCCATCTGTTTCAGGGTCTTTGTTGTTGTGGCTGCTGTACGTCATCGGGACTGCCAGTCAGATTTAGAGAGTGTATCAGTCACGGTGGAAGATTTGGAGCAGATATGTGGCGGGTTCCTCTGTCATATTTATATACTGAGTTGTAAATGTTATGTTGTTTAGTGTTGTTTCTTTGCTGCAGTGTCCTATTTGTCAGGAAGTACAGTTTCAGTAAGGCCAGACTGAGTGTTAGTTTAACACAATATAGACATACTTTACCAAATTTAGGATGTATTACATCCTACACTGCAAACCACTTAAAGTGGAGCTAATGAGGAAAGTAAGGACAGACTGATACATCAACGTGACATTGATTTTGAATTGTGGTCCGAAAGAAATATTAAAAACAAACATACCACAACAGTTTTGTTTTTTTTCTAAATAATTATTTTCAACCACAATTCAAAATCAATTATTTGTTTCACGAAATTATAATTTTGTGAATTATTGTTTATTATTAGTTTCTTCAGTTTCTTTTTTTTAAATTATTGTTGTGAATTTAGCCTTTTTTTTTATTGGAGGTTATAAATAATTTTGAGAATGATTTTATATATTTTATATATAAAAGAACGATATTAATTTTTATATATATATATATATATATATATATATATATATATATATAAAAAGTTTCTTTTTGATATTATAACAAGTACACTTTCTTTTTTATAAATTCATTACAAGTTCAATATTTCTATTTGTTTTCAAACTGTACTGTTTTTCAATAACATATTTGAAGTGCTTTCTTTCTTTTTTTTTTACTTAAGAGTTTTCAAAATTACTATTCATTGTGTCTTATTATACAGGATTCATTTTGGGGTCAAATATCATCAGATTGTATCGCCATCAGCTGATGAGAAAATATCTGTATCGGCATCAACCCTAAAAAATGTGTATCGGTCGATGCATAGAGGAAAAATTAATAGGGATGCACGATACTGGAAGTTTAATCGATATCCGATATGCCGATATTTTAAAACTCATGTGGCCGATAACCAATATATTTGTTATCGGTTATCAGCCACTAATAATATCACGATATTTTCATATGCCGATACCAAGTCAATATTTTAAAATGCGGTATCGATCTATTTCACTTACAAAATTTTGCGCAATTTCATCGTTCTGTTACAAAATCTCACGATATTTCATGAATTCTTGTGAGATTTTATAACAAAATGCTGAAATTTCACAAGACTTCGTAAGTAAAACAGATCGATCCCCCGTTTTGAAATGTCAGCATGATATGAAAATATCACGATATATCAGTGTATTGATATCTTTTCCCACCCCTAGTCTTTAGAAGTTTTAAAGTCTGTAAAAAAGCTTTTAAATTTTTTTAGACTTTAGAAACAGCGGGATGATCGGTTAAATGTCGGTGGGGTGGCCGACGTCAGATTCTCAGTTTTAGGGCTGATATAGGCCGATACCGACAGGGGGCCGATTATATTGTGCATCCCTTAAAATTAAGCATCTAGTTGTTGCTGATCAGCTGTGTGGACTGTTTTGCCAACAGGAAGCTGGAATCTTTAATAGGAAAACGGAGAAATATTGAATTCTGCAGCTTTCTTTCCCCTCCTCTTCTGCATCTTCATCACGAGTACGCTTACACACCCAGCAGTCTGCAAGAGAGAGGTGTGTTTTAAAAGCCTGGTTAAGGTGTGTGTTCTCACCTCATTAATTTGTCTCTTGCTTAATTAATCTTTGTCTCCTGCTGCAGTAATTACAGTTATCTGGTCGTCTGAGTGTCTGCACGCCACCGACACCACCTTCCCCTCATGGCTGCAGCCGCTTCCCTCTCTCTGTCATGCTTCAAGTGCTTTCCTGTGTCATGATCCGGAGGAGGTGTAAGAAAACTAAACATGCAGTCGGCAACAGTCAATATTCAGATTGAACCTGCATCTTGAATAACAGGGAGAAAACATTTCAAATGTAAAGTTCAAGACTAATTAGTGTACTTAAGCAGCTGTAACTGCTCAGAGGTGCAGGCTAATGAGAGCTTGATATTTAAACCTTTCTTGCCGCTCAGTAAGAGGTCTGTGGTCGCATGTGGTTTCCCAGGAGATTTAGAAAGGTTGTGTTTGTAAAGAACAAAGAGAGAAGGCAGAAAACGCCCCCCCGGCTTTCTGTCTGCTCTCTAAGATTTTTGTTTCGTCCTCTTTTCTTTGCTGTTTCTGTTTTTCTTCTCATGATTTTCTTTCAGCTAGTTTTGTATGGACACAATACAGTTTCTGTTATAATTTTTTTCAAAAACTGTAATTTTTATTTCAGTCATTGAGAAAGTTTTTTCAATTTTAGTTTTTATTTTTTTGTTAGTTTTAGTTAACTATAATAACCTTGTTCTGTAACGCTTGTCCAATTCAGAGTCGCAGGGGTTGCTGGAACTAGCAACCTTCTAAATGTGAGGCTGGAGTGCTAACCACCACGCCTCTGTGCAGCCTAGTACTATGTGATATTATATTATATTATATTATATACAGTATTATTTTATATATAGTACTATAGTAATGTATAATACAATACGTAAAAAATGTTCAAAATTATACTTTAGTGAAATAAAATTCTGCATTTGGATTGTGGTTGAAAATAATATTTGAAAAAAAAAAAAAAAAAAACACAGCCATCCCAGAAACATTAAAGTTGTACTTCCGTGGTCATTTCATTAATATTTCTGTGTTCTCCATTATTATTGAATGCATTCTGCATCGTTTCTGTTTAAAAAAAACCTTCTGGTATCTTTGTATCCAGCTGTATTTGTATACTAGAAGAGAGGCTTGTGGTCCAACGGCAGGCTTTTCTGGGTCCTTCTCATGAATTTCCGTCTGATTGGCTGCCTCCCATCAGTGTATGAAGGAAGCCCCGCCCTCCGCTCTTATTTCGTTACAGACAGGAAATAGAGCCGACAAACAAGTTTGTTCCGCCATGCTAGTAAACAGTTAGCTAATTAGCTTCTCAACTCCGAAGCTACAGTCGTGCTGTCTTTACTTCTAGTGTGTAGTGGAGGGTTACCTGCCTTCCAATGGACAGATAGAAACCCCATGTGGGATACGCTATTTGCAATGTGACGTAGACGTGCAAGGCTGTTCCCGATTCGCTCTTTTCTTCGTATTGTTTCTCTGATGAGAAAGCACAGCCGACTGGGGGAAACTCAACGCTAGCAAGTCAGCATGTGTAAGTAAACAAGGGGAAACCCTCCGTATTTCAGAAGGAGCAAGTTAAACGGGTTTTCAGTGGAAGGAGGCCATTAAAGCACCTTTCCCATGAACAGTGGACCAAAAAAACCTGTCAACAGGTGTAGATGTTATAGGGATGTTCAATATAGGCTTTTATAGCGATATCAGATATACCGATATTGCCCAATTCTTAAATTCCGATATCCAATATCAACTGATACCGATATATACAGAGAACTGTGAAATACTCAGAGCAGAATATATTTGTATCTCTCATAATTTGAGAAATTCAACTATATTCTGCTCTGAGAGCAAAGATCCCAAAACATCCTTAACTCAGCCAGAGGAGTTCATTTTGGACATCTGGCTGCCAGATATCAGATGCTAGCAGGTATTAGCCAACATGTGGCTAATTCTATTGTTTCCGACAGCTTGGTAACTTAACCAACAACTTAAAACCAGACATATAAGCAGCTTGAAAGCAAGTCAGTCTGTAGCAGCTGCACCATAGTCACATGACTCTGAAAGGAATGCTGGGATACGAACTTCTTCCTAGATAGCAGGGACTTTTTTACATGCTGGACCGCTGCTAATAGAACAAAATCTTGTGAGATTTCATTGCAGAACAAAGAAATCTTGCAAGATTTTACTTAAGAAATCTCGCCAGATTTAATTTTTAAAAACATCGGTCCCAAAAAATTGATTAAATGTTTAGATATCACATTTTAATGCCAATATCAGCCAATAATATCGGACATCCCTAATTATGACCTAGGTTGAAATGTCCACCTGGGCCCTTCCCTGCAGGTAAGCCCCTCTCCTCCACAATAATAGGGACTTTACCACATGCTGGACCGCTGCTAATGGAACAAGATCTCGTGAAATTTTGCTGTTCCGTAGCAAATCTCACCTGATTTCATTTTTCAAAATATCGACCCAAAAAACAATACTGATTTTTTCAGATATCACATTTTAATGCCAACATCGGCTGATAATATCGGTAGGCCAATAATATCGGGCATCCCAAGTAGAAGTCTTTTTAAAAACACCTGATTGCAGTGATTGCCTCAAAGTGTTGCTCAACAAAATTTTAGCTTCGGAACCCCATTATGCTTGTTTACTTTTTTTTTTTTTGTTTTTTTTTTATTTTTCTTTCAAACCACAAATTTCAGGCAGAAGCAGAGGCTGGATACAAGTGCAAACTAGAAAATGCTGTTACTCCGCAACAGCATGTGTGAATGCTTTTATTTGAAGACGCTGAACTATAATGCTAAAGAAGCTGAAGTAGTTGAACTATAATGCTCAACGGCGGAAACAGTTAAACTATAATGCTTATAGGCTGAAAAAGCTGAAAAATTTGAAGCATAAGGCTGAAAAACCTGAAAAAGTTAAAGCGTAAGCCTGAAAAACCTGAAAATCCTGAAAAAGTTAAAGCGGAAAGCTGAAGAAGCGGAAAAAGCGGAAAAAGTTAAAGCGTAAGGCTGAAAACCTGAAAAAATTAAAGCGTAAGGCTGAAAAACCTGAAAATCCTGAAAAAGTTAAAGGAAGCGGAAGAGCGGAAAAAGCGGAAAAAGTTAAAGCGTAAGGCTGAAAACCTGAAAAAATTAAAGCGTAAGGCTGAAAAACCTGAAAATCCTGAAAAAGTTAAAGCGGAAGGCTGAAAAAGCGGAAAAAGTTAAAGCGTAAGGCTGAAAACCTGAAAAAATTAAAGCGTAAGGCTGAAAAACCTGAAAATCCTGAAAAAGTTAAAGCGTAAGGCTGAAAACCTGAAAAAATTAAAGCAGAAGGCTGAAAAAGCCTGAAAAAGTTAAAGCGAAAGGCTATAAAGGCTGAAAGGTTAAAGCGTAAGGCTGAAGAAGGTGGAAAGCTCAAAGGGTTAAAGTGTGAGGTTAAAGAAGGTGGAAAAGCTCAAAGGGTTAAATCAAAAGGCTGAAGAAGGTGGAAAAGCTCAAAGGGTTAAATCATAAGGCTGAAGAAGGTGGAAAGCTCAAAGGGTTAAAGCGTGAGACTGAAGAAGGTGGAAAGGATCAATGAGATGAGAAAGGAAGAATGGGAGGAGGAAGAAGGAAAGATGAGGAAGAGGAAGAACAGAGAGTGAGGGACCAGAAAGGAGAGATGATGAAGAGGAGGGAGGATGAGGCTAGGAGCCAGGAAAGAGAGATGATGAAGAGGAGGGAGGATGATGGAGGAGCCAGGAAGGAGAGATGATGAAGATGAGATAGGAGCCAGAAAAGAGAGATGATGAAGAGGAGGGAGGATGAGGAAGGAGAGAAGAGTTGTGGTCTTGAGGACATGGTGAATGACCAGATAAGTGGACAGAGGGACAGTGATGATGACTGCAGTGGCTTTAAAGCTCCATCTTCATCATACATTGCTTTATTGATAAGGAATCAGGTCAAAGGTGAACCTAATTAACACAGCAGAGAGAATTGATCAGGTTGTCATGACAACGCAGCACCTGTGTGTGTGTGACAGGCTGCAGATGACACAGACATAAATGGATCAGAAACTCCATTCAAAATGCCTGGAAAAGGCTCGAGCGCACTCCCCGAACAAATGTTCACTGAGAGAAATCCGTAACAGATATCAAAATAATTTTTTCACCGTGAGCGTCACGAGGCTTTGAGGAACTCAGAAATGTATTTTATTTTATCCTAAGTGGAACAGAATTTAAATGCTGGCAGTTTTAATCTGCATGACTTTTAGGATTCTTCGTCCAGATTACAATGGAGTTTAATAGGGGCAAAATGGTGACTTTGTAAGATTCCGAGGGGCGTAGTTCGAAAACGGTGCGTCTGACGGATTTTCGACCCGGGGGTTCCGACGAAGCCAACGAGTCAAGCTCCGTTTTGATGTAAATTTTATTTTTCTGCGATGAAAACTGTAGAAGTTATGGGCATTTGTTCAAGATTTTCCTGAGGAGGAACAATTTTGGCCTGAAAATTGCAATTTTTCATGGTTTTCCAGAGGGCATAGCTCAAAATCGGTTGAAGATATGAAGCTGAAAGTATAGATTGTAGTTGTTCAACTCCTGAAGAGTATTTGAAAGTTTGAATGGTGTTTCTAGCTGAAAGTATGTTGAAGATATGAACTCTGAACGGAGCTGAAGGGTTTGAAGTTAGAGTGGAAGTAGAGTGGAGCTGAAGGGAGTGAAAAAGCTGAAAATCTAAAAGTTGAACAATTTGTAAACTGGCGTAATTCAAAATTAGCTGAAGATATGAAGCTGAAAAGTCATAGCTGAAAAGCTGAAGATTTGAAGATTTGAAAAAACTTTGAATGGTGTTTCTAGCTGAAAGTATGCTGAAGTTATAGAGGTTGAAAGGAGCTGAAGTTTGTTGAAGGGATTTGAAGGATTTGAAGGATTTGAAGGCTTCCCCATAGAAATGAATGGGAAAAATTTACCAATAAATGATCAATAACTTGAAAACGGTTGAAGATATCAACTATAAAAGTCATAGCAGACCGATCCTGAATTTTCTGAACGTTTTGATACCTGAACGGTTGAAGTGAGTTGAAAGGGCTAGAAGGAGTAGTGAATCGAAAAACGGCGGAAGACGAATAATAATGAATAAAGAGAAACAGGAAAACTAGTGTGTGAATGCTTTGAAAGCATTCACACAATAAATTTAGAAAGTTTTAATACACTGCTGGTTGACACAAAGAATACGAGACACTGGGGAAGAGGTAGCACTGGGTTAAATAGAGGGATAAAGAGGTGTGACTGGTAAAGGTAACAATAGGGGATTATCACGCTTACCGGAAGTTCCCGGATTTTGACACTTCCTCTTCCGGGCCATGTTAACGACAGCCGTTCCTGCTCTGTTATACTGTTTAAATCGGATAAACTCCAAACATACCCAAGTTTTCATTCCAGACCGAAGTGATACTGGATCAGAAGCTGGATCAAAGCAATCGATTCGCCGCGGTGAAGGGCCGAACTTTATAATAAAACACACGTTTGTTTGTCGCCGGTGGGGCACAACACCGGCACTTCACAGCATGCTAGCATTAGCCAGCTAGCGTTTACTGACGTGCTTAACATTGTGCGTCTTAAAACACACAAACATCTGAAAATCGGGTCTGTACCTCCCCGTTTCCAGTGGAACAACTGGGGACTGCCAAGAAAGGAGACGCTTTCAGATGCTTGTGTGTTTTCAGCCGCACAAAGTTAGGCACGTTATCGAGCTGGCTAATGCTTACAGGCTAACACGACTGTGCAGACTGCCGGCCACAAACAAACGTGTGTCGTTTTATTATAAAGTTCGGTCCTTCACCGCGGCAAATCGGTCGTTTTGATCCACTTCTTCCTTAGCATCACTTCAGTCTGGAATGAAAACTTGGCATTGGCGTTTATCCGATTTACAAAGTTTAACAGAGTAGTAGCTGGCGGACTACTGTTAGCAGGTTAGCATTAGCCAGCTCGATGACATGCCTAACTTTCTGCGGCTGAAAACACACAAGCATCTGGAAGCGTCTCCTTTCTTGGCAGTCCCCAGTTGTTCCACTGGAAACAGGGGGGTACAGACCCGATTTTCAGATGCATGTGTGTTTTAAGACGCACAAAGTTAAGCACGTCGGTAAACGCTAGCTGGCTAATGCTAGCATGCCGGTGTTGTGCCCCACCGGCTGCAAACAAACATGCTACGTTGTTTTATTATAAAGTTCGGCCCTTCACTCTGGTGAATCGCTTTGATCCACTTCCTCCTTAGTATCACTTCAGTCTGGAATCCGTGAAAATTTCAGTAGGGTTGGCGTTTATTCATGTTATCTACGAAGTAAAGCAGGGACATTGAACTGGACCGGAAGTGGGCCGTCTAACTGTTTCAAACCGGAAGTTCAGAACACGGAAGCGTGATAATCCCCTATGACCAGGAATCCATAATGAAAAGGACAGAGGGATTGTGGGAGTTGTAGTGAGAACCGGCGATCAGTAGGCAGGTGAAGCTGAACGCAGAGGTGGAGGAAGAGCAGGCATGGCAACAATTCAAAATCAGTGTCATGATTTTCACTGAATTTTTATTTATTCTTACTTTTGTCAGTTTCAACTGGTTTTTTTTTCCTTCTCAAACTGAATAATTTTGAGGATGACTGTATAAATTATGAATAAATAAATTCACAGTGAAATGAAAGAATATTAATTCCATAACATTTGAAGTAAGCTAACATTTAGCTTTAAAATAATGATGTACAAGTGGTATTATAAGTCTTTTTATGAGAAATTAAATATTTCCTTTAAAAAAAAGAGAGGAAGGTTGTATGTATTTTCACTGTTTCTGGTTTTTCATGTTATTTTACCTTTGACATGTAAACTTCCGTAACTAGAACGTTACTGGTATATTCGTATACATCAAAACTACAGTAAGAAACTTTGAAATAATACAAAATAGTATAGAAATAATTCAGTCAGTGACTGGATCATGCATATTTTTGCACACTGTGCTGGTCATTCAGTTCAGCTCGCTTGTGGCTGCTGCTGCTCTCCAATCATGACTTTAAAATAGATGTTATCAAGATTGATCCAGAATATTAATACATCTTTAATATGAAGAGGAGTGGAGCGGAGACCAGAAAGTGAAGCATTTAACCAGAAGTGGACATTTCAGATGCAAGGAGGTAAAAATCCTGCGATGTTTCTGGATCTGCATTAACATGTAAAACAGGTGCTTTCACTAACGAGCTCGTCAGCCTGCAGAGGAGCCGGGCTAATTGAATTCAGCTGCTTTAGTCACTGGTTTGGACAACTGCTGGACAGGATTGATGTCCAACTCTGCATTTAATATAGTAAAAAAGAAGTTTTTCTTTATTTCAGATTATTAACGGAGCGTATCACCACTGTCAGACCCCATTTGCCATCATAGTTGTTGGTGAGTGTTTTTACTCTAACAGACTTCTCGGCGCAGTTCATGAGTGTGTGTGTTGGCTTTGTGGTGTGTTTAAGTTTGTTCAGATGATGGTGATTAGGGATGAGTGATACTGAAATTTTCCCGGTCGATACGATACCAGTAGTTTATGGTACTTTTTCATCGATATCAAAACCGGTACTTTTCGCATTAATATCTAGAAAGCAAGAGCAATATTAAAGGTAGAGTCCAGAGTTTTCCCCCTATATTCGAGTTTTTCTAAGTTTTACCTCCATCATGTGAGACAGAAGCTAGAATCTGATAGGCCAGTGATTCCCAACCCTGGTCCTCAAGGCACTCTATCCTGAAGACTTTCCATTTTTTTTCCTGCTAAGACACAGCTGATTCAAATTAAATGGATCTCTGAAGTGGCTTTTTTGTGGTGATTCATCCTTATTTACAGACATTCACTTGTCATGGTGTCGCACAATAGTTACGTCATCAAAGTCGCTGCAGTAAAAATGTCTGTAAATAAGGACGAATCACCACAAAAAAGCCGCATCGAGCTCACAGGGGGGTCCGACTAATGTTTCGTAACAAAACATTGGTGAAGTGAAGGAGTTTGTGGCAGACAATGCCTTATTTAGAGGCTGTTTGCGGTTGCCCCATCACTTACATTATATTGGACATACGCTGATCTGGAGTGGATCTAAATATCTCCCGAAGGAATTCAAGTTGCACCAAATTTGTCTGGGTGAGTAAATGAACGTATTTCATGCTAGAAAATAGGTCCAGGTTTAAAATAACTTCTCCTTTAAGTCAAGTGGGGCAAACATGAGGATTTTACTGTGGCTCTCACGTCTTGCGCGACCATCAATATCATTTGTGATTTTTCTTTCAAATATCGTGCTATATTTTTTGGTGATATCACCCAACCCCAACTAATCCCCACAGTTTCCTTACAGTACTGAGCATCTGTACAGATGCTTTAAAACAGGCGGCATATTTAAAAAAGATTGTCTAAAAAAATCAAGATCGGACAATATGAAAAAAATAATTTTTTTTATGCTATTCATCCAGCCCTACCCTGAAGTATATTCTTCTGTGGTTTAGCAAATAGTGCAAAGTTGTTTTTCATTGATGCCAGTATCAGGTTAGTATTCAGGTATCTTTACCAACCTGATGTATTATAAGCGCAGACTTTTCTGCAGCTATCAGCAGCTCTGGAGCTCCTGGATCTGCAGGCGAGCACTCATAAGTTGCAACCTGCACACAACAGAGCGATGAAGCAGTGGAGTGTTCAGTGAAATGCTGCTGTGTGATGGAGTGAACCTGTTAAGTAATTTAGATTTCTGCTCCTGCTGCTGTGTGCTGCTTTGCTGTTTATTGGTTTTGATGTTTCATTTTCTTGTGATGAAATCAGTTGTGGTGTAGACCCTCCTGGCTGTGGCCATCTCACAGCCAATCAGCATTGGAACAACAAATCCCGTCTTCTCCAGGGATTATGTGCTGGTAGTATTTTACAGGACTATGCTTTGTCCACCGACGTTAACAAAAGTACAGAGAAGTCTCCACTCTGCAGGGGCAGAGAACTAGTTAAAACCAGTTATTTTCTAAGGTATAAAGAAATAAACAATCCCTACAGACGTGGATGATAAACAGATTTTGTGTCATACAGCTGCAGCAGATTTGCTGCTCTTACTGCAGGCTCGGTGAGGAAGTGTGAGAATCTGCAGAGCTTAGACGAGCTGGAGTGACTTTCTTCAGCAGAGTTACCTTGAACCTCAGGGCATCATCTCTGAGGGCAAACTGATTTCTGGAGCAGTGAATGTCTGTCAATGTTGAAAATATACCCAGAATTCTTCACTTTGTGGGTGCAGACAGCCATGCTGACAGAGAAGAGGCAGAGTAATTAATTATGTCACTGTATAGTATTCAGAGACATCCTTAAAGGAACTAAGGGCAGGAATTGTGAAAGAATACACATGCATGTGTGATAACCACAAAAGTGTTTTATAGAGTTATTATTAAAGCAATAAGCTTTATTATTATAGATTATTATTATTATTGATTATAGATAATTATTATTATTATAGATTAAGATATTATAATTTATTATTTATAAGCTTTTATTAATAATTAATAATAAGGTTACGTAACCCACAGATTCAAGGGGCTTATTGCTTTTATAAAACAGTTACCTTACATATTGCCGATAAGATACACAAAAAAACAATTTATGGGTAATATTTAACTGCTTTGGAGAACTATTTTCCCACCACCTAAGATTGAATGGGCAGCATGGTTGCCAAGCAACTTGTCCACAAAACGTAGGGCATGTCATAAAATGAAAATATTTTCCCATGATTTGGCCTGTCAGATTTTTTGAACGCAGATTTTTTTGCATTTAAAAGAAAAAGTGAGCTTTTTACACTATTAAATTTCTCTTATGGGACAAAGTATTTTTCATTTTTTTTAAATTAAAAATGATCATTTAAAAAACAAAAACAACCAACGTGAAGATTTGTGTTTACTTAGTTTATGCATCCGTGTGTGGACATTAAAGGACTAGTACACCCACAGAATGTGCATTCATTTTCTACTCGCCCTCATGCTGAGCAAGACTCTGGAGCACTTTAATATCTCAAATGCAGCCGGATATCGGGGACGTTCTTGTTTTTCCCCAACTTTCATATAATGGAGTTCACCCGCGCTTAAAACAAAAAGGTCCATAAAAGTCCACAAAAACTTGGCAATATTTGTCTATACTGCTCGTCCAATGTAATTGTAAGTGTCAAATAGGATGCGTGCGCAACCAGGGGGCAAGAAAACACAAAGCATCATTGAACTATGAGAAGACGTGTTTTACATGCAAGACTCGACTTTTAATGCAGATGAGGCCATGATATGACGTGAAAGTGTCGGGGAAATATAACGTTTGAGTCCTGATATTTGTTCGGTTGCAAAAATCAAAACGTTAATGCATCGAAACAGTTACCATGGTGATGATAGGACAGTAGGCGTGACTGATCTTTAGAAAACCCTCTTGGATAATTTCTGCAGGTTCAGACTACATGATTTATTTAGTCTTTCTCCACGGTCACCATGTCTGATTAAACCACCGCAGTGGCAGAAATTATTCCCGTGTTGTAGTCGGGAGACTGGTACTAATTTCCCCACCACGATCAGTAATTTATCAGTTTACGGCTGCATCACAACACTGTAGCTCAGGGTTTCCCAACCCTGGTCCTCAGGGACCCCACCCCTGCTGGTTTTCCAGATATTCCTACTTCAACACACCTGACTCAGATGAATGGCTCGTTAGCAGCTTGCAATGAAGTTGATGAGCAGTTGAGTTGATCTGAATCAGGTGTGGTGGAGTTGGAAACCTGGAATACATGCAGGGCAGGGGTCCCTGAGGACCAGGGTTGGGAAAGCCTGCTGTAGCTGTTTGTGACAGCCGTCCTCTGCTCACACACGCAAAATAAAAAGAAGAAAAAACTGATTGTGGAGCCGTTTAATAACATTCATGCTGCATAACAACGCATCCCAGAGATTTAATATGAAGTACGGGGGTCGTAAATCAGATGGCGTTTGAGTTTATACCGTTAGCTTGTTAGCAGTTAGCTAGTCTGTCTACTGTCTACCAGGATTTCATCCACAATAAAGCAGAACGTTACACAAGCAGCGAGACTCACCGACAGCAATGCAGGTGAGTCCCTAACAGCTGGAATCACCTCCTTTCCAAACGTAGTGATGATGTCGTCTTTGTCTGGTTTAATCCCAAACTAGTGAAAGTTGCTCCTGTATGGCGGTAGTGAGGGAACACCGGAGCTGAACCTGCTGTAGACAGCAGACTGTTGTGGCCTATTTTGGTTTTAACAAAGAGTCCAAATGAAAGTTTAAGTCGCTTTCTAACTCAAGTTGTTCAGGAAATTTTCAAATGAGGTGCAACATTGATAATATCCATGTTTTAACAAGAAAAATGCAGTTTTGGGGTGATGACTCCCTTGCCAAGTTAGTACTGTATAATGGTAATAGAAACACAAAACGGCAACGATGAGTCGGTATTTTTTTATTCGTCATCAAAATACAGATTTATGCAATGTGATTTAAAGGAGCTGCATCATGCTTTTCAAACGTTCCAAAAGTCAAATACAGGCATTTATAAGCTAAATATGTTCCCATCGCTACTATAGAAACTAATTTGGTGTTAAATATTAGTTGTTTTTTTTTTTTTAATGCGTCTAATTTCCAACACGGAAGTAAGATGGCTGACTGCACTGATCCACGGAGTTCTCAACCAATTGCAACATGTTTTACACCCATTTCATGATGTCGCCCCGGAAGAGACAGTAGCTGGGTTTACATGGACCCAAATATACCGATCGCTTTCGGTTTAAAAGCTCTTTCGGAATGAAAATGATCCATGTAAATACCCCTTTCCGAATGAGAAGTGCCGAACCGAATGAATTTTCATTCGGTTTCACGGGGGTAGAATATTCCTTTCCCCAAACCGAACGGGGGATCATGTAAACGCTGAATCGGAAAGTTGTGAGGTTGCGCTCTTACAGCGCATGCTTCAACGAGACGTCAACGTGTTACAAGTGACGTTTCCTCACTTTGACAGATGGCTGTGAACAACGTCATTCCCTGGACAGCAACAGAAAGTTTACTTACTCAAATTCTGTCTCTACGCAGTTTTCTTTTGGGGGGTTTCTGGAGGAGCGCATGAGTATCAGCTGCTGCTTGATTAAAGTCCTGCAGAAGCCACAACGACTGTGACGATCAGCTGTTTGTAAACCTCTGTCTTAATAAATAACAAGATGTAACATCATTCTGCGTATGTCGGACAGGATTATTCTGAACAAATATTGGCGCATGTACACGCCAGATCAGAATGAATCAGTTCCCATGTAAACAGCTGCCCTGAAATTCTCGATCAGAATAATTTCATTCCGAAAGGGAAAAAAGTCTCCATGTAAACGTGGCCACTGATTCTGAAGGGTCACAGAATTGTTTGTAGCAACGGCACCAGCAGCTCACGTGGATGTTATTTGTAAACATTGATGGATAATCGGACTCCGATCGACGGGATAAAGCGACCAGCCTGTTATGGAGCTGTATGCACTCGACCCGGAGTTTGATATGGAGTTTGAAGTACACGCAGTACCACAGAGACCCTGACAAGTAAGTAAATTAGCACACAACTCATAGGCTAACAGTTAGCATTGAGCTGAGAGACGTTTTTCACTCGCCGGTGTTGTCTGTCCACGAGGCGTTTATATAGTGGGAACTGTGTCAGGTTTCAGTAGTAATCCCCGAGAGAGAAATGGAAAAACTTTACTGCCCAAGATTCGTGAAGTCGTCAGGGGTGAAGTTCACACAAAAAGTTTATTTTTTTTTTTTTTTTTTTTTGCTCCTGAAGATAAAATCCAACCACTTCTGGCAAGTTAATTCGTCCAGTACAACAAATAAACTCCCACGCTGAACGCGACCACATTTTTCCCAACTTGCTGTCCTCTAGAGCTTAAAAAAAAAAAAAATTCTCCTGAACTCTGGAGCAAGCGTCTTTTAGCTGATGGCTGTTTGTCTCTGAGGAAATCTTCCTGCAGGCTGTTAGTTTCTTCCTCAGAGAGTGTGTATATGATTCTCTAAGAGTTTCTGTTGAACAAAGAGGGCGTCTTGCTACGATGCTGCGGATGCGTGTTTGACGCTCTGTGATTGGTGCCACCTTGTTGCGTATACCGGTGTAAGTCAGTTATGTTAAGGAAGTTACAGCTTGGCCTGAATGTTCGTATATATTACTCATATATGCACAAATGAAGAAAAAACGACTTAAATGAAGTTTTTTTTATGAGGAAATAACACAGTAACATTCTGAAAAGCTCTTAAAAGTCCATTTTTCATGATAGGGCTCCTTTAAAACACAATGATCTCTGTTTGTTTCGTCAGGTTACTTTACATTTTCATGAATGATATGAGTGCGTGTTTGACCGTACACTGCAGTACAAACTCAGGTTTTTTGCCCCCTGGTTGTGCAGCAACTGCCAATGTTTGTAAATGGGAAACCCATCTATAGCCAAAACATTAGAACATTGCACTTCCTATTTGCGTGTTCACGACACTACAGAAGCTGCGGCATTCAGCGCCTACTCTGCCAATAATGCAAGCGAAGAAGAAGAAATTGTCTGTTTACATTGTCCGCAGCTCGTTTGTTCTTCGCACAAACACAAAAGGTTGGCTATTGATTTAAAGTGGAAATGAAACGGTCAACCAACCTTACTTTATTTACTAGATTGAGTCCTGGTCTTATCAACTATGTACCCTTGTCCTAAAAACAAAACTTTGCTACGTTTCTCTTTCAAATGCTTCTATTTTTTACGTTTGGTATATAATTATTAATAAGACCAGGACTCAGTCTAGTAAAAAAAGCTAGGTTGGTTGACTGTTTCATTTCCACTTTAAAACAAAGAAATAAAGAGCGTGCATTCTTGTCTGCCGTAGTCTTGTGAACTCGCACAAACGCGCAAATAGGAAGTGCAATGTTCTACTGTTTACGCTACAAAAATATGCTAAATCATTACTGGAGATGATCTCGGTGCCGACGTTTCAACAGAACAACAGCTGCTTTGCAAATCCGAGGCAACATGCCCATGAGGAAATTGACGTCATCTCCAACCGCTCACCCAGACTCAGGCGTATGGGATCAAAATCATGCCAGAGACAATTTGTGTGTAAAAAAGATTTTTCATGTAAAATGTTTTGAAGTTGGATAAAACAAGTCATGCTTGTAAAAAAAAAAAAAAAAGTTATGAACCCACAGAATCATTTTGTGGTTGTGTGAGAAACCTTTGTGTGCAGAAATATTATTTGCAAACATGTAGATCAGTTTCGTAGTTGTGATTTATTTTTCTGTGTGAACGACTAGCACATCTTGGCTGGTCCCACTGGAAGCTGGCAACCATTTAAAGCTGAGTCGTATAATGCTGTGGTTACCGTGTCAAAGCCCCCTTAAAAATAAAAAAAAAAAAGAAAGAAAAGCAAAATCGTGTTTTACTGGCAGGTTGTGCAGTAAGCTGCCACCACATGGCCTACTGTTTACTTGATTGCTGCAGTCGTAAAAAAAAAAAGAGAAAAAGCGACGGCTAAAGTCTTTTATCAAAGGCATGTGATGTAAATTACATGTAAAGTAATGTAAAATTCTTTGTGTTCCTGTCACTCATGTGAATAGCCAGAGCTACCTAGAACATTTTCAGTTTCAATGGGCTCGACTTCCAGGGAGTCCACATAGCCTATCTGTGCCAGCCCGTCCAGATCAAATGCGATGTCGGTGTTAAAAACACGTTTGATGCCCAAAGTGGGACGCTGGGCCACATAAAATCAGACACAATAGGCTATAGAAAATCTTAAAGAACCGCTTTCTAACTACCAGGCCGATCAGATTCTGATCATCATTGTTGACACATCATTTGTGAACATTCCTACATTATTTTACAGCCTAAATAAAAGGACTAAATTGTATATGACGCACGTTTATTTATTTTGCATATATTTTCAATTAACACGTTTACTCTCTATTTCACATTACTGGTATGTAAGTTAAACGTTTTATTTACATTAGCCTACCAAACTTCTAATTTCTGATATTCACTCGTGTGTCTCTGGGATTCACTAATGACGCAGGGATTCCCCGACATCGACTCAGTCACGGCTTTAAGCATTGTGACTTCCACAGACACTGGAGGCAGGGGATGGCTTCATCTAGCTATTTGCATGAAGCCCTGGTGCTTCCATAAAAATTACGCACAAGGCTCGGCTGCGTTTCTCTTTTATTAAGGCGCTTTATAGCGCACCTGATGCGGGACAAACTGTTTCATAACAGCACACTTAACTCAACGCCCACAAGCTTTGTGTAGGGATAAAAAAAAATGCTTGCTACCCAGCCCTCCTCTCTCTCCCGTGTGACAGTGACAGCTCAATGCGTGTCACTGATTACCACCACGTCACCCATGCCAGACGTCACCATGACAACCAAAATTTAAATAATCATCAACCCCTGATCAAACACCAAAACGCTATTTATGGCTCCTACAAGCATCACCTTCAGAATGCAGAGGATTGTTTTACATGAACAATGTTGGAACGAAGTTGAAACCCAGAAGCGCGCAGTGGTCTGCTGTTGACGCATCACACAGAAAAACACTACCGGCATAAGTTGACGGACCACGACTCACGCACGCGCACGTGGTGTCAATCGGGCTTAAAGGCTTTACAGATATCATAAACTTCATAAATAATGAGGACAACGTGTTTTTTAGTGGATGCGTTTCACCACACTGTTCCAGGCTCCTGCAGGTGACGGTTCTCCTGAAGCTGGTGAAGTCAGTTTGGAGAAGCAGAGGATTTTTTTTTTTCTTCAAATAGGCTGTTATTAAAATACGGGAAATTTACAGAGTCCCGAGAGAGAGACAGGGGAGCAGGACAGGTTGGCGGAGGACGTCTGATCCCCCTGGCTGGGGGCTCAGGGGATGGTGGCGGTGGAGAAACATGGCTCGGGAGTCGGAGGACAGTTGTGGACCCCAAGAGGAGGCTCAGTGCGGCCGCCACGGACCGGGATGGATCCACAGCCAGTGAAGGCGCCAGCCATCACAAGCGCCTTTTTGCATTTTAGTTCTTTTATTTTATTACTTTTATTTGAGCATTTATTGAGCCTATTTTTCCACTTATATTACTTTAGTACCATTTTTATTTCTTTAATAAAGTTCTTATTGTTTTTATTCAGTACTACCTGCTGGCGATGGCTTCCCTTTCTTGAAATAATGTTGATTTTTGGTTTATGTTAAATCTATCATGAATCAACCTCTTGCTTTTCAAAGTTGAAAAAAAAGACATTAAAACAACATTGTATTATAGTAACATTTATCATTGAATAAAAAAAAAATCTGTTTAATGAACAAAGGTTATCTAATTTTTAGTTTACTATCTGAGATTCCAGCTGACATGTTAGACGCTGGATAATTAATCAGTTGTTTGTTTACTGATCAGTTGTGAATGAATGAGACACAGACAATCATGTGAACTCCAGCTTTATCAATGTTTGGAAAAAAATAAAAACAACCTTAGTTGCATTTCAATGACAAAGAAACGGATAAAGAAAATATCTGTGGCTAAAACTGAACATACCTGACAAACTGCTTTTCTCAATAAACAGTGAAGTTATCCATACAAGGCAGTTTACCTGTCAACTTGGCATTTACACGTCCTCCTTTACCAGTTAAAATAATAATAAATGGGCAAATAAAAGCCCCTTGTTGAACGCCTGGTAAGAGGTATCATGCCCGTTTAAGCACTAACACGGCTTAGCCTCAGTCTTTCATCACAACACAACTCATCCCCCAACATTCATGTACATGCGGAGGAAGAACACAATCCAGTGGGACTATCCAAGACGTGCTAGTCGTTAGCCTCTCCAAAGCTAACGCACGTTCAGCAAGTCAGATGATCCAATAAGCTGCGGCGATCAACACCAAAATAACCGGCCAAGTTCTTCTGCCAGTAGCCGCCTTCTCCAGCAGGCCTGTTAGTGATCAGATCAGTGGCCGACTTCGGATTGAACAGCCTCTTGCTACGAGTATGTAGCTGCCGCTGCGCTCTGACTGCTAGCAGCCAAGAGCCTTTGCTAACGGTATCGTCTTCGTCCCCAAAAATAAACGTCATCACCAATCCACCACATCATTGGCTGTTTGGCTTGCCAGAATGCAGTGTCCTGATTGGCTGTTAGTGGCACGACTTTGACTTGTCTTCAATCCGTAAAAAAGTTTTGTGGTTGTAGGTTTCTGTTTTGTGAGCTCGTAGGTGCAGTGTCACACACGAGCCCTAGGTGTCGCACTCGTACAGATATTTTTGTGTGGCGAAACTTTTACAGGTAAAAATTCAATTTTCACACACACAGAAAAATAAAACACAACTACGAAACTGATCTACATGTTTGCAAATAATATTTCTGCACACAAAGGTTTCTCACACAACCACAAAATGATTCTGTGGGTTCATAACTTTATTTTACAAGCACGACTTGTTTTATACAACTTCAAAACATTATTTTACATGAAAAATCTTTTTTACACACAAATTGTCTCTGGCATGATTTTGATCCCATACAGGCGGCATCCAGCAAATCAAAATTCACCACAAAGTCTACAAAAGTCTCGAAACAAATGTAATCCAACGAGTGGGTTGAACACAGAGCGGTTGTGTTTGTTAACGCATCTATGGAATGCTGGCACAGCGCTGCGGTCTGCTGGATCGAAGACTACATTCACACCACAGGTAAACGCGACCTGAATCCGATCTTTTCGCTCAAATGTGACCCATATCCAATCTGCTTCTGACCGTGTGAACAGCGCAAGTCGCATTCAATCTGATTCAGGCCACTTTCTAATGTGGAACTGAATCGGATTCATATCCGATCTGTGTCAAAGCGACTGCGGTCTGTACGGGCATGCCGCATCCATCCAACCTCTTCTGTGAGACGAGACGGACGTCCTTATTTCTGCACCAGAACCTGGAAACTAATGAAAGTGTTGTGGGGTAACTTATGTTGTCCAGACAGCTCAGTGTGTGAACATGAGTGTGTGTGTGCATGGTGACAGGCCAGAAGAAAAAAAGTGTGTGAATGAAATGCATCCGGCAAAGAAGAGACGTTCCCTGCAGAGAGACGCGATTCCCTCAGAACATCTGATCTGAAACATCCTCATCGACCATCCTGCTCCGATGCCGCATCCACACTCTCCTGTAGCTACAGATGTTAAAGCAACTGTTGCACAGACGTCACCACAAATGCGTTTCTCTTCTTCCTCCATCATCGCAAAACCCGCTCATACATTTGCTGACCGCCGCCACAAATTGCTTTCAACGTGAGCCGCAAATACAGTTGCCTCCATGTTTGTTTGCATTAGTTTCCATGACCACAGTTACGCGCATGATGTCATTCGTGTTTAACCGAGCATGCGTGTCACTTCAGAAGCGTGAGCTGTTCATATTGCAGTCAGTGGACAGGCATTTAGAAATATAATGTGAACACACACACAAAAAGATTGGATCAAGACCTGCGGTGTGAATGCAGCCTAAATGCAACTCAGCCAATCACATTTAAGAATGGGAAAGACCCGTTTTTATAATATTATTCCCCCTGGAGTCCCTTTTGAGTTTTTGTTTTTGCATCGTTTTATTAATTTATTCTGCTTATTAAAGGGGAATTGCAACTTTTTTTAAAAACCTGGTGTCTGTTTTTATATGTCCTTTTCATATATGTAAGTGATGGAGAAAGCTCCAGTATTTAGCCGGGCAGGCAGCAGAGCTGCAGCCTAGCAGCCCGGCTAATGATACGTCATCGTAAAAAACATTCACTGATATACTGACTAATCTCAGTTCATTATAATACTAGTAACTCATTTACATTTATAAACACAATTTCTGAAATCTGTGGTTAAAGAAATTATAAATGTCTTGGAAATAAACATGGGAGGATGGAGTGATATAAGCATTGGAGAGAGAGTTTTGAATGAACCGTGTGTGTTTGTGTGTGTGTGTAAACTCCACCTGGTTATCAGTCCCTGTGATGGCTGCCAACAATAGCTGCTACACTGATTACAAGCCTCTCAGATGACATACCTCACACACACACATCTTATCTCAGACACACCAGTGTCGTTCTGCTCTCAGCATTAAATCCGCCACACCTCTGGAGTACTGAGTCACCACAGCCTCATTCCCAGAGGTTTTTGACCCTGTTACACTCTCCCTGCGTGTGCATGTGTGCGTATATGTGAATGCTCTGCTTTCCCTGACCTTGTCCAAACATTGGTTCCTGTTCCTGTCAGCTGTTGGCTCAGCTGCGTGCCACCTTTATTGCTTCCCCACATCGAGCCAAAGGGCTTGGAGCCAGCGCTCGTCACTGTTTGGCCATTCCCCACTTCTCCTTAGCCCGTTTACCTCACCTCACCCATCTGCCTCGGAGGGTTCCAGCTAATTTAGGAGCTGCACACATGTCACAGGGATTGGACTGAGAAGAAGCACAAATTTTAGGTTTAAGTTGGTATTATTAAGACTGGAGATTGAGGGGCGGATTGGATGCTGAACTGGAAGAAAGCCCAGAAAGAACAGATGCTGTGGTCACCCATGCCTCACCTCATCCTGCTGCCCTCCCAGCTAGACCAGCCCTGACACCCCACAGGAAACAGGGCGAATGAAAGGGATCGTGTAGTCCGAAAAGCCTTAAAAACTTCTACATTTTAGTATCAAATACCCCATAAACTAGGGATACACGATGCTGGGATTTTGGCCGATATCCAATATGCGGACATGTGGATAATAACCGATATCGATATTAAAGCTGAAAAATAAATGATGTAATATTCATTCCTTGCAAAATTAGAAAAATAGCTCAACTTGTTATGTAGAACAAGTCAAACTAAACGACAGTTGTTAAAACTAATATGTGCGTTATATCCTAGAACCACCTGGATTTTCTTCTCCCTGAGAACACCCCCCCCCCCCCCCCCCCCCAAAAAAAAACAAAAAACAAAACAGGAGATATTTGGTAGAGGTTGGGAAAAATATTGATACACTGAAATATCATGATATTTTCATATGCTTATATCAATATTTGAGAATGTGGCATCAATTTGTTTTACAAACAAAATCGTATGAGATTTTGGCGTTCTGTTACGAAATCTCGTGGGTTTTTGTGAAATCTTGCGAGATTTTGTAAGCGAACGATGGAGTCTTTCTATATGTGGTAGGTAAAATAGATCAGTGTTTTCAAATATCAATATGAAATCTGCATATGAAAATATCGCAATATTTCATTGTAATGATGTTTTATCCCAGCTCTAATATTTGGTAATATACACAAATGACCGTGTATAAACTGTTCACACGTAATCCTAAAAAAACTCTTTAGAAGTTTTAAAGTCTGTAAAAAAGAAGTTTTTGACGAAGAAGTTTTTGTTTTTTTTTAGACTTTAGAAAATGCAGCCTGATTGGTTAAATATTGGTGGGGTGTCCGATGTCTGATACTCAGTTTCAAGGCAATATAAATAGATACTGATAGGGGGCAGATTATATCGAGCATCTCTTCTGTAAAGTAAACCCTATTCAGGGTCTAAACTATGCGCACTTGGAATGTAATTTTACTTTACTGTATTAGAGTGATAATTATTTTCAATTCCGTCACAATTTCAGTGCAAAACCTCAGATTTATTTTCATCTACCATTATAAATTTAGATGTGGCTGCCATGCTTGGCCATATTAGAAATACTATTTGATGGCTTCCCTCCCAGTGAGACCAGCAGTCTGCTGCGAGTGTTGGAAGTGTGAAGCAGATGCATTTAGGTTCCCATTACACTGACAAAAGCTTTCCTAGTGTTGCTGTTGATGTATTTATTGGCTTTTTGTTTACAAAACCCCTTTACTCCACCCATAATCTCACATTGTACAGCATGCTTTTAAAGGAAACAGTCAACTGTCCTGGTTGACACCTCATTTGTTTCCCATTGTCCCTGCTGCCTCCTCAAACACCGTCTCCACCATCAGGTGTGATTTAGCCCAAATGTGTTGGAGAATCACAGCAAAGAGATCAATGAATCCTTCACAGGGAACAGTTTGAAAGAAGAAGCTAGGCGCTGCTACATGTAGATAACCCTGAATGCATGCACACAAACCATGTTTTAACCTGGTTTTTACCCACGAGGAAGCTTGGATGAGTGCAAGCCACAAAGTTAAGCAGCAGTTTGAAAATCCTCTTAGAGCAGAGCGAGTTTTATTTTGCCAGCATTATGTCTGAGATATGCACATGGTGCACTGATCAGATTAAAAAGTCCCAAGATGCAAAATCTAATGAGAGCTGGACAAAACTGCACTTAAAATACCATCCCAGCAGGAAGTCATAATCATAGTCGCATAAAGAAAATGTTCTTTTCATCAAAAGCAAACATTAGTTGCTGGACTTTAAAGGTAAACCTGATTAAGCCACCTTAACGTAAAAAAAGACGACAAAAAAAAAAAAAAAAAAAAACCTAAGGATTTATGGTGATTTCAGCTTTGCAGATATGCAAAAAATGTCTGAGATAATTCTTCCTGTTTGGCTTAACATCATGAAGGTTGAACTTTTTACTGTCATGCCCTTACAGTTTTTTTTTTTTCTTCCATCAGCATTTATGGCCACTAATAACAGATTCCAGTGTGTTGCAAAAAGAACAGTGAGATTTGTTAGCAACTCCAACACAGAATGACTTTTTTAAAAAATGTTTTTTTAAATAAAAAATGCTGAAAAAAAAACAAACTTGTAAGGATCAAGAAACCAGTTGTTGTCCTGCAATATTCAGAACTGAATTCATGAGGTTTTAACCTCATGAATTCAGAGAAGGCAACATGTTTGATAGACCGGCTGTTAGAACCAACTTAAAATACCTGAGTTACTGTAAAGGGAGCTGGTTTGTGGATCAGCTGCACAGAGAAAAAAAATAAAAAATGTGTTTTAAAATGATGAAATTAAAGGTGCTATAGAAGATGTTTCTGTGTTTCAGAAAACAGATTGTTGGTGAGTTTTTGAATAATGCGCATGACCAACCTTATAGATTCACAGCTCTCTCCTCCGACCACAGAACAACGTTCACCAGCCAATCCGTGTTTAGCAGACAGCAGCTACAGATTCTCCATGTCACAAACACAAGAAAACAGACGTCTGAACGTTGCTAACTGCTAGCAGAATGATTGTTAGCTATATACCTGCTGTAAACATCAGATGAGAGTGGGCAGCTTCCGGGTCGCAGTATTCTCTCACCAATCACTCTCATTGATCAGTCTCGCCCATTAACCGTTGAATTGACCGTCAATCACTCTTTCACCCCTTTCCCACTGGCCAAAAAATCCGTTTTAACCCGTGAACAATCGGCTTTTAGAGGCAGTGGGAATGACTCATCGACCCGCGTCGATCCACGTCAAACGACTCGGCAAGCGACGCAGGTTTAAATCGCCTTCAAGCAGCTCGGCTCCGATCAGCATGCAGTGGGAACACCAGACCTGGGTTGACCCGCGAGTTTACGCGATGACGTTGCGCCAGTCGCGTGTGATATAACAAGCGTCAATGTCATCAACGCTAACCCAGTGTGATGCCGTCACAAGACACGCTAGCCAGCAGGTGATCAAACCCGGCTTTTATGTCAATGGGAAAGGAGCCTAATGCAGATTATGAGCGGGTCAACGCACGTTTGAAAAACCCGTGTAAACCCGTTAATTTCAGTGGGAAAATGGCTTTTGCGACTTTCACCCTCATCCTGCTTCGTTTTTTCGTCCGCTTGATTTTAAGAAATGTAAGACCAGGATGCTATTTCTACACAGAGCAATCAAGCTAGCAACTCCTGAGCTAAAGCAAATGGCGCAGAATCCTTCAGTGTAAACGTTGGCATGGTAATCAGATGTAGATATTTATATATGCTGGACACATCAAAATGAAGAAAACAATTTCTAATCAAAGTTTCAGTAAGATTAATACTTTTATTCTGCCCCCCTCTAGGTGCTCTGCGTATTTAAAAATTATTTTGTTGAAGTAGCAGCCATCACCTTTAATGTGTATTTTATCTGTATATGAGGAAGTTTGTTACTGTGTAGTTTTTTTTTTTTCGCTTGGTGATGGTTTAAGGGGTCTGCAACCACAGCTGTTCAGCCCCTCCGTTCTCTAGATGGAAATAAACGATGCGGATTTCCCCGTATGCTTGAGTTTCACAGAAAAATTAACAAAAAAATGTAACATTGAAAGAAATGACCAAACTTAAGAGGAGCAAGAACAAATAATTTCAGAAGTTCTGTGGAAAGCTGAGGAGTACAAACATGCTTCAAAGAAATGGGACAAATCCCCAAACTCAGCTACTGCTGCAGGTTTTCTGGTAACCAGATTGTCAAACCAGCTGGATGAAATATAGTAAAGTGCCACAAATGCAAAAATGATCAGAGGATGGGATTGAGATTGAGCAGGATTCATGTTAGAGTCCAGCATCAGTTTAGTCCAATAGAAGTGGACAGATTTCTTTGGTTCTGTCGTAGTTGACAAAATGTCATAATTGTAAATAGGGTTAGGCAATTATAAGTTCAGAACTTCAGCCTAAACCCTTTCGGTCATGTTAACTCCAGTGAAAAATGTGTTGTGTATCTTCAAATGAATGAATTTGACCGAAGAAATAATAAAAAGACAAAGTGGTACACGAGGGAATGGCAGCATTTTAGTAGTGTTCAGACTTTGGAGCAGTCACTGCAGGCCCCCCCCCCCATGAGAAGCACATGTGGAAACAGTTTGGACCAAACTGTCTGCACAAGATCTCCAGTATTCATGTGGAGAACAGATTCATGTAGTAACAGACGCTTAAACTATTTCTACCTGCTTGCTTTTGCAAGCGGTTGCCTACAGACAGCTTTATATAATTAACCCTTTCATGAAAAGTCTTGGTGCCTGAAGAGACTCTTATTAGCGCTTCATGGGGTCTGCATTAGCGTGTAGGCAAACCCTGAGTTGTTTTTAAAGGAGTGATGACATAACAGTTAAAAACTAGTTTATGTTGTTGGCATTACTTTATATGTAAATACTCCAAAAACGCATTTTTTTTACAGCGGAGTATTGTTTTGAAACGCCAGACCTCACTTCCTCAGTAATACAGTTGGGTCCGGTGATGATATGGAGCTTTACCCGGAGACCACGTTGACTTCATTTTGATTGGCTACACCTTATTTCGCTATGACCTTATTTGGAGAATCTAGGTCAAGCTACGGTCGGAGTTTGCTAAAGGCAACTGCTAGCAACATGGGCACTTCAGATAGTGTGAGCTACGTTTATCAGACAAGACAGCATTTAGAAAATAAATAAACTTACAGGTAATGACAAGGTTGTGGCCCCCTCCCTCAGTGTTGCTGCAGAAGTTTGTTTTTAAATCCATTTGTTTGAAAACCCAGACCTGACTGCACAGAAGTTACTACTAGCTCCATACATGGCGGACGGGCATAAACCGTTAGAGGAGAGAGAGAGAGGGGGGGGCGCTGTTTACTTGATAGTGTGCTCTTATTGGAGCAATTAAATTACGTAGAATGATAGAACTACGTAGAATGATAGAACTACGTAGAATGATAGCCTGCTGTCTGATTCAACTGTTTCTGAGCAGAGAGACAAAGCTGACAGACCATAAACAGGAACTTTGATTCTCACTCTGGACATTCACATGGCCTCATCAGTGCACAACAGATCATATTATACACCCAAAACCCCAGAAAAGTAAATTTTATGTCATGGCACCTTTAAAATACGGTTTCTTAATACATAAGTCATCCCTGTAACTGTGTGCCACCCAACAACCTGAAACCACATGGACTATTGAGTGTCTGAATGAGAGGGTCACCATAGCAGACCAGGAGGAGAACACCGGTCTAGCAGACTGCCATCATCTAAACCTCTCATTCTTCGTTTAAGAAGTACCAAGACTTCAGAAGGATTAATGCACGTGTGCAGAAAGCTTCTAGCTGGCCTAAATTGCAGAATGAACAGAACTTCATGCATTTGTGAAGTCTTGGATGGTTTGCATAAGTGGAAGCCATGAAGTAGCTTTTACTCGAGTGATTCTGGACAGACTTCCTACGACCGTAGCAGCATTCTCTACTTTAGTCATCATGGCAGATTTTTTAATGATGCAGGTTTGTCTAATGGTTGTGACCAGAGTGTTTATCTGGGTTCCAGCTTTGAAGAAGCTCCAGTGTTAATCTGTGAAAATGGTTTGTTGTACTAGCAGATTCTAAAACTCACTATTTTCAGCTGTTTCCAGCTGGTTTTAGTAATATTGCAAACATCAGAGGGAGAAATGTGTCTTATGATTTTAAACCCACAAGTCAACTAACAAAAGTTAATGAATTATTTATATCTATTTGGGTCCATTTACATGACAGTTGTTATATTTGTGCCACTGACGTCAGAGCTTAGAGAACCGCAACATGGCGGCGCTCTTGTCCTAAAAACATAAAACTTTTTCTTTTATATGCTTTTATTTTTCACGTTTGGTGTACAATTATTGATAAGACCAGGACTCAGTCTAGTAAATAAAGTTAGGTTGGTTGACTGTTTCATTTCCACTTTAAGTGTGGTTTTGAGCCACATGGGTCAGGCTGGGCAGTATGGCAAAAAAATGATCACATAATTGTATTTATATTGATTTATTGCAATCTTCACCACAATATAAAATTTCTATTATGCTGATGAAGAGTGTTTTTACATTGTACTGTATTTCTATGGTCAGACCTGCTGGCTGTTGCATGAGCTCATGCAGAGGGACAGGACTGTTTGTTCATTCAGACTGTTTCTGGAAATGAAATTGCATGATGCTTATCCAGAGATCGACTAAAATTGAATTTCAACCTAACTTGGAGACTGTTTCATCACCTAGTACCATCCTTGGTGCTCCAGGACAGTTTCAGGACCATGATCAAATTAAATCAGAAGTTTATCATTTCAAGGTTTCCACACTTCTCCAATTTTTTTTTTCATGGAAATACATAAAAGTTAATAGATTTAATATATTCATTATTACTTAATTCTAAAATTATCATACTGTTTTTAGGGAAAATGTCAGCAATGTTGGGGAAAAAGTCATCATTCAGCACGTAAACAGACTAATGTGTCATCATTAACATGCTTCTCTAAGGAGGCCATTGTAATATTGACATTAACCATTTCTCTTGCACCATTTAGTGCTAAACATGTCTTGTACTGAGCAATTAGTGACGCTACTGCAGAGCTGAGATGAAGGCAGACAGATCTGGAGCAGACTGACGAGCTGTGTGGGCTTCTGGTCGCTCTCGCCTCAGGAAGCTTCGCTACGCTTGTTCAGTTTATCTGATGATCTTTTATAGGCTTCACACAATGACTTAAGTTTTTTTCATTCGTAGCATCATACAACAACTAGATCTTATGCCGAGAATCGAGGATGCACGGAAGTCATTAACTGACATAAATAAATGGCATATTTTTACTTGGTTATATTTTGATTATGAAATTTAGTCTTCTGCAGTTCATAGATGCTTTATATCTGCTCTCATATGCTTCATTGTGTAAATAATGTTGGTCTCTGACTTCTGTGTAATGAAAAGGTGACATAAGCAGCTTTCTGTGATAGCTTGGCGTCACCGCTGTCATGTTGGTTGACTTCCTACGAGCCCGCTGCATCCCATCAGCTTTAGGTGATTTGGGAGCAGATGTCAAACTCGGCCAGGACGTTTGTGAGAGCCTGTCAGCTCTTATCATTGTCATGCCAGTCATAGTGTATTTTTTCTTTTTCCCTTTTTGTTTTCTAGGGTTGATTTCCAACGTGTTCGAACACCACCCAGCTCCGTGAAACATTTCCACTCTGCATCCATCTGCACACAACATAATAAGTTATGTAAAATACTTCCCTGAGCCTTTTGGGCTGCTGTCAAATCTAATTTTTCAGCAGCACTCAGCTTACATGCTTATTCTGTGCAGATTTAACAGTTTAGGCAGATTCCATCAAACGCACATTTAAATTGTCTGATGCTTTTTATGACAGAATGTAAACATTACCTGAGACTCTCAGCACTGAGACTGCTCTTGTTAACGTCTCAAATGACACCTCTTCGAGCAGAGATTGTAGAAACATTTCAGTCCTGGTACTACTGGGTCTCAGTGCTGCATCTGACACAGTCGACCTTAACATCTTCCTAGAAAAACTGTGTAAGACTTTCTGGCAACACAGTTAATTGGTTTGAGTCCCATTTAAAAGACAGGGACTACTTTATGTCTATAGGTAACTATAAATCTAAGTGAACAAAAAAAAAACCTGTGGAGTTCCCCAAGGCTCCATCCTGGGGCCACTGCGGTTTGAGCAAGTGGGAGTGTGTAGATGTTAGGTATGAAAAACAACAAATATATTACCATAACTATGCTGACGATACACAGATTTACATAACCATCTCACCTGGAGACTATAATGCAATCCCAGCACTGATCAGATGCATTGATTAAAGGAATAGTACACCCACAGAATGATGCGCCTTCATTTTCTTGTCACCCTCATGCTGAGCAAGACTGTGAAGGACTTTAATATCTCAAATGCAGCTGGACATCAGAAGGCTTTTTGTTATCAGCCAACTGTCATATAATGGAGGTCACTGGCGTTCAACACAAAAAGGTCCATAAAAGTCCCAAAAATTTGACAATGTTCCTCTATACTGCTCGTCCAATGTAATTCAAGTGTCCTGAGTGGGTAGCGTCCACAATTTAATCAAAATGACATCATTTAGTATATTTTTATAGCCTAAACAGTAGAACATCTTACTTCCACAATGCGCACCGATGCGCGTTCACGACAATACGGAAGCTGTGGTGTTCAGCGCCTACTCTGCCGATAATGCAAGCGTAGAAGGAGAAATTTGCTGTTTACATTGTGCTAAGAGTGCCAGAGCTGCGGACAAACCAAGTCAAACACAAGAGGGGTTGGCTATTGATTTAAAACAAAGAAAGGGAGAACACCAATCTCTTCTGCTGCGGCGTCCGTAGTGTCGTGAACTCGCATCGATGCGCATCGCAGAAGTATGATGTGGTACTGTTTAGGCAATGAATGATGTCGTTTCGTGTAAATTATGGATGCTACCCACTCAGGACACTTGGATTACATTGGACGAGCAGTATGGAGGAATATTGGCAAGTTTTTGTGGACTTTTATGGACCTTTCGTGTTGAACACCGGGGAACTCTATTATATGACAGTCAGCTGATAACAAAAAGCCTTCCGATCTCCGGCTGCATTTGAGATATTAAAGTCCACAGTCTTGCTCAGCATGAGGGTGAGTAGAAAATGAAGGCACATCATTCCGTGGGTGTACTGTTCCTTAAAACTTGCATGTGGGACAAACTCCCACAAAACTGCAGGTCTGCTGAAACTCAGCTGCTTTGAATCAGGGTTAAAAACTTTTATATTTGCTGCCGCCTTTTATCATAACAAATTTTACTTATTGCACTTATCTTATTGAAAAAAATTTCTGTTCTTAATTTCTTTTACATGGTATGTGGTATACAGATAAACTCACCTTGCCTTGAAAATGCAAATCTCTAGCACCACCTTAAAGCAACACTACATAACTTTACAACCTCAAAACTCTGTTTCTGACATGTCTCGATGGGTTGAATGACATTCATTATGTCCATTCCTGGAGTTGCTGTCGACCTGCAGCCTCTCCATGCTGAGAAACTTCTCTTCACAACCTTTCTTTTCCAGCCAGGTGACAGCAGTGTTTTGCTTTAAGGCACCGCCAGTGACTGGATCTCAACAAGATGCACTATGGCTGATTCATCAAAGTAAAGCAAGCAGACAGTCAGTGAGGAAGAAGAGAGAAGAGACAGAATGCAAGACAGATGCTGAATTAGCGTTTATTAGAAAGCACCAAAGTACAAAAATCCTCCTAAGTTTTTGTGTCCTTGAATAGACGAGATAAAACGGGCATTATTTATCCATTTTTATGTCAAATGGGCCAATATTGGCTTATATACCACCAACTGAAGCATAATTTAATTTGTTTACCTTTCACTCTGGCCTGTTTGATACCTAAATGATATCATGTGAAGTTGTGGTCAGAGGCTGGATTGTCTACACACCATATTATATTCTTTCTAGTCCTGAGGATGTCTCCTTGTACCCATAGACCCTCACTTCCAACTAAAAGATAGGATCAGCCTGATGAAACCAAATCCCGGGCTATTTCTGCTTCTCAAAAACAAGTGCTAAACATGTCTGTCCACTGTAATGAAATAATCATTAAACACGGTGTAATAAGTTTTTAGCACATTATACATGTCATTAATATAGTGACTTATACTTCCAAACACATTCTGCAGTTTTTAAATGTGTTTTAATAACTTAGCCAGCAAAGCGAGGCTGTAAGGGAACAGAGTTTGGCACAAGCAGATCTGGCACATAGCAGTTTCTCTCCCAGTTCGGTCCATCTTCTTTCCCTCCTCTCTCCTCCTCTTCCTCTCTCCACCAGAATAGAGCATTTTTAAGAGGGCAAAAGCTTACCACACGAGGCAGAGGAAGGAGAGCAACAGGTCTGTTTGTGCAGCAGGCAACTGATGGCATGTACCTGTACTTTCTCTATATTGTCTACTTATAGTAAGCGTACTGCATCTGCAACACATATAATTAGCTTGCAAGAGTTTGCTGTGTTGGGTTAATGATGTGTTGTCTTATTTAACAGCATCAAGAATTAGAAGTAATTTAGTATTTAGAAGATTTCTGTTGCAATCAGTAAACGCTTTAACAGTATTGCACTTTATTTTGAATTAAACTTTCTAATTTCAGATTTTGTGTTGATACAGTACAAAAAAAAAAAAAAAAGCATATTTCGATACAGGTTGAAAAACAAAACGGCATATTTCGTCAAAATGGAGACGAACATTACACTTTCCTAATAATTTTTTTAAACAAAATGCAATAAATTTTTTTGGGGGACATAAGGCAGAATTGTTTACACGGTGTGGTATCACATCCCATCCATGTACTCTTTCATTTATAAATCTGTTTTTCCTATACCGTTCCATAGTAGTTTTGAATTTCTAAACCTTACCATGTATTTCTAAAATCTACACCCAACCAATCACAAGTTATGGAAAACTAAAAACATGACATGATCTTCGGTCTACTCTGTGACAATCAAGTGATTGAATGAGAATGTTTAAAAGCGGCCAATTTGATTTTTGTGACATATGAAAGGAAATGAAAATGCTTTGTCCCAGAAGAGAAATTAAATAATTAAATTAAATAAAAACAAAAAAGTAAACAATTAAAAATAAATCAAAATAATTCAATTAAATGTTCTTATTTTCTTTTTTAATGATTTCGGTAAACATCTTTTTAAAAAGAATTATTATTGCAGCCCAGTTAATGCTCCATGCATGTTGCCAGTGCTGATTTTGGAAAGTTAGAAAAAGCATCATCTTTAGGATGTTTATCCAATTATAATGTAAATATAACCCTGTGCACATGAAGGACATTTACATGTTCAAATTGTTTTTCAAGCATTTCTGGGCACTCGTGGCCTTTATTTGAAAGTAAGAAAGGACGGAGGCGGATTCAAACCTGGTCTGGCAGCATCCAAGAGCTTCTGTCCATGTGGCGTCTCATCCAGCTGCGCTGTCCGGTTCCCAAGCTCCGAGTCGTTTAGATCATTTCCAGAACGTCGCACTGCTCTGATGAAATCATGTTTTTCATGACTGCACTGTTATCAGACTAAACCACCGTTCCACCATACTTAGGATGATCTTCCACAGAGAAACGTGGAATTAGAATGTGAACAGTCCACAGCGTTGAGGCGTCAAACCCACAATCAGTGACAGAATCTGCATGTATACTGGGTCAAGGATGGTGGTCCAGTTTGAACTGGTTTCAGGATGCAGACTGCTCCGCACACTACTTTTTTTTTTTTTTTTTTTTTTTTTTTAGTTCTTACTGTTATTACTATAAATGTGTATGTTCACGTGTTCCTGCCTAGCGATGCTTGGCCAGCTGAACTGTGTCCGGCTTTTACGAGCCTTTTAAACACATCACAAGTCTCAGCTCAGCGGGGTGTGTCTCCATTTGTCTGCCTCAAACACTTTTTTCTCCATCACACACTTTTACAGCAAGCAAGTGCTGATGTTGAGCACGTTATTAGAATGAGTGTTTTTGCTCATATCTGCCAAATAGTGTCATTTACTAACTGCAGAGAGCTGTGTTTGGCCTTGTGTGCGTATGAAATAAACAGTGTGGATATAAATGTTACTGCAGACCTGCATTTTCATCCATTAGCAGGCTAAAACAGCTCCTATGGATAAATGCCAGATATAATTGTAATTATTACTTGAGCCATTTTTTTTTCTATTGTCTCATTTAGCCGGTGGCCGTAGGCAGAAAACACCATCTGGAACTTTGGCCTTGTCCCACAGTCTGACACGCATACTATAACAAAACATGTCTGTAGCTGCAGACTGCAGTTAAACAGGAGCGTATTCACAATGAGTCAACATATGTGAGCTTATTTTGTGCTCCATTAAGTCCTGCACCTCCACCTTTTGCATAAATGCTGTACAGCAGCAGCTTCCTCCACTTCTGCTCTAATCTCGTAGAAATATCCTGAATCATCTCTCGTTTCTCCAGCAGCATTCTACAACAATGAAGTGTTTTCAGCTTTTTAACAGAGTGCATCACATTGCTGATTGGCAGTGAATTATCTCCATGCCCTCTTCTTCCTCCTCCAGTCTCCAGGCCAGTGGCTGCAGATTGTAACAGTCTAACCTGCAAACAGGTTTCAGGTCCTCATTCTGCAGTTTATGGCCCATGACGAATGCTTGTTCAGCCTTTCAGAGCTCCGCTGTAAATGTCATTTCACTGTCGTTAATGGAGATTGTTGCTCATTTCCATTTCCACAGGTTGAATTTATTTTTCTTAATCAGCATATATGTCTACGATGATGACGGTAGTATAAATCTTGCAATAGCACCAGTGTAGTCGTGTCAAGCAGATTCATTGCTATGGTCACACTCTTGCATTTGAATATTGTAAAACAGCTTTTTGTTGATAGACAAAGATGAGTTTTGATTAGCAGGAGATGTATGGATGGGAATTTGAGGCTGATTTCAATTTTGGATGATTCTGGTGCCAAATTTCAGACAATTTGTAGCTTTTTAAATGTACATGCAGCTGTGTCAAGTTTATACCTGCTATTAGTAAAACAAAGAATCTGTTTTCAATGGTGTGGGTCTGTCTCTACAGAAATCTGTCAGACCCAAGAAAGTGCGACTGGTTGCACCAGTAAGTGTTGTATCATACACTGTTGGAAAGCCTTTACAACAGGCTAACCTGGTTAGTGGTGTTTCTTCTGCAGAAGCAGGATCCTTACAAGTTCAGAGTTTAGTTATTGCTGCATGGCAGGTAACAGCATTCCAGTCCAAGACAAATGTCCCTTTGGGGACAATAAAAGTGTAATGAATCGCATTATATCGTAACAGTATTGTATCATAACGCATCGTATCATATCATACTATAACGCATTGTACCTTATCACTTTGTATTGTATCATAACGCAGGGGTTCTCAACCTTTGCCATGATGGGGCCCAATTTTTCATTACCAACTGGTCCAGACCATCATTTAACACCGTAGGCAAGTTAGTTTAATTGATCTAAGTTTTGGTTTATTTAATAACTAAACCAAATCCACTTGCCTTTAACAGACTGACCCTAGTGAAAATGTGGTGTGATAAACGCAAAGACAGTAAAAAATTAAACAAAAATGCATTTATATTGCGTATAATTCATGGATTAAAATCAGAATTACAAACACAAAATCTACTTTTAATACAAATAATTGAGGGACAACAGAAAAAACTGATGGAAATTGATTAAAAAAAGAGAGAAAATGGTGCCGTACTAAATTACATTAAAAATAAAAACGCTCAACTTAATATGTAAATAAACCTGCGGTTTATTTATGTAGACAGGCCACTGAAGCACAAAATTTCAATGAATTTATTTAAACTTTTCTTCTAATGTTTTAAAGACCATTCAAACATGACATTTTCTGCATCAATAGCTGATTTTCTCTTCGTCTTAAAGGGATATTGTGTAAGTTCTCCTGTGTTTTATTCACAAAAACTGATTATTTGGTTCAAAAGTGTTTTTTCATTAATCACTAATCACTCCCATCAACAAACTGAAGTGCTCCTCTAAGTTCTAAATTTGCCGTTCGTATCATTCATTTACACATCGAGCGGGGCGGCTCGGTGAAGGCTGCCATGTCGTATCGCCATGTTTTTGCGTTCGGGAGAAGCGTGACGGTAGGAAAACACAGAAACTCACCGGACACACCGGAGTTTTCAGCTCAGTTTGAGGTAACGCCTTCGAAAAGTCACCGCGCTGCAGTGGGGAGAAACCAGCATCTCACTGACGCTGGGTTCACGTGCAGTCGGGCAGACGGCCGTTGGTAACAAACCAGATGTCATTTTAATCAATGAAGCCGAGCGAAAGACGGTAAAACATGGGTCAGGGAAAACAATACGACATCGCCATGACAACCGAACAGATGTGGACTGATGTCACTGTAACTGACGGACCACGTCTTCACATAAGACGTGATAGAGGTGATAACTTTACATGCAGCGGATGTCGTCGGTCTGCCTGGTTTCACGCGAATGCAGCATGAAAAGTACGAGGGAGCTGCTCCCGATTACACAATGTCCCTTTAAAAATCCTCTCCATCCAACATGTGTTATACCCCTTTCCCACTGGCCAAAAAACCCGTTTAAACCCATTAACAATCAGCTTTTAGTGGCAGTGGGAAAGGGTCACCGACCCGCGTCGACTCACGTCAATCGATTCGGCAAGTGACGTGGGTTAAAATCGTCTTCAAACGACTGCTCTGATCAGCATGCAGTGGGAACATCAGACCCAGGTTGACCCGCAAATTTACGTGAGGACTTTGGACTGTACGGGGCTACATTGTGACATCGCGCCAGTCGAGTCTCATATAACGTACCAAAACAACTCTGCTTTGGCCCTAATTCACGTCGCCTGCGTTCCATCTGCACAAGAAAATCTCCTGCTGGTTTTCCTCCATTTTGAGGACGGACAAAGGTGCAACAAGAAAGCACATTTACTACATCCTGACTCGCTCTCTGTTGTTTACTTTCCGGATTTCCGTCGCACAGCTGACATCATCGACACGCAGCGGTGGGGATGGAGATTATGGGGACAGAGGCCACGCAGCTCACCAGCAGGTGATCAGACTCGGCTTTTTTGTTGTCAATCGGAAAGGATTGAGAAACCAGCGTGAACGTGCTAATTTCAGTGGGAAAGCGGCTTTAGATGTTTGCTTTGTAGATGCAGCTTGCAGGCTCCAGGGCTTTCGTTAGCGTTAGCATTACTATTAGCTGTGCTTTATCCAGACCTCCACTTACTAATCTGTATTTAATTAATCAAATAATGGATTAGATTTTTGCCTTCAAGGAAAATCCATGAGGACCATTTTTGTCCTCATTATTTAGTTTTAATACTTCTTTACAACATCAGCTACAGGCTAGCAGCTAGCTGTGTGTCTTCGTCTGCTTGTTTGTTGAACTCTGACAAATTACCGCCACCAGGTGGGGGAGCTGCTTGCAACTGATCCAGTCATTAATAACAGTGACAATTTGGCCCTCACAGCCCACATGAGCAAACATAAAGTTTTTTCGTGGCCCTCCTGGTGGCACTCAAGGCCCAAGCTTGGGTTAAGAACCACTGTCATAACGCATCGTACCATAACATAATGTTTCGTATCGTACCGCATCGCTTTGTATCATAACATATGCTATCATAATTTATTGTAACACTACGATATGTAGGAATACGGATCATATATCATAACGCATGGTATCGTAAGGGTAACTCATCAGGCTTTCCAACTAGATTGATACTTCACCAATTGATATGAAGAAAGGACAAATACTTCATTTACACTGCAATTTACCAGTCAAAGTGAAGATTTTTGTCAGAAAAATTGTGCAAATTTGAATTTCATTCACCTTTTTCTGTCAAGTCAACATGAAGGACTGCAAGCAGGGTTGTAAATGACCTCTTTAGTGTGTTTTAACATACCTTTTGTGTCCTGGTTGGAAAAAAACAAGTTGAATAAAAATGGATCACAGACATAAATATGGTTGTACAAGTCTGATTTTATTTAATGTGCTTTACAAGGATATAAATAATGGCCAAAATTACAAAAATCAGTGTGCTGGAAGCCCAAGCCTATGTACATTAGTTGATCAGCAGTGATGTCACAAAATAATCCATGTTATCACTCAAAATACAACCTCCACAATCTAGCACTTTATATTTCTAAGTTTCTAAATGTCCACTGTTTCATATTCTGGTACCTTGTTTCCAGTGCCATTTACTGCAAATCCTTTATTCTTTTCTCTTTACATGTATGAACAATGAGTTGGCAAAATATCTATGTACATTTTATAACTGGATAATTTCTCATCCAAATAATACAGTAATACTGCGTTGTTATTTTTTTAAAATAGTACATCTGCAAGTTAAGAGTAGAGCCCCATGAGAAATGGAGGTTGACCTGACCTAGGAGTTAGCAAGCAACCTGCAACATTCACTCTCTGTACAAAGTATGAACATCTAGTTTCAGATATCTCTTGATTTTTTTTTAAAGGATTGCCATCATTCTCAGGCCCAAGGTTTTCATCTCAGCATATCATAGAAAAATAAAGTAACATTAAGACAACAGTAGACAAGAATTGCACAAGAATAATCATCATGGTAATATAGTACTCTCATATTAAACATTAAAATGTCGGGCAATACGAATACTTTTTTTCTAAACGTTTGATGCAGTTTTGTTCACATAGGTTCATCATTCATTACGACACCTGCTGCATCTTGAGCGTGTCTTTGCAGCAAGTCCAATCCGATTTACACGCGTGTGCATATGTATTTTCTGACGTTAAAGAAAATAAAGAGGCAATACTGACACATGCCCAATGGTGCTTTTACCGAGCCCATTGCCTTATCAACAGACACCCCATAACCTTAATCATAGTCTCCGTGGAGATGCTGACCACACAAAGTTCTATGGTCATGCCTCCCAGGTGGGGGGGGGGGGGGGGGTGCATAAAACGGATCCTGGTGTAGCTGGAGAGAGTTGAGGCTGCTTTCAGATAAGTGTACATTCAGAGCAGACCGCCGTCTGTCAGGCTGCAGTCCTGTTAGTGTGTGTGTGTGTTATAGGTCCGATGATTACTGTGTCAAGCATCATGTGGATGAATGTTAAATTTTTGTAGTCAACCTTAAACACTGGAGCATCCATGTTTGTAGTCCTTTTTGCATTGTGTGTGTGACAAGGTCCATGTTTAGGGCTGGCTACATTCTTTGCATTCCACAGTAATAGACATGAGCGTCCGGCATTGCCCTGCAAAATGAGATGACATCACTTATCGAGAGAGTCCTCACACCCCGCCTCTCCACCGGCCCCCCTGCTCAGCAAAATCCAACATGGCCACCATGCGTCTCACAAGCCACATGCTTAAACCTTTTACATACAAGTTTGTATTTTCTTTTCCACCCAGATAAAATCAGGTCTACGGGCGGGAAAAATCCACGTTAAGAGAAACTCGAAACATACACACAAATGTGTTTGAAAAAGTACTAGAAAAAAACAAAACAAAAAACAAAGTCATCTATGTCTTCCTGTGACACAGGTCAAGTTGATTCACAAGTTTCTAAGTAGCTTCAAAAATTAATTTGATATAAAGAATCAAAAAGTTGAAATACATTCTAGTAACCTGCTGGGTGAACCAGTTTGAGCCAGTTACACTGTGCTACATCACCTCTCCTCTTTTATTAAAAAATCTTTAAAAAGCCTTTAAATTCCTCCGGCTGTCCCCTCAAGAGACAGCTAAAACACTGTTCAACCCCCCCCCCACGCCTCACTCAAGTTGTCAGGGGCAGTTGGACGGAGGGATGGAGGAGAAAAAAAGGAGAGAGACGAAGCCAAACGCAGAACGACAAACTGGTTGACTGATTAACAAGCAGGAGGTGGAAAAACTGAGCTGACCATTCCCCCTACAGGAGGAGACAGATGTGCACCACAGCCCGGGGTTCAAAGGTCATGCGCCGGCCTTGCAGGCAGGAGGACGAGGCCCGGGCCAGAGAGGGGGAGAGCAGAAAGAAAAGAAGAGACAACGCAGTGCCAATCGTCATCATGCAGTGGACAGGCTCGGCTAACGGAGGGGGGAGGGGGGGGCAGGGCGAGATGTATTGTATTTTTATTTTTCAGCCGGTGAGGTGACGCGGCGGCGTGCGTCGCTCGAGCCCAACTCCGGGGCGGGGCCCCGATACAGGGCAACCTCTGAAAGGCACACACACACAGGAGTGGACAAGGCGGGTGTATGTTAGAAAATAGTGGTCTCATACTTGGTGTTGACTCCTCTCTTGGCCTCCTGACCTGGCTCCACAATCCACGGCACGTTGGCGTGGCCCTTCTGGTCCATGGACGGCTGCTCCATCTGTGGCCGAACACAGGACGACAAAGAAGATCCAACATGGAAAACGTTCAGTTTCCTCCTTTTGATTTGTTTTTTTTTTTTTTCTTAAGGCATGGAGGAGACAGTTTCCTGCCTGCAGGTCTTCAGCTGGTTCGGGGGGAAAACAGAGCTGTGCAGTACAAACTACGGAGCAACCGATACAGATTTATAAATGGGTTTCTGAGCAACGTCATAGATAGGATGCGCGCGCAACCAGGGGGCAAGAAAACACAGGAAAAGCATCACTGAACTATGAGAAGACGTGTTTTACATACAAGACGCGAAATATGTTCTGTTATTGGAGTCCTGGTATTTGTTCGGTTGCAAAAATCAAAAGTTAATGCATGTTAACAGTAACCATGGTGATAATAGGACAGTAGGAGTGACTGTTTTTTCAGGAAATCCTCCCAGATAACTTCTGCATGTTCAGATACATGATTTATTTAGTCGGTCACCATGTCGGATTAAACCACTGCGGTGGCACAAATGATTCCCTTGGTACTGTAACAATACCAGTTTCACAGCCGCGGTCAGTCACAGATCAGGACCCTGCTGAGTTCACGGCTCACGGCTGCATCACAACTCTGTAATATCCTGTCGCTGTGTGACTGCCGTCCTCTGCTCAGACACGGATAATAAAAAGAAGAAAAAACTGATTGTGGAGCCGTTTACAAGCATCCACATCGCAGAACATCCCGGAGATTTTATACGAAATATGGGACTGATAAATTAGATGGCGTTTGAGTTTATACCGTTAGCTTGTTAGCAGTTAGCTAGTCTGTCTACCAGGATCGCTGAACGTTACACAAGCAGCGAGACTCACTGACAGCAATGCAGGTGAGTCCCTAACAGCTGGAATCACCTCCTTTCCAAACGTAGTGATGATGTATTTGCCTGGTTTAATCCCAAACTAGTGAAAGTTGCTCCTGTGTGGAGGAGGTGAAGACGACACGGAGCTGAACCTGCTGCAGACTGCAGATTGTTGTGGCCTATTTTGGTTTTAACAAAGAGTCTAAACGAAAGTTTAAGCCGCTGTCTAACTCAGGTTTTAAAGGCAAATTTCAAATGAGGTCCAACATTAATAATATCCATGTGTCTGGGTGAGGACCCCCTCACCAAGTTAGTGTGATTTAGGGATGTAACGATTACCGATAAAATGGTTAACAGTGATAAAATTCCCAAAGATTAGTAATACCGTTACAAATCTTAATTATCGTTAAAACCGTGACTGATTACTGCACTTTGAAAAACTCCCAGTGATGCTGCTTATTGACCGGAAAAGCAGCAGCAGTCGCAGTTTGCAATGTTTATTTTATGAAAACATTGTAGAAAGCAACAAAGGCTCCCACATGGACAGTTCTACTGAGATTTTTCCCCCTTTAAAAAGGACAAAGTAGACATTTAGACCCATTTTGGATATTTTTAAAGATGCTGGGGGGTATTTCTATGATACTGCGATAAAAATGATAAACGTGATCATTTTGGTAATAATAACTATGATATTAAATTTTCGTATCGTTACATCCCTAGCGTGATGTTAACAGAAGCACAAAACAGCAATGCTGCATCTGCGATGTCATCAAAATACAAATTTATACAATATAATTTTTTAAAAAATGTTCTGTTTGTTTCGTCAGGTTACTTTATATTTTTATGAATGATATGAGTGTGTGTTTGGCCGTAGACTGCAGTACAAACTCAGGCTTTTCCCCCCCTGGTTGCGCGCACAGCTGCCAATGTTTGTAAACGGGAAACCCATCTATTTTAGGGCCGATACTGATTATTTTCTCATCAGCCTCAGCAGATAAAACCCACGGATATTTGGAGCCGTTACTGCATTTGATCCCAAAATGAAGGACGTAATGAAAACTAATTTTGAAAATTCTTTTAAGATGAAAAAGAACAAAGCACTTCAAAAAGAGAAATGGTGCACTTGTAACGATATCAAAAAGAAACATTAAACTTGTTTTAAACATTAAAATATATAAAAACTGATGCCTATATAGACGCCTGTCTGTAAATTACGCCAAGGGCGGGGGGGTGTTAACACATCCAGCATATCGTTGATAACAGTAAAAACGGCAAATATCGGCCAGCCGATGTATCGGTCTATTCTTAGTACAAACAAACGCTGATCCGCGGCCACATGTCTCGCTGGAGCAAATGAGGTTAATCTGCAGACCACTAATGGACTCATGACTTTCTTATCTGGCCTGAACACACAGTCCTGAAAGTAAGTCTAAAATAAATCCAGTTCTCCATCCTCTCCTGCACTCAGAAAGCCACAGCAAGACTTCATAATCCTATTTTTGGGGTTACAGGATTAGGGATAAATTGACACGCTCTCCATCTTACAGCACCGTCATGCTCGGTACAGAAGGTGACCAGAGCATCGACGGGATCAGCCACAGCAGGAGCCGCTGAATGAGCCGTCTCTGCTTTCACAACTTTCATTCTTTCATTTTTCTGCCAGAGGGGGAAAGAATGAGACCCTTGAAGTCAGATTCTGCAAACCTACACGCTGCTTCGCTGTGGTGGTCATGGCCGTCCTCTTTTGATGACCTGCTTAGAAAGTTATTCAGCTGCCCTGTAGGAGGATAGATGTGAACAGGTCCAGGGATGGGGATATTGATACCCTGGAGTCGATACTTCCAATACCAACCAGACAAAATATCAGATTATGTACTTTTTTGAGTATTGAGATACCACTATATAGATAAACGTACAATTTGTTTCCACTTCTGAGAGTTTTAGGTAATGAAATGATGTGTGAAAGAGGCCAGATTCTAGTTTCTGCATCACATGAAGGTGGCAGCCTATCAGATGTCATGATGATGCTGTAAGAGAGAAAAATGTTTTATTTTTCAGTGCTTTAATGCAGCTTATTACAAATTATGTTTTGGCAAATTTGTAATAATACCATTACATTTTATATTAGAACATTTCCACTGAATAAATCTTAACCAGTACTTAAGTTATTTAAATAAGATTAACTTCTTTCAATAATCAATCTATATCACTCATCAAAACAATTTATTGTTTTAAAAGCATTTTTTCTCATTACTTCTGTTCTCAAGTTTTATTTTTAATCTTGCCCTTGCATTCAAGATATTAATGCAAACTGTACAATTATGCGATATAAAAAAGGTATCTGTATCGATATCAGTGAAAAAGTACCATAAATCACTTGTATCGCATCAAGAGGAAAAAAATTGGTATCGCTCATCTCTAGTTGGGTCAAAGAGAAAATAAACAACTGGGCTGATGTGGTTGGTTCGTTTACAGTGTCATGCTGTTCATTCTCCTCCAGCATAGAATTAGACCTGGAATATCAATCCACTTATTAGCTAAACCAGTTTATTCCAGTGCAGGGTGGTGGGTCGGCTGGAGCCTATCCAAGCAGCTACAAGGTGAGAGGCGAAGTACACCCCCGACAGGTCGGCAGCTCATCGCAGGGCCAACATGAGGGATGAACTTCTTTTAATATACATTTCTTTTGTGCCTTGCTTTAACGCATTTAATCTGATGTAAAGCTTGTTGAGTTGTTTTGTACATGAAATGTATGACAAAATAAAACATGGATGGACCTGAGCAGGTCTCAGACCAAGTGGAAAGTGGAAAGTTGATCTCTACCATAAGATTCAGACCACAAAGCTTGAAGATGCAGACAAAATAAACGTTAATGCTGTTAATTAAATCTTGAAGGAATTTATCAGGCCATTAGTGATGAGCACCTCATTCCTGCCAGAAAAACCAGTAAAGTCTTTTGGTTAAACTGGGCAAAAACCTGTCTGTAAGGGTTTTTTTTCAACAGTCACTCCTAAATTCTCATGCAAATGGAAATAACCTCTCGATGAACCCTCCACTTGTCCCATTTTTCTGCTAAATTCTTATTTTTGCTGGATATTTCAGCAGTTTGGCTTCGTGTGAGTGGCAGAGTTGGGAACATGGAAAGTGACTGCACTCAGATTAGGATCTGCATACCAACTCTCACTCACGGCTGCTCCGTTTGTAGATCTCGGTAGTAACTGAGAAATAAACACACTCACTGCAAACAGCACACCAGAACGCAGACTCAGCTGAAAGAGCCAAAGCACTTCCAGGCGCCGCTTCATGCCGGAGTTAAATAAAGAAAGAAGGAAAAGTGTGGAAGACCTGTGACCGAGCTTTGTGTGGAAGATGGAAGAGTCGAGGGGGAGGAAGAGGAGGGTGGAGAGGAGGCCGGTGAGGGGTGTAAATGTGGCCCAGTGACCAGCGGCTGGAAGGAGACATGATGACCTATAAGGGCAAAGGTCACACTGGTCAAAGCGGGCCGGCTCAAAGACGCACGGCGACGACACAGCAGCTGCATGGCAACAACACTCCAAAACCAAAGCAGAATCCATGGCAACAAATTCATCGCCTTGGCAACTGTGTGGGACAGCAGCATTACTGCAGTTCAGCCAAACACGCGCTGGAAAAAGCAACGTTACGCCATGTTAATATAGCAGCTCCTGCATGGCAACAACACCCCCGATATAGGAGCCACACAGCTACACGACTAAAGAGTCAAAACAATCATCTTTACAGCAGAATCCATTTCATTTGCTGGTATCAGATTGATGTCTGCGATGATCCAACAGAAGTAGCAACATTTGCAAGCTCCACTTTTATACCGGTCCTGATCAAAGACAGTCATCAGACGTGCTCAGAGTTATTCTGAGGGAGGTTTAGAGCACATGCTCTGGACTCACAACACAAACGGCACAAGACACATTTCCCTCCGAGAGTGAGGAACCGAAACAAAGCAAGCCCGGTTTACAGTAAAGCACAGGGAGGTGCCGCAGGATGAGATTATAGCTGGTGGGTGGCAGGAATATTAAGTGAATCCTGCAGTATCTTTACCCTGCTGCACACCACAAACCATTAACTAAACCACACACACACACACCAACACGGGAGGGGGAAAAAAAAGCAATTAATGGTAAATGTAACGTTTGCCGACTCAGCAGATTGTATGTACACATGCCATCGTCCATCATCGCTGCAGGTGTAGGACCACTCTCTCCCTCTCAGTCTCTGCTTTTTATCAGCGTCTCGCATCTCTCCAGCGGTGGGGATGGAGACGCCGCTGTTCTCCATCATCACTTCTATCTGCTCTGAGCTGAATTCGGCTTTTAGCAGCGACCGTAACGTGATGCCAGACTCAGACTGACCCTGCCACTATTTTAAAGCTCTGCCAGGGTTAATGGAGTGTTGACAGGATCAGTGATAGACTGTGTGACGCTGTGGCTGTGTAGGCATGACATTTACATCACACACATGCATGATAGCATGTGGAACGTGAGGGTCTCGAGGCTTAGGCTGGCTAACCAGCTGCATGCCCCTTTTGTACCGCTTACTGTGAAGAGCACCATTTTTTCCACAGTTTTTTTATAACAGTGGAGGTGATGTGTATCGACAAAGTGACAAGTGTGGTGACAACCTCACAAAAAGAGCTACTGACACCAGAAACTGTAACGCTAGCCCGTATCATGACGCTGGTTTGACAGCTGTTGGGGGCTTTTTGTTCTGGGTACATGTGATGCTTGGTAGACGTTTGTTAAACACTGCAGTTCTCTGCATCCTCATGCCAGAAGAAAGATTTATTAAGTACATCAGTTATTAGATTTAAATCAGGGCACCAATGTTAACATTGAGTAGGCAGCTCAGATTAATATAAAACCCACAAAGTTTGCTCAGATATGTCCCCACTAATGGAAAGAATGGGGTTACTAAACATCCAAAACTAAAAAAAAAAAAGGCACTTTATGCCAAAGACAGTAGTTTCAAACTCCCTCTTTCAATAATTGGGGCACTATCAAACCGTAGTTCCTGGATTTCCTTGTATGGTCATATTCTCCACACTGGCAGCAGCCAGGGGACATAAAGCATGCATAGACAGCATGCATGCAATCACTGCAACCCTTTTACAAGGGTTCATTTTTCTAAAAGGACCAAGCGATCCATCACTCTTTCCAAACATAGTGATGTGTTTTTGTTTTGGGGACTTTTTTTTTGTAAGTATTTTTGTGACGGCTAAACTTTGCACAGAAGTAAGGAAACTTGTGTTTTGCTAATTATTTCTCCCCTTTAAAGCCTTTTAATTAGAGATGTCTGATATTATCGGCCGATATCTGCATTAAAATGTGATATTGGAAAATATTGGTATTAGTTTTTATCGTACTGATATTTTTACTAACAAAATCTTGTGAGATCTTGTTCCACTAGCTTTGGTCCAGCATGTAGAAAAGTCCTTGTTAGTGTGGAAGAACTTCATATCCCAGCATTCCTTTCAGGTCATGTGACTACGATGCAGCTGCTGCTGCTACAGACTGACTTGCTTTGAAGCTGCTTATGTCTGGTTTTAAGATGTTGGTTAAGTTATCAAGTTGTCAGAAACATTAGAATTAGCCACATGTTGGCTAATACCTGCTAGTATCTGATATCTGGCCGCCAGATGTCCAAAATGAACTCCTCTGGCTGAGTTAAGGATATTTTGGGATCTTTGCTCTTGGAGCGGAATATAGTTGTATTTTTCAAAATATGAGAGATACAACCTCACAGTTCTCTGCAGAGATTGGTATCAGTTGGTAAATTAAGTGTTGGACAATATTGATATTGGTAAAAAAGCAAATATCGAACATCCCTACTTTTAAAGTGCTGATGACATGACCTTCACTTCAAGTAACTTTGCCATACAACAACACAACAAGACAAAATAAGTAGTTCTGTGCAGTTAGAAGTTAATCAAGTTAAGAAACCTTAAATAAACTAACGCTGTACTTACGAGCTTTTAACTTTTAACTGTCAACACAATTAGAAGGCTGAGTTGTTACAGTTTGTCTGTTAAACTGGAAAAGCAACTTAAAAACCGCAATGAAGCCATTGACTTCAATGTTAAATAAGCTGTGAAGACTCTCTGGCAGACGTCATATCCGGTTTCGGCTCACAGTGCCACAGTCTGGTCAGATGTGCTGAAAAGCAGCCATGTTTTCTAATAACTCATCTATGCAGCTGCGCTTGTTTCTGTTACATAGATCATCATGAAGAACGTTTTGGTCTATAAAACATGGCACAAAATGGCAAAAACGTGTCATCAGCACTTTAAGGCATTACTTATCCCAAACAGTGCTCTAACTCCCATTAAACAAAGCTGCTACAGCTGTTAAGTCCTCACTTCACACACATTATTTCCATTCAGGGACACCGTAATGAAAATGGAGGCACAAATATGGCAGCCTCCATGTATGTCGACCCCCAGCAAGTAGATATAAATGGCTCATTCTAAGATAAACATAACAGCTGTTCTAGTGAAGGAATTACACATCAATAGAAACAGTTTTGAATTATATATCACATTTTTCTGCCACTGACCTTTGATTTTTTTTACACACTTCACCTTTAAAGGAGAAAAATAATCAGCCAAACACATTTCCTTAATTTCCGTGCTCAGTTTATTTTCAGCATCCCTAAAGATTCTGCTGTTTTGGATTAGTGGATGCAGTTTTCCCGGCCAACACAATGACGCAAAACTTTTTGGAATCATTTTATCCAGCACAGATGCCCAGGATGAGCTCGTCTTTGAGGGGAGACTGAGGCTAAAATTCGAGGTGGTACCGACACTACAAGGGCTCAAGTCTGAACCTCAGAGGGTGAAATTGATCAAACATCCATGCTGTGTTGGCATTTAGGATACGAGCGTAGCGCCTGTCATCTCGCAGGAAAAGTTGCAGAAGCTTCAGAACGGAAACAGGAGTTGCTCATGTTCATGAGATGCCAGGAACTCAAACATGAGCTGTAACCCAGCAGGAATGTGAACAATGAAGAGACCCTTCAGCTAATCTCATTATCAGGGGGGATGCTACCTATGGGAAAAAGCTCCCTCACTCTGAAATAATTCCCAACGACTGGGACTAATGATGGCTGCAAAGCTAACCTGGAGCTATCAGAGATTAAGAGTCACATAACTAGAGTCCACTGTGATGAGACACAGCAGGATTCTGGACAGACTGGAGCATCATTCTGCAGTCTGCAACTCTTTGGGTTATGTTTGTTTTTGCCATGTAATGTCACATTTGTACTCTCACACACCTAAAGGAAGCAGCCTTCCCAGGAGCACTCTGCAAACAGACCTCATCAATCAGCCAGCGGCGTTAGACACTGCAGGGACGGCAACGCCGAGCGGACGCTTAACACATCAAATATCCACATTCACCTCTGTCTGCTGGGCCAAGAAACACACACACGAAACACAAGCTGTACAAGATAACGCTAGCAGACTTAGCTCGACGTCAGATGTGACTGAGATGAGCAGGGTTGAAAGACAGAGGTGGAAATGAGGGTTAATGGGATGCTGGTTCGGGAAAATCACACGCTAATAAAGGAATCTGATCTGAGTGAAGAGGTCAAACGAAATTATTAGAGAAAATCCATCCAAACTAGGGATGCACGATATTGGAATTTTGGCCGATATCCGATATGCCAATATTTTAAAACTCATGTGGCCGATAACCAATATCGATACCGATATTAAAGCTGAAAAAATAAGCAGTCATTGCAAATAGCAGCTGTGTTATCTGTTTCTGACAGTTTGAAAAATAAGGGTGGGAAAAAAATATTGATACACTGAAATATCGCAATATTTTCATATGCCAATATCAAATTGATATTTAAAAACGCGTATCGATCTATTTTACTTACAAAATCTCACGAGGTTTGATCGTTCTTTTACAAAATCTCTCAATATTTCGTGAATTCTCACGAGATTTCATAACAGAACGCTGAAATATCGCGAGATTTCATTGTTCTGTTACAAAATCTCATGATATTTTGTGAGTTCTTGCGAGATTTCGAAACAGAACAATGGAATATCGTAAGATTTCATTAGTAAAATAGATACCACATTTTTAAATGTCAATATATCAGCATATGAAAATATTCAGATGTTTTAGTGTATCGATATTTTTTCCCACCCGTAGTCTTTAGAAGTTTTAAAGTCTGTAAAAAAAAAAAAAAAAAGACGTTTTTGAGGAAGAAGAGGAAGAAGAAGTTTGGGGGGGGGGGGGTGTCCGACACTCAGTTTTAAGGCTGATATAGGCCGATACTGATAGGGGCTGATTATATCGTGCATCCCTAACCCAAACCGCAGCAGTGATCACTCTGATCTGATCTGTCTGTGAATCTGGTTATTTATCGTTATAAAGCCGTGGCCTCCACATTATAGCTATGAAGATGATTTAAAACGTGCTGATGCAGCTCTCAGCTCTCCGCAGCCTCACTGATGCTCACCGATTTCCGGATGTTGACGCGAGGTTTGGGAACGGGCTTGCCGGGCTTGCTGTCGAAGCTCTCTGGAAGCGTGGACGAGCCGTGGCCGCTCTTCCTGGCCTGCAGGGCCAGCTGGTAGGCCACCTCGAAGGCCTGGCCCAGCGTCAGGATGATCTCATAGGCGAGGTTCTGTCGAATGAAGCAGCCGTCAGAACACAGAGGGAAATAAAAGCTGGCTGCAAAGACTCGGGGAGGAGGCACGCACCACATCGAAAGCAGTGAAGACGTGGCAGTAGTGGTGACTGGATTTGAGGTCTTTGGTAATGTAGGCAAACGTGGACAGATCTTCTGGATCTTGAGCCGCACACGAGATGTTGCGAATCTCGTGTTCAGCGATGATGTTCTGCAGAGAGACACAGAAAGAGGTCAGAGAGACATCGTTGATCATCTCGCAGCCGTTTCCTGCTAAAACAAACCTCATTCATCATTAATCTGGAGACCGTAATTACAACAGAAACACAATTTGTTTGAGGGTTTTCTGGAGTTACTGAGCTGGAATTTGCCCTCCAGTTATGTCACTAAAGAACAATCAGATTTGGTGGTGTGGTAATTAAAACACATTTCAGTGCAGCGAATAATAAAACATCAAAGGCTGAAAGGAAAGATTCAGCGAGGGCTTAAATTAGAAAAACATCGTGTTTAAGTAGGAAGTTACTTTGTGCTGAGCTCAGAAAACTGAATGTACATCACATTTAGCCTCAAAAAAGGAACATAAAGGTGGCACCACGACAGGAAGGTAAAACTGTAGAGATGATTTCAGAGATCAAACACGAGTTATATAACATGGAACGGGTGAAATGTGACCTTAGTCATACTGTTGTTTACCTTATATACTGTAAAACCAGTCTACGGGTGATCTAGTAGGAGAGAGACCCACTTCTGATACTGGTTTAATTATTAATCATGAAATTCTTATTTCTACCCATCACTAGTTACAGGAACATCTGGAGTTCAGACGCTTCTGTCAGCAGTTATACAGCTTATGCTGGAAAGTGTATTTCTAAAGCACATATCATGTACACGACAATTCAAAGTGCTTCACATGGACAGTCTTCATCACTTTACATCATACAGTTCTTACAAACGGCTTTTTCTATGATGTCACAATTAAGGATAGACCGATACATCGGCCGGACGATATTTGCTATTTTGCTGGTATCAGCGTCGGCCGATACCACCCCCCCTCATAATTTACACACAGGCATCTATACAGGCAGTAGTTGTTTTTTTTTTTTTAAATAAATATTTATCACATGTTTAATGTTTCTATGTAATTATGTGCTAACAAGTGCGCTGTTTCTCTTATTTGAAATGCTTTGTCTTTTTTTAAAGGTGCATTGCGCAAGTTGAAATGTTAAATACTATTATTTTTTTTCCTCCACATACTTTTACAGATGCCTGATGTGTAGAATGAGCTGATCTTTCTTCACTGCGGTGGTCTCCACTGTTTCTGCGTACTCAATGCAAGAGTTTTGGCGACGAAGCCTCAAGGAGGCGCATGTGGGGGAGACGATCTGCGTGTTCTCGTTCGTCTGTATGCGCCGACTGCTGTGAGAAGATGGATAACAAGTATCTCTCAAACCCAGACTCAGACTCCAGTAAGACAAAGAGGAAAAGTTTTGTCTTGTGAGACGGAGACAACCAAACTGGAGTCTGACCGGTCCCCACGGCCGGGGGGCATTTTTCAGCACAACACCGGTGGCACCGGACGGAGTAAGACTGGTGTAAACAACCAAGCAGCTTTTTTTTTTCTTTCTTTTTTTAATTGGAGGGAGCTCTGATCCAGTCTGGGAATAAAACGGGACTCACAGTTGGCTTTCTTCTCACTAACAAGGTAAATGTGATGTATGACGGAAATAACTATGCATAATATCACAATGCTAAATTTTTAGCATGGAAATGCGGCAATATGACGGCCATAAGAGAAACCCCTAGGGAAGTAGATACACTTTAAGTGATAATTTTATAAGGTAATCGTGGTCTCAGCCTGTGAATTTAGATATTTGAACTACATGCCAGAGTTAGCCTGTTGTTACCGTTAGCATACAGTCCGTCAGTTTACCGATCAAACTGTAAACAACTTGCAGATTTATAACTTTATTACTTCAGTATTCATCGTGGCTTTAACTCGGGGCTCAGACTGAGTGTAATGTGGGTTAAATTAGAGACCAACGCAGTCCAAGCAGCTCATGCGTGTGCACGACATTAGTGTCACTTCCACTTGTCGCCAGAGGGGGCGAAATGCAGTATCGGCCCCAAATATCGGCAGATTGTATTGGCTGAGGCTGCTGAAAAAGTATTGGCCCTAAAAGAAATCGGTATCGGTCCTGTACCTCAGAACACTTTAACCTTTACAGGTGGACTTACTTTTGGGTTGTTGGGTGTTTGGGTACTTTTTCTCTCACAGCAGTTTTCAAGTCTCTGCGTAGGCTTCCTGTCAGTTTCTGAATAGATTTTAAGATTCTTTTACTGGTTTTCAACTGGTTTTCCATTCTGAGCCTGTGGGGACAATCAGGACTGTAGGACAAGGTTTTGTTTGTTTGTTTGTTTTTTTTCCTTCTTAATAATTCCAACACTCTGGTAGAACAACCCTCCTGAAGACCTGAGGGCAGCAGGAGATATTAATGATTTTAAAACTAAAACGTGACTGTAAATAAATAAGTGATTAGCAATGGTCATCTGATAATTGTGGCAAAATATTCTCAGATTGAGCGTTTCAGCTGCAGGTACGAGTGAAAAAGAATTTCAGGCAGGTAATGATCAACTCTGTTCATTTAACACTTCACTCTGAAGTCTGGGGGTGGAGTTAATTTATGTCTAATAAGAGTTAGATTAACCCTGAAATGATTAACATTTTGAATAACTCCAGTGCTGAGTAGTATTTCACTCTGAATATGTTGAAATCAACTCTCCAGTTTTTCTGTTCGCCATCTACACCAACAATACGACATGTTAAAATCTGGATCTGAAGTCTTCCCTTCAGGGATTCATTGAGTACATTTTAATTTCATTTCATTGATAAAAACGTAGAAAACCTGAAGATAAATGGTTGAACTGAGCAATTCTCGACTTTATATTTATATCCAGGTGTAAATGCTTCTGCCTGCTAGCTGTCCATTTATTGACTTCTTAGTGTTAAATAAATGGCTTAAGCCGTTTATTTTGGCTGGCCGTGCTGAAATCCACGGTGGACATAAATCACTTGTCACTCCGCTGCTTTCTAAGCGTCTCCCTGAGTTATCGGTTTCCCCTCCACATCCAGCTCATCTCCTCCAGGCTCCTAATTGCCTGTTTGTGCTGCATCCTCTCTTTTCCCTGCACAGAAAGCAGGTGTGAAGACCGGGACGCTGTCCAGACCTCGCGCCTGTAAATGTCAGCCGTGCTCGCCGACCTTTCACGTGTTATTTACTGTCGGTGTCACTGATGTTACCTTATTGGTGGCGTCGATGAACTTCACTCCCTTGTAGGACACGGACAGCACGATGGTCGGGACTTTCTTCATCTGTTCCGTCGACTTCTTGGAGTGCGCAGGAAACAAAGTGGAGGCGAGAAAAGACAAAAAGGCAGCAATGACTTTTGAACCTTAAACTCTTTTGCTGGTAGAGATTCAGCTTCTGTCTGTGAGAAACAATGAGGAAAATCTGGATTAGTCCAGGAGATGGATGAGCTAATCCAACAAACTAGTGACGACTTCTTCCTCAGTTATCAAATCGAGCTGTCTGTAAAAGTCAAGCATTGTTATGCAGCTCATGAAAAGCAAGTGGAATGTTATTACAAAGCTACATTTTTAAATCCAATTAACTGCAGAAATGCAAATTTAATAAATCTATTACCTCTGAAGCTAAATCAGACTAGAGGATATCTTTCCTCATTACTTTTAATTACGCACCTATATTGAAGCCATTATACAGTAGAGCTGTGAATTTGCAGTGATTACCCTCCCTGCTGTCATCCTACCTGCCAAAAGGTTTAATATATTCAGAGACGTGAGCCCTTTTCCTTGCTCATCTCCTCCTCTCATCCTCATTCCTACCCGTGTCCATCCTCCCTTCAGGAATCCGCCGGCTGCTGTCTTTTCTACCTGTTTGTTTTCCTTTGTTCTGTTTTCTCTCTGCGTGTTGCAGCTGCAGCTCGAACCTGTCAGGATCAGATCGTGCTGACGAGCTGACGAAGGCAGCAGCGCTCGGCTTTGCTGGCAGATACACAGCAAGTCTGTGAGGCTGCAGTTCAGCATGCACGTCTACCTCCGCTGTCAGGGGATGGATGGATGGATGAGAGAAGGTAAGTGGGGAAAAGAGGTGAGTGTGAGGGAAGAAGGTACATGAGCAATGTTTCCGGGTCATTTAAGATGCATCTCATCGCACTTCATTGCAGTCCTGGTGGATGGAGAGGAGGAGGCAAGATGCCCACTGGAGTACCAGCAAACGGGGAGACAGAAGAAAGATGAGAGGAACAGGAAGCTTTGCTCATGAATTTTAGAGTCAATCTTCACACTGCAGCAGCTTAGGATGAGAGAGAGATGAACCAGAGGACAAAGAGAGGAAGGATTACAGCCAAATATGGGAAGAAAAGTCAGGAACCAAAGACACGAGAGCGGAACATGCAGCAGTAATGAGAGAGGTAACACTTATAGTAAGAGATGAGATGATTGGAGGTAGAAGAGGGAATGGAGGGCACCAAGGGGCCCAGAAAAGAAGAAATTACACAAATACTGTATAACAGATCGAAATATACATGCTGAAATCAACTCAAACCCTGAATGCCTGCATTCATCTATAACTGCACCTTAACAAGATAAATAAATGAAAAAAGGGGTAGGGGCAAAGGGCCTAGAATAAAATAAAATACAAATAAAAAAATAAATACTGTAAATTGACAATAATATAAATAAAAATAATTTAAAAATAAATGCATGAATAAAAGTAACAAAAATTAAATTAAATTTTAAAAGGCAAATGAAATGAAAAAGGGGGTAGGGGCAAAAAACAAGACTAGAATAAAATGAAATACAAAAATAATAAATAAATTACAATAATATAAATAAAAACAAATACATGCATAAAAATAACAAGAATGAAAAATTGAATTGAATTAAATTAAATTTTAAAAGGCCAATGAAATGAAAAAAGGGGTAGGAGCACAAAACAAAAGGACTAGAATAAAATAAAATACAAATAAATTGACAATAATATAAATAAAAATAATTTAAAAAATGAATACATACATAAAAGTAACAGGAATAAAAAAAATAATTTAATTTTAAAAGGCTACAAGCAGTGTGCGGCAGGTGTTCATCCACCATCATGGCATTGCAGGTACGTTTCAGCTCAGCTAACTCCATGAGGACAACCAGTGCATCTCAGCTCTGGATTCTTAAAGAAAAACCTTCAGTAATGAAACAAAAGTGGCAAAAACCTGCAATCGCATAAAGTTTATAGAGTATAAGCATAGATCAAACTGAAGTGGTCCCGTTTAACACAGTGGAAAGGATGGTTCCATCATGGTTCTTGGGTCAGAGTGAGCCTTACCCTCATCTTAGCACAGGCGTCTTGCGTGGACTCCGTCCCTCTCAGTTCCTTCACCAGCATGGAGCCCAGGTACTGGTGGAAACATGCAAAAATACCAGCATGACAACCAGTACTAGTTAGCTTTTTAACCCTTTAATGCTGTGGGTATCATATCTGACACCTTTAGAACTACCAACCTTTTGACATATTCCATATTACTTAACAGTATATGTTAATAATTTACAAAACCTAATGACATGTTTTACGATGATTTGATAGAAGTTCAGAGCTACAGCTGCATCATTTTAAAGAAATATTGATCCTAACAGTCTTTTTTTATTTAGGCAAACCTGAAACATTTTCATTTCTTCTTCAGCAGTGACAAACATACTCACATTTACACATTTGAACAAATCTATCTTTACCATTACTACAGAAGTATTCAAACAGACCTTGTGGTTGCAGAGATGTACTCATTAATTATGAGTATACAATTTGAAAGCAAAGGCCTAAAAAATAGGCGCACACTTTAAAAATATTAAAGGGCTGCTTTAAAATTTTGAGATAAATGGAACCATTTTTGTGTGTTTAAGATGTGTTTAAGTATTTTGATTTATAACAACTTACCACAAGATTGTTAATTTGACATAAAATAAATACATTAGGACAACAGACATAACAAAATTCAGTTTACAGTGCAGGACTCAAAGGGTTAAAACACCAGAAACATTGGATTTCTGGTCGGAAAACACAGCAGAATGTCTATGTAATGCTGAAACCACAATATGTTGGCAAAAGTGGTTGGTAGGCTGTACTGCAGCGGATTAAAGGATATATTTGGATCCTTTTATGCAAAAAAGAAAAGAGGAAACTGGTTTAAGTTCTTTTCTCCATTGCAATGTATAGCAGGAATATTTGGGTTTCTAGATTGTGGAAATAATCTGGCAGCAAGGAGAGTCAGCTGTTGTCATCTTTGACTAATTCATCATCATCATCAAACCCACAGAGCAATCCTTCAAATGATACGGAGATCAAAGATGCTCAGACGGACAACAGCTTCCACCGGTGACGGTCCTGTCTGAACTCCGATTGGTGACAGCTGTCAGTGTAATCCCAACTTTCTGCCATGGTTATGATAAAACAGCCTGAGTCGCAGGCAGTTCAGCCTCTCTGATAAAAACTATCAGAAAATGACTAAATGCTTCAGGCTTTATTGTGTTATGAAGCTTCCATTAAACTAACCCAACGAGTTTTATTACAACACAGACACACGGCAGTGGCTACATCAACCTTGAGAGGCTCCCAGAGGTGCATTAACGCTGCTGTCTGGCAGATCCGTGTCTGGATATGACTTTACGGTCGCTCATTCTGCACACGTACGATGTGATTTAATAAGGAAGCTACTAATGGTGGCAGCGTCTTACAGGGACAATGTTTATGTTGACATTAGAGCACTTAATGGGTGTAACACTCACCACCTCACACTTCTTGTCCAGCTTACGGAAGGGGCCTCATTCCCCAAAGTGCTACCCTAACAAGGCTTTTAGTGAATTAGATGAGAAATACATGCAGCTTCTTCCATGTGATCTGTTTAATTCTGCAGTAAATGACTCAAATTAAGGACTGACGTATTGATCTCATACCATTTACTTTATATGTAATTACAGCAGCAGGTTTGTGGCGCAAACTTTGGCTCAGTCATGGTTTGGCTGGGAACTGGGTCCGTGGTGGACCAGAAGGTCGTCAGATAAGCATGTTAATACTTAGTATTGAGTCAAGACATCGTTAAATCGATGTAAATGGCAGAGCTGCTGGCAGTCATCCGAGAAACGGCGTTACAGTTGCAGACAGGATCAGCTGTGGTGCACCGTGCATCTGCCAGTGATCACTACACAAACAACTACACAAGCTTTTTTATTAGTTTGAAGCCTTTATGGGTAAAAATCAAACGCTGGTGCTTTATGCTAATTTTCCAGTGACAACGCTGTCCTGTCATGTTTGGCAGCTTCCTGTCCTCGTTTATCACAACAATGTGTTAATGTTTGCACATCAGCACTCAACACAAAGCATGTCTGAGTGAATGGAGATGGCTCCGGAGCAGAAGTGCTGCGTATGCGTTAACTGAAAGGTGATGTGCTGCCGACGGCACCGATGTCACTCAGCTGATTCTGCCGTGGCAGCCTGAGATCTGCAGGCGTACAGTAATGCAGCACCAAGCTGGAACAGCAGAGTCATGATGAGGCTCTTTTCTGCACCAATATGTTGCAACCACTGTGTGAACGGGGCTCGTGCACGCAGTAGGGATGTTACAATTACCGGTAAAATGGTTAACCGTGATAAAATTACCAACGATTAGTAATATCGTTTCTAAATTAAATTATCGTTAAAACCGTGACTGATTACTGCACTTTGAAAAACTGCCAGTGATGTTGCTCATTGGCTGGAAAAGCAGCAGCAGTCACAGTTTCCAATGTTTCATTTAAGAAAACATGGCAGAAGGCAACAAAGGCTCCCACATGGACAGTTCTCTTCAGATTTCCCCTCCCTTAGAAAGGACAAAGTAGACATTTAGACCCATTTTGGATATTTTTAATGATGTTGAGGGGTATTTCTAGAATACCGTGATAAAACTGGTAACTGTGATCATTTTGGTCACAATAACCGTGATATGACATTTACATATTGTCACATCACTAGCATGCAGGCTGTTGCAGTTGTTTTCTTGGTAACATTTAATTCAGTAACAGTTAAAAATGAGAGGGTTAAATACCTGCATGCACAAAACTATATTTGTAAATATGAAAAATGCTCAATGGCTCTTTCGCTACGATCACTGTTTGGGATAAAAACGTTCTCAAGTCCAGAAAAAGGATTAGATCTGTATTTTTTGCGCCATGCGACCGCGCCAAAGGTCCGGAACAGTTATCAGAACGGAACGGTTGGAAAAGGGCGTCTGCACGTTTGGAAAGTCTCGAACACTTGACGCGGGGGGGGGTTGAACCTCTGGCAGAGGTTGTTTGTCTCTCGGCGGAGCTTCCTACCGACACTTCTCCAGAAGTGGACGTCCCTCATGCACACCGAGTAATGACACACAGGACACGTTTCTCTGAACTCCATGCTGGCTCTCTCTTGGTCAGCACGCTCTGCTGCACCGACGAAGAGTTGTTCTTTATTTTAACATTCAACAAAGAACATTTACACAAACGTCAACTACGTCACACGTACGTGCATAGATTGTCTATTAGTGACAGACATCGCACTCTAACGCCACCAGCTGGACCGGAGTTTTGCCGTCTCTATTTGCGTTTTGGCGTGATGACAACGGTTTTGTGCTCAAAACATTTCCGAAAACAACCATGAGACTGTGCAGAGTTGTCGGACCCCTGCTGCGAGAATCCAGATCATTCAAGTCTAGTTCGTTGGAGGAAACCCATGAGACCGGGCCCTAAATATTCCTTATGGCAGGGACAGGAAATAGGCATGTTTGCACATGATGTGTCAGATCTGACAGCAGTAATTCCTGCATGCCAGCATCGTCTACTCTGCAAAACAAAAACGAACTAGAGAAGCCCTCTGAGAGCACAGACCTCCTGCAAGCAGCTCACTTCCCCCACACGGCCCTTTATCCAAATAATTCCTGGATCCAGATGGTGATTTGGATCTGGACTGCACCGATTATTATCCAGAGAGCTCGTTCAATCTTAAAACGCTGTGGGTTCCAGTTTGGACTCATCTCAGAATCACATTTAACTACTTATCAATTTCAAATGTGTCCATTCACCTAACTTCACTCTCCCACATCTACTCCATACCTACTTCACAGCAGTACCTCCAAACCAACTGAACACATCTAAGACCCTCAGTCACATTCCCCCCAGTCTTCCTACACGTTTAACCTGCTTCAGGTAAGAACTCATTTCAGCCTGTAATTCATCAGAGGTACAAGGCTGTATCCCTGGTAACCAGGATGTGCAGCATCTTTATGTAGGTGGCAAAGGTCTAAATCTGCCAAAGAACTGAGTGAAATCTGAGAGTCATCATATCTGAATCGTACCTTAAGTGTGTATTGTTAGTATTTAGATACAGCTGAATAAATGGAGTACAGCTTCTTTAAACTGACTCCAAGTCGCTTTTTGGACAATTTGCACACATATTTTGAACTGCAAACAAACGGAGTCGATCCTGCAGATGAATGCTCATAGACACGAGAGTGAAGTGTGAGGATCTGGACTTACGTAGGCTTCGTAGTCACAGGACTGAAAGATGAGCTTCTCAGGGTGATGCTGCCAGTATTGCACAGGAGTAGACGAGGTCGCCTCATTGGGTGGACGCAACGTTATTGGCTCGCACCATTCGCCTGCCTGAAAGGACAACCAATTGCACATCAGGACACAGCTGTGATCATACAAGTACACAAGTCGTGGCTTGACATGGAGGCCAACATCACATGTTGACCTAAAAAATGCATGCGAGCTCATAATGTCCTGCCCCCCCGACAGATCCTAATCACTCCTGTAAAGGGACTTTCTTCAGAGAACATCCAGGAGGAAATTAAAATCTGCGTCTACATGTTTCTGCACTTGAACACAGCAGCTCATCACGTTTCCACCCGGTCACCTTTTACCTTTTCAAACAGCTGAATGACTCAAATCTTATCTACATTCTTCTCACATGTTTTAGGATAACAAGCTTGTTTTTCTCTCATTCTTTTCTAAGTAAAACCAGATGATTATTTTTTTTCCCAGAGGTGGCATTTACACTGCGTGTGTGTGAAACACAGTCCATGTCTAACTGCTTGTGTTTGATAGAAAGATGAAGGAATGTGGAGTTAAGATTTTCAGCTCCTGTATAAACATCTCAATGATAAGCCTTCAAAAACAGCCACCGGCTAAATCTGTTAAGCCCCTCTGGTTTAAAGTTATTAAAGCTATTTTTCCTCTCCGCAGTCTGCAGAATCCAGGATGTGTATGTGTAGATAGTAAAGCCTGTTGGAATACTGCTTTAAAGACTAGAGGATGTCTTCAAAAAGAGGTTAGCTGCAGTCACAGAGGGATATAAGAGGTTATGCATCTTTGCAAAACAGAGACAGTCACAACAGGATAATGACACAGAGGAAGATCCGTCCTCCTTACTCTTAACGTTTTTCTTCTATTCTTGCAAAGCTGACTCATCAGTGTCAGCTCAGAGTTGTTTTTGGAAGTAGGGGAGATACTCTGTGACGCACACAGACTTGGGATTCAGTGAGATAACATAAGTGTGTTGGTCTGTTCCCTAATCAAACTAAACAACGGTGCAGCTGTTCGATGTGTGCACGAGTACGTGGCCATGTCTGAATCACTGCGCTGGTTCAGGAGGAGGTTGAAAATTATTGGAAAACAAAATGCTTAAAGGGAGATGTTGATTCAGAATCCTGTTTTTCTAAACTGATGGATTGGGTCTGATTGGCTGTAAAAATGTAACTTTTTCACTATTTACCAGGTTAGTTGAGATATTTAGTCCCAAGCACCAAAGGGGTGCAAAGGCCTACTGAAATGAAAATATTTGTTATTTACAGCATTAACTTCTAGACAAGTTTGACAATTTTTTTCCTGGTCATGCCGGTGCAACCAAAACAAGAATGGCACAGAAACAAAAAAAAAAAGACAAAATAAAAAACAAAGAAACGAAGAAGGCAGAGGAGTCGGCCTTTGCTTCTGATTGGCTCTGATCTGCAGCTGTACGCCATATTGCCGACGGTCACCATGACTCTGTGGTAACTATCAATCTCAGTCTCTGTTAAGATGCAAAACCTCAACCCTTTTTCAGAGATGGCAGACCGGAGACAACCAAACTTGTGACGCCGTCTACCTCAGAAAAGGCTGGTTAGCTCAGTTTCTGTGGCTCAGGTGCAATAACCGATAACACGATGCACTGCTTATATTGTAGGGAATGTGGGGAGAGTATAGCCAGCAACCATGAAACATGAAAAAAGCACATCATCTCAAAACACGCTGAAAATTTGGCTACAACCTGATTAAAAAGTTGGAAACACTCACGGCTTGTTCAGACCAAACGCAATTTGGGCATCAAGGGCGTCAAGTTTACATGCAAAGTCAATGGCCGACATGCGTCCAGAAGGCGCAGAAAATCCTGCGGCTCGTTATGCGCATCGCGTCTAGAGGCGCTACGTGCGTCAAGATTTGAGATTTTGAGCGTTTGTTGCACGTGTCAAGGGCATCAGACGACGGAGTTGGAAAATCTGAACTTTGTCGTCTTGACGCGGGGCGTCAACCAATCATGATGCAGACACACATTTTATGACAGGACGGGAAACACCAAGAAGAACCAGGGGAATCTCCTCACTCTAAAGACAGAGGAGGATAAACTGTGATCTGCGTCCAGTCCCGGTTTCTGAGCGGCAGTTTGATGAACTGCTGTGCCGATGGGATGTAATGGGCTTATCGGTAAACTGGGCAGGATCAGACAGCTGAAAGCGTCCCTCGTCAGCGCGCAGCTCCTGGAATAAATCATGAAACCCATCACACTCAGAACACCTGCAATCATCTGGTGAACCCAGACAGGAAGCTGAAACGCCCAACGACGACATTTCCTAGCTTTGTTTATCCCATAAAGCCGAGCCCCTCTCTCTCCTGCATCTGCCATTGTCCAGACAGACCGGTGACAGGGGAAAAAAAGGAGAGGGTCCTTCTGAAGCCCTCAGCGTGCGTCGGGGGCATCTTAATGCTGGAAATCAAGCGTCTGACTTGTTAGCGACCCAATGTCCAACTTTGGGCATCGGCCACATTTTTGACGCCCAAATCACATTTGGTCTGAACACACTGTAAAGGCTACAGTATACTTCTCAGACTTCGTAAATCCTTATCTAACTGCGTAACCACGGAGACCTCTCCAGCCTTCATCGTTCTCCGTCATGGTGCCAGATACGCAGTGCAATTTCATGCCCGATCAGTAGGGGTCGCTACGCAGGACTGGCCTAATCCTATGATGCCAATGGTCGGTAACCTCAGTGGTTTTTTTGCTTCCTGTAACAATGAGCAACGGCGTCTGAGAGAGAAAGACTGGTGTTGCTGCAGCTGAATAACATTGAAACAGAGATACGTTTGAAGCAGAAATGGAGACGATGGGGAGATTTTTGGTATTCCCTCACTTCTTTGGCCAAACGTTCTTCGGTTGGACTCATATCTGCGTCTTCATAGGCTAGCCGGTCTGTTTTAAAGGTGGTGCTACCAGTGTTTACGTTGTGTTGGACCAATCACGCCCTTGCCATCTCCGCCGTCCCATGACGGAGTGATAGACACTTAACAAATATTTTCTGCAGCCGGAGATGACGTACGTAACCTACGTAAATCACTTTATGGACAACTATAAATTAGCCTTAATGCAACTCAGGCAAACAGCCTAACACCCTGGGTCATGCTGTTTTACAAACAGGCATCCTATTTTTGTATATTTAAAGGTAGAGTCCAGACCCCCCCCCCCCCGAAAATAAATGTTAGACCTGTGTAAGTGAATTCCATCTCAGTCCGCGCCTTTGGGCCTCTACTCTCATTTAGTGGTGAGTTTGAATGCGACTCCCTCTCCTCCTGTCCGTAATTCACCTTTTCCATTTCCTTTGGTGTGTTTGGGACGTTTCTGGGTGGAGGTTTCTGTTTATATCGCCAGCTAATGTCAGAGCTCAGGACATGACGCTGTGTGGGAATAAGCTCATGAATGGACCAAACGCCAGTCACTCAAACTCTTGAAGGAAAAAAAAAAAAGGCGGACGTAGAGAAGAACGGGAAGGACTCTGTGGTAAGAGCTTTGGATAGTGCACACTGGAAAACCAGGGTTAATATTGGTTTGGCTTTTACACGCTTCTGAGCTCTGAAGGAGTCGTTGAAGCTGAATAGGCTGAAGAACGAGGCGGCCATTAGCCTGAGGGGGGAGCGCTCAAACAGAAACGTGGAGGGACTCCGGACTCTACCTTTAACCTTTAAAGGAGTGATGACATAGCAGTAAAAACTAGCTCATGTTGTTGGCATTGCTGCATATGTCAATACTCCGAAGAAAAAAACAGCATTTTTTTACAGCGGGACATTGTTTTGAAACACCAGACCTCCCTTCCCCAGTGAAAGACTCGGGTGGAGCTTTACCCGGAGACCAAGCTGGCTTCATTCTGAGTGGCTACACCTTATTTGGCTATGACCTTATTTAGAAAAACTATGTCAAGCTGCCCTAGTGGTCGGACTTTGCTAAAGGCTAACTGCTAGCAACATGAGCACTTCAGACAGTGAGCTACGTTTATCAGACAAGACAGCATTTAGAAAATAAATACACTTACAGGTAATGACAAGGTTGTGGTCGCCTCCCTCAGTGTTGCTCAGCAGTTACTACTCAGCTCCACACATGCAGTTGAATCAGACAGGGGGGGGGGGGGGGGGGGGCTGTTTGCCTAATAGTGTAAGCAGTTGAATTACGTAGAATGATAAGCTGCTGCCTGTTTCAGGAACTGTGATTCTCACTCTGGACATTCACATGGAGTCATCAGTGCACAACAAATCCAAAACCCCATAAAAATGAAATTTGATGTCATGGCACCTTTAACTTGCCTGCTCCACATAACGGCCACGATTACTGATCTCATCCAGGTGTTTGTTGTCTCTACTGTTACGATATTATGAACTTTTATTTCGACCATTTGTTAAAAAACACAGACAAACATTTTTCTCTGACTTTTATCTCAGTGCAACATTAATGTGTTGAGGGAACGTCTGCGTAGATCTATTTTCTGTTGAGAAGTGATGCTGCATAAAAGTGGCTCATTGTTAGTTTTTATATTGTGTAGAACTGCAGGATACATCTGAGATATTACCAAATCATGTATAATTAGTTTATTTTTCCACTGCAGAGATGAAACTATGCGGATTAGTTTTTATGTGCCATGAAAAGACCTGTTCCCGCTGCAAACTCCTTGTTTGTGGTCACTATCGATCACACAGTCTATCAATGCATCCTCCTCCTTCCTGTCTTCATTCATCCCTCCATCCACCCTCTCCTGTCCTCACCATGCTGACTTGGGCCATCTGTCGCTCCAGCTTGGATCGCGGCACGTCCTCGAAGTAGTTGTCATTGCTACGCTGCCTGCGCCGGGCGTCTGCCTGCATGATGAGGTGCTGCACGTCTAGAGATCCGCCGGGGACCCCCGTCGTGTACGCTGCCTGGCCAACCGAGGGGCTGAGCTGGGGAGGAGTGTGGTTTCCCCCGGGCTCCTGGTACAGAACGAGTGTGGACACATTAGTGAGGTGGAAAGAAGCGACCGAGGCTTTATTCATCATTGTATAAAGAGTTGTTAGCAGCATTTATACGGGATCATACGGTAAAAACTGAATCGTGAGATGAGAGATGAGAAAATTGCTTTCATTTGTTTAGGTAGTTTTAGATCAGGGCCTCGGCTGGCTGTAACGCACAGGAGGACATCAGAGGTGACAGCAGAGGAAAGCCGGTCCCTGCTGATCAGAGTACAGGACAGAGGCAGTAGGTCAGCCATCTTCTGCCTGCCTGAAAGATCCAACCGATCTGCTGGGTGGTAACAGCAGCAGAGCGATGGAAGAGAAACAGTCCACCACCTGGGAAAGGACTGATGCGTTAGTCTGCGTTAGACCATGTCATCAGTACTCAAAGCCAGCTTTAGCATCCTCATGCTTCATACAACATTCATTTACCCTTAAGGAGATGGCCCGCGGAGGTTTCTGTGGTGTGTCTTCGTGTAGCCGGTCCCCCAATGAGGCTAGGATCCGTTTTCTGTGTCCAATAAGACTGATCTTTAACACCTGAAAAAGCAGACAGACAGCAATAAGATTACGCTGTAACGTATGCACCATGAAGATCATGCAGGATAAAAAAGACAAAAATGCTAAACATCTGGGAGGGTCTGCTAGTTACATATAGGCTAACTCAGGTTTTTGGACAGACAAGATGTATTATAGGAATAAGCTGAGTTAAAAAAAAATGCATGAAGTTAATCAACTGGACTCTAAAACTGAGAATAATGATGCAACTTATTGTAGGAAAAATAAAGAAAACACTGCAGAGCAGTTGTGAACCAATGAGAGTAAAACCTGAGGACATGCATGTATTTCATGTAATTATTGTTTAATATAACTTGGATGACTGTGTACAGGCTGTCGCAGGAACAAAGATCAGAGTGAAGCACGGCCATCATGTTCATGGACTCTGACATGCAGCAAAGAGGCATTGAAACAGAGACAGACATGGAAAACTTCAACCTAATTACAGCTTTCTGCCTTTCTAATGAGGACTGAGTGTTTCCCGCGGCAACCAACGATAGAAACGATAACACCACAAATCAAGTTAAAGGGAAGTAAAAAGAAACCCATACGGGAAACTGGGACTGGTATTGTTGACTTGAAAGGAAAAAAAGCTGAGGTATTACATTATTACTGTGGCTCTCGACACTGACCAGAGGCCTCGTTTCTGGAATCATTATTGATCGTGACTCTAACGTATGCAGAGCTCAGATCATTTCTCTTTGATATCAGCTCTGCTTTTCCTCGCCCGCTCTCTGGCTAAGTGGTGACATAATACAGCCTCCAAAGTTTACTTTTTAAACCCGACAAACCCCACCTGTGCCAGAGCGGGCACTGAAACTTTAATTCAACTTTTCAGCATCTTCTGGAAATGGAAAAAAATCTAGGAATGTTCGATTTTGTTTTGTTTTTTTTAACCAATATCTGATATACCGATATTGCCCAACTCTTAATTTCTGAAGCTCAATATGCACTGATACCGATCTATGCAGACAACTGTGAGGTTGTATGTCTCATAGTCTGAGAGATGCAACTGTATTCTGCTCTGAGAGAAAAAATCCCAAAACAGCCTTACAGGATAACTTTCTTTGTTTTCAACCTGGACCTTATTCCTAGGAGTTTATATGTGCATTTACTCACTGGTAAAATTTCTGCATCACTTTGACTCCTTCGGAAGATATTACAAGTATAATGGTGGAGATGGAGCAGCCTGTATATAAGACATTATCTGCAGCAAAACTCTTTGCGTTTTTGCAGTGCAGCTGTACTATGGAAGCGCGCATCGTAAAGCGCAGCCCCGAAAAGTGTGTAGAACACCGTGATAACTAACAGAAAGCTAAATCTAGACTCACAGGACCATAGTCCTCATTCATTCCTTCAATCTACTTAAAATATTGGTAAAATAAAGGAGTTTTGCTGTAGATAATGCATACAGAGGCTGCTCCGTCAACGCCATTAGATGGATAGACGCCGAAGGGAGACTCAACGTAATATCTTCTGAAGGAGTCAAAGTGATACAGAAATTTTACCAGTGAGTAAATGCACATATAAACTCCTAGAAATAAAGTCCAGGTTGAAAAAAGAAAGTTATCCTTTAACTCAGCCTGGAGTTCATTTTGGACATCTGGCTGCCAGATATCAGATACTAGCAGGTATTAGCCAACATGTGGCTAATTCTAATGTTTCTGACAACTTGGTAACTTAACCAACAACTTAAAACCAGACATATTATAAGCAGCTTCATACAGTCAGTCTGTAGCAGCAGCAGCTACAGACATGACTCTGAAAGGAATGCTGGGATATGAAGTTCTTTCAGGATAACAGGGACTTTTCTACATGCTGGACCGCTGCTAAGGGACTTTTATACATTTCTTGATTTTTTGACAAAAAAAATCTCACATCTCAGATCTTACATGATTCGGTAAGTAAAAGCATCAGTCCGAAAAAACTGATACAGATTTTCTCTGATAACACATTTTACTGCTGATATCAGTCGATTATATTGAACATCTTTAGAAAAAACACACCTTGTAAAATGATCTTAAAGCAACATCAAAGAAGTGTGTAACAGCAGACAAGAAAGCTGTTGGAAGGAGGATTAACATGGAGCTGAACTGCTTCCAAGTGTGCTAACCACCTCTTGGATTCACGCTCAGTGTTTAACACACAAATAGTTTTCAGGTTTCACATCTGCTGTTTAGCAGGAAAATAAATAAGTGCAGCTTTTTTTTTTTTTTTTCAAATGTCCTGTCAGGTTTTCATGTTCTTAAATTATTATTTTTTAATTAAAAGGAGAAAAAAATGTGTCTTTCTGAAGAAATTTAGCTCCATCAGCCACAAAAAGAAATTCAACAACATGAGACTGCAGCAAGTTTGTAATCGTCTATTGATACTCCCGAGGCGCTCATTACACAAGCACAAGCAGAGACAAACCCACAGTTGGACTCCACTGAAAACACTTATTCTTCCTCTGGTCACCAGGCAGCAACTGTGCTGCAGTTTTCTAAAGAGACGTGCAGGAAGACGGCTTCTTCAGCAGGACGATGCTGGCACCATCTGCACCTTCTGGCACCGCACAACAAACTCCTGCATTGTTTTATGGAGCTGCTGCTGGAGCTCTCCCAACAAACGTATACTTGAGCATAAAAACAGTGTGTAAGTGTTTGGCTTCAGGGCAAGCGGGGGTAATTATCATTAATGAGAAGTCCTGTTATCAGACTAATGACGATCCTAACACCCTTGCTTTGACTCAGTGCAGTATAAAATCTTTTGAACTAATTATGACAACACATCAGCTAAATACCAAGAAAAAAAGGCCATAACTGACAATGTAAATGTCCAGCTTGGTTTTATGAATTTACAAGCCTAAACAAAATTAACCATTTCTTATAAAGAGTAAATTAAGGTTAGATACAGACTTAAAGAAACATTAAATACACATTATTTCTATTTTAAGTGTTTAAAAACTTCAATTTTATGTTAGTAACATAAAAGAGCCTGTCTCTCATATTCTGAGAAATACAACTATATTCTGCTCCGAGAGCAAAGATCCCAAAATCTCCTTAACTCAGCCAGAGGAGTTCATTTTGGTCATCTGGCTGCCAGATATCAGATACTAGCAGGTATTAGCCAACATGGCCGAATGCAGACCCCCTCCACTTTGCGTCGGGGTCTGCATTCGCCCTGTTGGGTCAGTATTTCCCGGTAATGACCTGTGGTCCATACATTATCCCGTACATAAAAGAATCTAGAACCCAACTTCACTGGAAGTTCCACATTGGAAAAAACGACATGAGGACGGGGGTGACGCTGTCGCTCTTCATCGTTCCTCTTATCAGTCTGCAGAATTTTGAACTCACTGCAGACGAGACAGGGCAGCCTGAGACACGCCGTGATGAAGGGAATTACAGAAATCAAGCCCAGAGGATATGACGGTGACAGATTTAAGGTTATTTAAGGAGAGGTATGGTTTCATTATGCCACCTCTCCAAGGTGGAAAAAACAAGATTTGACAACGGAGTCGACGTGCTCGTCGAATGCTAAATTTAAGTCAATGATGACTCCAAGATTTCGGGCTTGCTCATGGATCCTCGCTGACATTTGCTACAGCTGAACAATTAATTGCATTTACAATTAAATTGCAATTTTAATTAACACATTTTTGTAATCATGCAATTTTCCCACATCATCTGGTCATGTGAAGTAAGTAGTGCAAGTGATCCTGCTGAGGAGCACGTGTACCCAGAATCAGCTCCCTGAAGTTACAGAGCAATGGCATCAGACTCCCCAGAACCGTTACTGAAAGTGACACTTCTGCAGATATCTTCATCCAAAGAATAACGGCACATCAGCTGTGCGGGACTATTTTGGTTTCCAGGAAAATGACAAAGAACAGCATCAGGTATTGTGCCGACCTTGCCAAGCAAAAATTGCTACTTCACGTGGCAACACAACTTGTTTCAAGATTTAAAGCATCATCACAGAGTGATCACCAATACTTTAAGCAGAATGAGCAAACGAACGAGTGCTATTGTCCTGTGAGTTCAGAATTAGCTCCGTTAGTTACTAAAGCCCGCACACCTGACAGCTCGCTACCCAGACACCAACATACTGCAAAGGAAGGGCAACTCAACTAAATATTTTTCAAAGGAGTAAAAATGATACAGAAATTTTACCAGTGAGTAAATGCACATATGAACTCCTAGAAATAAGGTCCAAGTTGGAAAAAAAAGAAAGTTATACTTTAAGTTCAGGCACCTGGGGAACAACTCTGCTGCTCATCCCACACATGCATCTTCCTCATTAATGTAGCTCCATTTAAAAGGGAAATAAACAGCTTTTCCATGGGATGAGATTTAATGTCAGAAAGCAACAAATGATCCATCAGACACTTGTTTACTTGCTTTTAATGTTAAGTTTATTCACCATCTTGTTCTGCTTGGGAACAAAAACCCCAAACATCCACTCTCAACTTTGACAACTTACTGGTTTCCATCTGTTTACATTGGACACCATCATTGTAAAATCTATAGAAAAGAGATGATGAGTGTGATACTGCTGCAGAAAATGACCTGGATGATGGGTATTTTTAGCCTATAGAAAGGTTATGAAATATTCAGCCTTTTGCCCGTCTCCTGTGGGGCAACAGCATGACTCAGTCCTCACATTTCTGTTTCATCACAGACAAAATACACACATGCACACACACACACACACTATCTCCAGAATAATTGCCCAGCATGGTGTGAAACGGTGTGTTACACTTTGCTTTATACAACATCATCCACTTCAAATACAGTAGAAGCCTCAACCTCAGCCTGAAGTTCAACTGTCGCCATAGCAACACAGAGCTGCAGCAGCAGTCACCCACACACTCATCCTCCCTTATAAAAAAAAAAAGAAAAATCACGTGCATGTGAATGTGTACTCACACAAACAGCTGTTTGAAGCTGGGGAAGAAGATTATCTTGTTGTTCCTGATCCAACCGAACCATTATTGTTCAAACACACAGTCTCCCTGCGTGTGACGCCTGACTGCAGCATCACCCACCTTCATTAGAATAATATTTATAGCAGCTGTATATACGTGGAGGAGAGCTGCTGCTTACACAGCAGATACTCCGCCTGTCACACTCGTCGCACGTTCATTAAAGCTCAGCTCTGTTCACACGAACCGTGAAAGCTCAGATGAAATGACCTTGATAAGGCCGCGATGTTCTGATAAAGCACTTTGGAAAGAAAGAAGGATGAAATAGATGTTGATAAGCAAATGCATTTTTTTTTTTAACAGAGGGAGGGCTGCACGGTGGCGTGGTGGTTAGCACCGCAGCCGCACAGAAAGACAGTTGCTAGTTCGAGTCCCGGCTGGGGAGGGGGTTTGAACAATTCCAACAGTGGCCTTCCTGTGTGGAGTTTGCATGTTCTCACGTGTATGCGTGGGTTCTCTCCGGCTTCCTCCCACCATCCAAAGACATGATGTTAGGTTCATTAGTTACTCGAAATTGTCCTTAAGAGTGAGTGAGTGTGAATGGTTGTCTGTCTCTCCATGTTGGCCCTGTGACAGACTGGCGACGTGTCCAGGGTCTACCTCCCTCTCGCCTGATAATAGCTGGGATAGACTCCAGCAACCCCCGTGACCCTAGACCGGATCAGCGGTACAGAAAATGAATGAATGAATGTTTTAACGGGAACTATTTGGCTGATTCCAACTTTAGTTTTTGTTGTTCATTCAAAAGCTTTTCTTTTTAAGGAATTCAACTAAACATAAAACTAAGGGCATGGTCTCGGGTTTCCTTAAAGTTTAAACGAACTAGACTTGACGATCTGGATTCTCGCAGCAGGGGTCCGACAACTCTGCCCAGTCTCATGGTTGTTTTCGGAAATGTTTTGAGCATGAAACCATCGTCATCACGCTGTGACGCAAATAGAAAGAGACGGCAAATCTCCAGTCCAGCTGGTTAGAGTGCGATGTCTGTCACTAATAGACGATCGATGCACGTACGTGCGTCGAACATGCTGACCGAGAGAGAGCCGGCATGAAGTTCAGAGAAACGTGTCCTGTGTCTCATTACCTGGTCTGCATGAGGGATGTCTACTTTTGGAGAAGGGTCGGCAGGGAGGTCCGACCAGAGACAAACATTCGCTGCCTCTTTCCCACTCCCCCCCCATGCATCAAACGTTCCAGACTTTCCAATCGTTCAGCCGGCTTCTTCCAACCGTTCCATTCTGCCAACTGTTCCCGACTTTTGGCGCGGTCACATGGTGCAAAAATACGATTCTAATCCTTTTTCTGGACTTGAGAACGTTTTAATCGCGACCAAAGTGTCCATGTGACCCCACCCTAAAAAGTAAAAGCTCCTCCGTGTAGTCCAGTCATAGCTACGCCTGAGACCACTGGATCCACTCACAGATAAAAACATCTTTATGTCTGGGAGGATTTTAGCCACTCACAGCCACCGTACATTCACAACAGTGGTTTCTATGCTTATCTTCACCACTAGATGTCTGTAATTCTTACACACTGTACCTTTAAAACAACCTAGTGGAGATTATTGACAGGACAGGGGCTGGACAAATGAACGCGTGATGAAAGACAGCAGAGGCTGTTGGTGTTTCCCTGCTCATTAAGACCAGTATAACTCGTCCAGCTCACTCTGATGGACTTTTTTATATTATTATTATTGTTAAAGTGACTGCAGTAAGTCAGGAATGAATGTGTTATACAGATTACTGATCCAATCAGTTCAAATATCCTGATGAAGGTGAGGCTCTGCTGCCTTCTGCTATGTTTATAATTCTGTCTTCATTATTCAGAGTGAAAACTTCTTGCAAACACAGAATCTTCTTATAGAGCTGTGACATTATTATCTGTGTCACTGCTACTTTAAAGTGGCTCATGTGGAATCATATGTACTTAAACTGATAAGGAAATTTTGTGTCATGGCCAATTAAGCTAAAAATGAACAATCAGAGCATCCCTAGCAATAATGTGTTTTCCAGCTCTCAGGGTTCTACTAATCCACTGTTAGAGTAGTTAAATGGTTCAAACGCAGGGACAGTGCGCATTTCACGTTGAGTCCTGATTTCAGAAATCTGAGAGATGCTCTTTCACGTGAAACTGGACTTACTGGTATGTTTAGGATGCATGAGCATCAGCGATTCTCCTCGTGTGTCACAATGTTTGTTCATGATACAGAGAGTATTACAGGGTTCTTGCAGCTTTCAGCAAATCAGATTTAAGACCTTTTAAAGACTTTTATGAATCAAATTTAAGGCCAACATGATACATTACCAGAAACATTGATTAATTCATTAACTATTTTTGATTAATTATTAATTAGTTAAAATTTTCCTTGCATTAAAAAGAGACTCAAACAATTCAGAACTCAAACTGATATTAAAACTGTACCTTCTTAACCATAATAACCTCCCCAACACTAATGCAGTTATGCTTGAAAGTTTAGACACCCTGCCATTAAAGACTAAATTCACAATAATAATTCAAATAAAAAGAAACTGAAGAAAGTATTAATAAATAAAATATTCAAAAATGATAATTTAGTGAAATAAAATATTGATTTTAAATTTTTGTTTTGTGACAGCGGATTTTTTTCTGTCTTTAATGGGAGGGGATGTAAACTTTCAAGCACAACTGTATCCGTCTATTTCCTGTCATCTTTAAACCGTGAAAACAAGCAGTTATTAGAGGATTTATAGTTAAATCATCGCGTAGCAACACTCATGCAGCAGCTCTCTGAGCCTTTCAGAAAGACAAATGGAATAAATATCTGAAGGCTGCGTTTTATTCATCATATTCTGTGACCGACACTTTCTGGGAATGAATAAAAGTAAAAAATTAAGGACTTGTCTAAACCATATTTAAGACATTGGATGAAAAGCTGACTGTGTTAGAGACATTTTAAGGCCTTAAATGTAAAAGTTTTTAGACTTTTTAAGACCCTTTAATAACCCTGGTATAGAGCGCTGATGTCAGATGGCTCAGTTAAAAACAACCCACTGAGCATTTTTTAGACGTCTGATATCTAATGGTCCTGAGGCTAAAATCTACCACTGGTCTAAAAATGACACTGATCAATGACAGTTAAAATGTTTTAATCCAACATTTGCTCATCATTTATACAACTCAGAGTTGTTTTTTACTTTAAAATTTAATATTAATGGATTAAATTCGAACGTCTAGATTCGGGCCGATTATGGTCGGGTGAATTTCAGTCTAAACTTAGTGGAGACGTCTAACAGACGTCTTTGGCTCAGTGCTTGCATCCCTCCGTTGTGTCTTGACTGCCTCTGCCTGCCACACAGCAGCAGAGTGATGGTCCAGCTCCTGCTCCGTGCTCCCGATGTCATCGCTGGAGTGTGAAGTGATTGGGGCAGTGTGTTTGTGTCTTCTTTGTGTGCCTTGTTTGTGCCGATCAATGTTCTAATCCTGTTAGAAGTTCTGTTAGTGCAGATTGAATGGATGTGATTAACGGATTATCTGTCGCGCGCACGTTTAACAGAGATGAGCTTCCATGCAGCAGATCCACTCTGCAGCTTCCTGCCTTTCATGCAACTAAAATCTAATGATATCTGAATTATCATGCATGCATTTAAGTTATTTAAGCTGAGTCATGAAACATGCTGAGAGCATCTGTTGGATTTAAAGGTTGTGCTTGCAAGTTCTTCCTTCTTTCTTTCAACAAGAACACACTAACCTCTTTAAAAACTGCAGCCACCTAATTAATGACAGCTTCAGCATATTTGAATAGAGAGCAGAGCAACAATGAGCAGAAAGCATCCGTGACATCACAGCAACTTCTCATCTAGGACACTGGAAACAAAAAGCCTTTTCTGCTTCTTACTGGAGGGGAGGTTGGAAGCTGGTCGGCTCACTGGAGCATTAAACCCAGCAACAGTCCGCTCGCTGTCTGCGCTCAAACTAGCACGTCGTTTTAATGATGGCGGAAGGAGGAGTAAAAATTCTTTAATCTGTACTGACTTGTCTAACCAGTCGTCTCATTACCTCTGCAGTCTCTTTCCTTACGACCCCCTTCACACTCGGCCCATATTTTCTTGAACTCAAACGACCTCAGTTCGTGTCGTCACTCGTTTACAACCACTCTGCCCTCATTTTCAGCCTTTGTTCCTTTGTTTTATCCACATAACAGAAGAAGAGGCTAAAGAGGAGTCAGCAGGAAATGGATGGGAAGACGAGGCTCTCCAGTTTAACCAGCCTCTTCTGTTCTGCAGTAACATCTCTCACCGAGCATCTCCTGCCTCCATATCTATATGACTTACATGTCCTCTGCAGTCCATGAGGCTGCACCTCTGTGATATCAACGATGCAGCTGCTCAGGAGACGGATCCTAATGGTGCAATTCAGGCTCAACTCTCTGAAGACTCCTGCATTGATTTGTGAAAATCAAAGAATCACTGGCCTAAGCTTACCTAAATTGCCTCGGTCAGAATACATTACAGGACAACTGAGTGGTCTTATCGATCAGCGGATGCTCCAGACTGTCTGAAGGCCATCTCAGAGCTGGACTACAGGACTATGGTAACCTCTGAATACAGGAGGTTACCACATCTATTCACTGGTGAGACGTGTGTTAGGGTGCTGTCACACGGTTCGACCCAAATGTTGGTACAATGTTGCAATTCTCAACTGGTCCGGTTCACAGTCACACCAGTGATTTTGCAAACAAAACAATCACGATATAGACCCGTTCAGGCCTACGTCACAGTGATGCCGCCGCTGTAGCTGGAGGCAAAAATACAGGAAGACTGTAGAAACAAGCTTCCTCGTGGGTTACTACAATTTTAAAATGTTGTCTTGTTGTGTGTTTGGGTGCCAGAACAGGAGGAACAAAGTTTGTGGCAGTAAAGTAAAGTTTTTTAGGACACCAGTCCTCAGAAAAACACAAAGACAATTATGGTTCGATGCAATAAGATAAAAAGACTGAACGGAGGTGATCATCATTAATGCTGCGTTTGCAGTTAAATAATACTCCTGAATGATGCAACAAGACCCTAGTCTGCAATATAAACTTAAAAACGTCAAATATTTTCTGCTTTTCACACACACACACATATATATATATATATATATATATATTGTGTGTGTGTGTGCGCGTGTGTATTCCACTGGAGGGAAACCAGTTGTCTCTGGTTTCCTAGCAACCCAAGACTTAAGGGGAGTCATGAGTGGTGTGTTAAAAAAAAAAATTCCATGAACGGACCAATAGGCTGAGCTGTTTCTTTGAAGAGCGACCATGCAGCCAATGAGAGCAGGCTGTTCATAAGCCTGCCTACATGAAGACAGATATATCTCCATTAATAGCACGAGAACTGTATCTATGACTGGGAGCACAGACTGTGTGTGAGCGTGTGTGTGTGTGTGCAATCATTGCTGGATGCTGCAGGATCAAGACTGAAACAAGATCTTCCAAATCATGCACACGTGTGCACATACATGCACACTTTACTGCAAACAGAGCAGCTCATGAACTGAATTCTCAAAAGGAGGAGAGGAAATGGTGTGTGATATTTTTCTGGGTTAATAAATACTTCAAAGCCCCACGATGGAACCAATTTTCACACTGCAGAGGAGCGCAAACTGTCCGAAGGCACCGGGCTGCACACATGCATGAGTGTACAAAACTATCTGAGAACGGGTGTTCAAAGAGTTAAGTCACCTCTGGTCTCTTCATTTAGTAAATATAGAAGTTTAGATGGCTTGATGTGTTGATAGACAGTTATTTAAACTCAAGAATAACCAGGTGAACATTACAGAAGACTCAGGTGCATCGTGTCGTGTTGATTGTGTGACGGCTGTATTGTATGCAACATGACACATTTTGGTCTGAAAAACCGCAGTCATGTTTACATTGTGTTTTTCTGGGGCTTGGATTCAACAGCTGCTTGTAGTCTGAGTCAGCGAAGCGAGGAACATGCAGTACATGCAGTATCAGGGGGGAGAAGGCTACAAGTACATGATCAGGTTAATAGTACGGCTGTAGCAGCCATATGTGCGTCTGTGAACTCTGAGCTGAGGGACGATGTTGGATGCTGCCCTGCTGCGAACTCCTTCATTACGCTCTATTAGCCAGGAGAGAAACAGCAGAGAAATGCTGGGTCATTATACAGTCATCTATGCAGCACATCAACATCAACTACGTCATGTTTATACTTTGGGCTTTGCTCTACTCACTTGTAAACAGATATGTGAGAACTAGTTTGCATCAGTTCTGTATTTAAAGGACAGTTGATGTGTTTATGTTGAATGAAGTCACATCAGAGTTTAAAAGCAGCCAAACGTTGCAGAATGCCAAAAGCAGCGCCGCTATAGATAGATCAAACCCGATGCCATGTCCTTCTGTTTGCTTTAAGATTAGAAAAGATCTCATTCACGCAGCCACTTAGGTTGTGGATAAAGACCAATGTTTTTTTTTTTTTTTTTTAATGTCTGACAAGACTGTGACCTTGTTCAGCTCCAAAATATGATGTCATCAACATTAAACTGTCGGGAATAAAATGGAGCAATAATTTAACTTAATCAAGTAGACAAAAACCACTAACAGTCGTCCTCAAAATTATTCATACCCTCCAATTAAAGAAAAAACTAAACTCACAATGGTAATTAACATAAGAAACTAAGCAAACTAATAATAAATTAAAATTTTCAAAATTATAATTAAGGGAAATAAAATATATGCTTTGAAATTGTGCTTGGAAATAACAATAAAAAACAAAACCAAACTTAGCTACCCCAGACATATTAGTGCAGCTTTCTCATGAACAGTGGACCAAAATACCTGTCAACAGGCGTAGAAGTCTTTTTAAACAACTACTGGGTCAGAAATAACCCATAATGGGTTATTTATGACCTACTGCTGGCTTAAAAGGGACCAACCCAGAAATTTGGGTTATTTCTTTATACCCAACTTTCAGGTTCAATATTTGACCCAGAAGTTGGGTTATATTGACGGCAATGTTGGGTTATTTTAACCCAGAAGTTGGATCAACAACCCAACAAGGGCTGCAACGACTATAAAAATAGAGACTTAATTTAATAATCGACGAATCGTTTATTGTTTATAAGCTTGGTTTTTCCTCTAAAAATCGCCACTGTACCTTCCACTGCCTTGTCTGGTCAGCTTTTCTTGAATAGTTTGACATTTGTGCCATAGTCAGTGAGAATTCTAACGTCAACTGGTGTGCATTATTTTTGTATATATGCACGGCTAGTTAAATCACTGTCTTATCATTACGTCACGGAATGTTATCAACATAGCAACGCTCAAACCAGCTGCCAGCATAAAAAGGTTCCTATACTAAAACATGTTTAGTGAGTCTAATAAAGTGAAAAAACATTTAATTAAATGTTTGCTCTGTGGGACCATAGGATAAGTGGATTAAACAACAAGGAGACGTGCATTATACAGTTTTAATGCACTCGTGGTGCGTGTCATGGTGTTCTAGACTCTGCGTCGTGTGTTAAAAATGTATAATGCACAGCTCCTCATTGTTTAATCCTTACAGATTGATTGATTGTTGTTGTTTATTTAAGTATCAAACACCTTGGTTGGTGCCGAGCCCTCATGGGCTTATTAGACACTATTAAATAATATACAATGCAATAGCCTCATGGCAAAATACAGAACAAACCAATGAAAGTTTGGGCACATACAGAGGAAATAGTTCAGCAAACGGGATGAAAAAATACTTTGCCGCAGATACCAGGCTTTTTCCACAAATTTTGCCAGAGATAAAATATCTTTTTCAAACAGCCAGCACAGAATCTCCGCTTCATGTTTCCAAAATAAATCAGGATTTTTTAACTGAACTGATTCAGAAAGGCTTCAGGATCAGTGAGCCTTACAAATAAACACACACATCACCAGTCAAAGGTTCGGACACGTTTTCCCATTAGATTCAATGAGAAAGTGTCCAAACTTTTGACTGGTTCTGTAAATATACTGCAATTTTCGCAGGATCTGATTGGTCGACTAATCAACAAAATAATGGGTGACTAATCGATTATCAAAATAATCGTTTGTGACAGCCCGAACCCCAACAACCCAAAAGTCAGGGTTGAAATAAGGCAGAAATGAGTTGGTCCCTTTTTAAGCCCAGAGTTTGAACCAGGACTTTTTAGTGGCCAAAACACCTGATTGCAGTGATTGCCTCAAAGTGTCGCTCAACAAAATTTTAGCTTTGGATCCCCATCATGCTTGTTTACTTGTTTTATTTTTTGTTTGTTTTTAATATTTCTTTTGAACCACAATTAAAAATCAATGTCATGATTTTTATTTATTATTACTTTTGTAAATTTCAGCTGAATTCATTGACAGCTGATTTTTTTCCTTCTTTAAGTGCAGGGTAGGAATCATTTTTAGGATGACTATATGTTCCAGGAATGAAATATTTCATTTAAAGCCTGTGTCTGGAGGCTCATGTGACGTCTCATGCTAAAAGCTTTTGTCTTTCGCAGCATCATCCATCAGGCTGTGGTTTCTGCGGCAGCCAGCTAACGCTGGTCTCTGACAGGGAATCTATGGCAGCGACTCGCCATGGTGACGATTCAATGAACAGGAGATGAGTCTAGATTATGACTGATTGGGCAACATCTGAGGCAAACAGACTCTGGCAGCATTTCCACCTCAATCTTCCTCTCTGCTGGTCCATTCCTCAACAGATGGGTAAAGAAAAATATTATTTTTCCTTCATCCCGCAAGGACTGTGCTCTCTATTAACCTCCCACCATGCCTCACTGCTCAATGTTAGCTAAAAGAAAGGGCAAAAACCTGCAATCCCTAAACTCCAGTGCAGGTAAATCGCCATGCACCCACTGCTGCATGCATAGTTACTTTCAGATGTAACACCGAAGTATGTTTAAGTAAGAGTCATGACAGCAGGCTTAACCACCTAGTTTCTTATAAATGTTCCCAGTCTGTCTCCTGTGCAGTGATCATCCGTTAAATATGGATCGCTATGCTGGCAGGGAGCCTCGTAAGTGGACCCGAAGCCTTACAACATCCCTCTTCAGTCAAGCTACTACATTCTTGTCCCAGATTTCACTTCTCTCACCGTCTTCATGCAAATAAGGATGGGACGAATTAGGGCAGCAAATGGATTTATGTAGATTTAATGCTAAATTTCTTCTGCCCCCTCTCCCATCTGCTTCATTTGGTTGAGTGTGGAGATATGCAGAAGCTGCATTTTGTTTCTGAGTCTCACTTGAAGCACCTTTCAGACAAGCATGGATGCAACAGCTGGGTTGATTCAAGAAATATGACAAAAAACAACCTTGAGATTTGTGTGTTCTGCAAAATGACCATTTCAAATATGAAGATCATAAACTGGCAAACAGAGGAAACGAAGGATCTTTTTGCTTTACTTCCATAAACTTGTGCCGAGATGTTTCATCAATGCAGAGTCGGTGCTTCAGCATGGACCTCACTTTCTGCTCAAAGTCACTGATTTTCAACACTCTCACATGCACACTGTAACAGAAGCAGTAAAGTAGCCCAGTCAGCAGTGGTCAGCGATGCCATGGACCCTTATTACCTCAGAGCAGAGAGTAAAGATGCAGAAAACAACAAGCGAAAAGCAAAAAGGATCAAAGCTCATCCTCTGTGTCTGTACGCAGGTTGTACAGTTTTACGTTATCAGCCCATCTCGTCGCCCTGCGAGCTTACCCCCTTTCTTCCAAATGAAAGCAGCAGTCTCCGCTTCAGCCTCCAGTGTCTTTATTTCTCTCTTTCCTCCCGGGCGCTTCGTTGCCTCTTTCTTCTGCCCTTCTCCTCCTTATCCACTCTGTCCTAGCTTTACTCCTCGCCTCCTCACCACCAGCTTTTGTCTCCCTTTCTCTCACCCTCAGTCTCTCTGCAGATCTCCACAACTCCTCCTCTTTCTTCAGCTTGCAGCAGCCAGACTACATCTCCTACATGTCTCTGCCTGAGCTCTCTCGTTTTCTCTCTACACACACGATCCCTCTCCCCTGCGCTCTCTCTTTCTGCCCGGTTTACATTCACCCTCCTCCCTCGTCACTATGGAGACGCCGAGCCGGAGCCGAGACAAGCTCGTGCTCGCAAGGCGAGGAAGTTTATGCGTTTGCTGCACGAGGTAAGAGTTCAGGAGCAGAATCGGCACTGTTATGCAACGCCTTTGTGGAAATGGGTGCAGCTTTTAATGAAAAACTTTGCTGAAATATTCTTATAATAAAACAGGAAATCAAATCAGTTCTTTGTATTTAAGCTCAGTAAAGTGACAGCTTCATATTTACTGTGAGGACACGAGTGGCATCAGATCTGAAAATGTCAAACTATTCTCAGATAATGTCAATTAATAGAACAAAGCTGTAGGTTTGTGTCACGGTCATCGGTTTGGAGTTATGTTTAATCCTGTTTGTGTGAATTTAAGCACAACGAAAGGCTGCAAATTTACCAGTTACAGCCAGAAGTAGATTCATGTTGTGTTGAAGGGGTTTGACACAAAGCAGCTCAGTGTAATCTGAAATTAACCCAAAATCCTTCCGAAACTGATTTAAACTGCACAATAATTCATTTCTTCCAAATGTGACTCAAAGATTCGGACAGGGTGGCAACAAATAAACAAACTTTGGAGTTTGAGGTCAGTAAAACTTTTGTAAGATCTCCATCTTACAAAAGTGCTGAAGACACCAGCAGGTTTTTCTGCTGAGCAACAGACATGTTCGAACATTTAACAGGAAATAGCTCAGGGTGCAGAAAATTCCCATTTATCCGACTGTTGGCGTGTTTTTGCAACGTTCCTCCAGGTTTGCTGTGCGTCAGAGAAATGTCATCACTGAGAAGGATGTGGTAATAAGCAAATACACGTGGGGTGTTATCTGAGTTCATCTTTAGTACTGACAGCTATATATTAGATGGAGTCATCAAGGGTCAAAGGTCACCAGCTTATATGTGATGCTTTACATTAAGCATGTGCAGCACCAAGTGTCACATACATGAAACCCAACCTATAAAGCTTGACGTCATCCTGGTTATTTCTGTCTTTACAAGGGTCTGCTGATCCAGAGGGGGGAACCAAAGATAGTGCATGACGACTTCTGATCACGTTCTCCCTGCAAACACCCAACCCTAATAAACAACTAATGTAGGCAACAAATAATTAACTTAAATATACTCTAATGTTGCATTTTTACATTAGAATTTTATAATATTAAAATATATTTTATGTTTCGTTAAGAATTGAGCATTTTTTAAAGCATTTAAAGGAAACAAATTTCAGGTAACCCAATTCTAATAAGATTTGTTCTCTGCTGATAGCATGTTTCTTATTGCACATGCAGCTTTGACCCTTTACTGTACTACTTAACAGAGAAAATCTTTCAGTGATTATAACCTGTCATATAAGAATTTGTGAAAATAAACCCATGTGAAGCATCTCTACCACCTGGTTTAGGTATGTAATGCTTATAGTGTTTCTTATCCCAGTACTGTTTTAAGTTTTTACTGTTTAACTACTGTTACCACTCCAACTTCAACTTTATATACACAGCCATGGAATAAATTAATAGACCAACTTTGTCATCAAATATAATGGTTATGCAATCGAGTACTAACTGTGGTGTGAATCATGTGACTAAAAGAGACAGAAAAGAATATATAGAATACCTAAAAGCTGTGTTTGGCAGTACAATGCCATAGCTATGATGTAAGAACTTAATAACCAAAATCACTTTTCAAGAAAAGTGTGGAAAATGAATAAATATCAGTTCTTAAATTAAACTCCAATGAGCTATTTTTGTTGTTATCATTATATTTGTCCAGACAAATGTACTTGTTAGTAGTACCAGGCATTAAAATAACCACAAAATATGAGAAAACAAGGGTGGTCTCTTAATTTTTTCCATGGCTGTATATTTTACACACACACACACACACACACACAAAAATAAAATAAAATAAAATAAAAAAAAAAATATATATATATATATATATGTACAGTATATATAGTATACTATATATACTGTGTATATGTATGTATACAGTCTTCCTCAAAGTTATTCATACCCTCTTATTAAAGAAAAGCCTAAATTCACATTACTGTAGTAATTCAAATAACAAATAACAAGAAACCAAAAAAACTAATAATACATAATACAACATTATAATTTAGTGAAATAAAATATTGCTTTTGGATTGTGGTTGAAAATAATAATAATAAACAAAACAAACAAAACTGTCTCAGACACATTAGAGCACCTTTCCAATGAACAGTGGACCAACATATCTGTCAACAGGTGTAAAAATCTTTTTGAACATTAGAGAAAACACCTGATTGCAGTGACTGTCTCAAAGTGTTGCTCAACAAAATTTCAGCTTCGGAGCTCCATCATGCTTGTTTACTTGTTTAATTTTTTGCATGTTTTTAATATTTGCGTTGAATCACAATTCAAAATCAATGTCATGACTTTCATAGAATTTTTATTTATTATTACTTTTGTCATTTTCAACTTATTTTGCTGGCAGCTGATTTTTTTCTGTCTTTAATTGGAGGGTATGAATAATTATGAGGACAACTACATATAATATTTATTTTTTGTTTTCATACAGCCCTTTTCAAGCATAAAAGCAACATAAAAACACAAAGTCCTTCACAGAAAAACACAATCTAAACAACATATAGACATAAAACCCCCTTCAGTTCTTTTAAAACCCAAAGTCACAGTTGAGTCACCAGGTGAGGAAACAACATCCTGGGGGTCCATCCACACTAAGAGCCACCTCCACCCTAAACCAGGCCGTCCCCATGGAAGCCATCCAGGTCCAGGTGGACCAGGCCCGCGCCACAACCATAAGGCAGCAGACCTGGGCCCTGATCACCCACAGAAGGACAGTCACCACGGCAACAACCTCACAGTTGGGGCAGGGGAAGTTCCCAGTGGAGAGGACCCCCATGAGGAAAACACCGGAGTGATAAAAACAACTACAATAAAGATCAAATCTTCTAAAAACAACAAGAAAAACAAGAAAAGTTTTTTTTTTTAAGTTAATTTAAATGATAAAGTAGTAAATAAATACAAAATTTGTTAGCAAAGTAAAAATACTGATTAATTTAAAATGAATAAAAATGAATTAAAAGCTTAACTAAAAAGGTCTTGAGTCTCTTTAAAAACATGAACGGTCTCTGCAGCCCTGTATTCGCTGTACTGGGAATGCACTGATACCAGTATCAGGTATCAGTCCGATACTATGTGTGTGTACTCCTACTCTGTATTTATAAAAGTTTTAAGATACTACACAACCCGATACTACTGTGACAAACCAGGGCTGCCAAAGTTAACACGTTAATACTAGAGATGAATGAATCAATTCTACCGTCGGGTGTCCAGAAACTGTTTTTACAGGTGCTCATTTAAAAATCTGAACTTGGCATTCGCCGGTCTCAGAGAGAGAAGCTGGTTTGGCCAGAAAGGTGCTTTCTCACAGCTTTTTAACATTTAACTATTTACTCAGTACTTTAACTCTGTTATAAAAATGTGATATTGGTGCATCCCTGATTGTTACTTTATTATCAGCTGTTATCTCAACTATTTGTAAACCCCCCCCCCAAAACAAAAACCCATTGATTCTTCTAAGTATTATTTTCTAAAGTAAAAGAAAAAAATACAAATAAACCTTTTTTTCTTGCTTTTTTGAGGATGATCATATTGAAAAACCCCAAAACTTGATGATGCTACACAACTGAGTTATTCCATAAACCTTAAAAAAGTTATTCAGAAGAGTTTATTTATATTACAGGAACTAGAAAAACACTGTCTTCTACAATAAACCTTACAGACATGAACCTACGATGCTCAGAACTCCAGATTTTCCACTCATGAAGCAAAGATTCGACACAAAAACCAGAGTGATTCATCCGTGTCACCACATAGCAACAGAGCAGAATAACATCCCTCCTTCCACTAGAGCTGATCAGTCCAGCAGCAGAGTACAGCTCCACCAGCAACCACTGGTCCACGGTGCGCTGGTGGGTCACACATATTCTCTCCTGACACCTCCCACACTATCTGCTGCATGCTGAGTGAAACAACAGGAAGTGCAGCTCCGAACAGGCAGCAGGCCGGGATGGTGAAGTACACTGCAGTCCTGAGGCAAATCTGCCCACAGAAAAATTAACACCAGCTACTATTCACTCCCTTTTCACACATTCTCCATCCACACTGCAACACACACACACACATATAAACAAAGAAGTCTTTCATAGCATGCAGATATGGATCTTTCACCGCGTGGAAACTAGTGAAACTAGCAGCAGTACGGATGGTGTGTAGATTACATGGTATAAAGTATATGATCCTGCAGCGTCTAACCATCTGCTGATGGGATGTGACACAATCTGTCCATTTGGAGAGGTGACAAACACACACACACACATATGCATTCTTAGTATTTGGAATTTTGTCAAGAAAATCTTTCGAACATGCACAGAAACATGATTTATATCACTTATAACGGCTGCACAGTCGCTATGGTAACTAGTAGCTGTCATGGTAACCGTGTACAAACGGTGGAAGAAAGGCTGACCTCTTATAACTCTTCCTAATCTGGAATACACCCCCCATACAGGACACAAACAGTCATTTTAGGGTTTCACAAGACATTAATAAGTTTTCTAAGTTTTAATATAATAACACAATACTACGTTTTAACCAACAAAGTGAGGACATTTTGGCCAGTTCTCACTAAAAGGGTCAAGATTTAGTTTTAGAGTTTAGGTCAGACTTAGGTTTTGGTTAGGGTTAGGGTTAGGGTTAGGGAGTGCATTATGTTGGTGACATCACTAAATTAGAAGTACAAGGATGTGTGTGTGTGTGTGGAGCTTCCACGGTGCAATAATAGAGGGGAATGCTGGTACAAGTTCAGCCTTGTAGGTGAGCTGCACTCTCAGAAACCTACACACACTCCTACACTCCTCCACATGAACAAATTTACAGGCAAGAAGAGCAACGAGGGAGAAAATATTCCTGCTGTCTTCACTGAGGAGGCTGGAAAAAACATTCAGTTCTGTTTCTGACTTTAAGATTCAGAATCTACATTTTTAAACAGTGATTTTTATCAGTTTGGTGACCAACTTTGATGCTAAATTCCTCTCTTCTATCTTCAGTAATGTGAACACCTGAGCGATTTCGGGTTGTGCAGCGAGTCAAGGTAGAAAGAGATGGACAGAATTTATTTTAAAAAATCAAAGCTGAGCACTTTTGGGATGGAGATGTTCCCCCACCGTACAGGCTCAACCTCATCTGGAGCTTTCCTGCTTGGTTCTCCACTGCAGACACCATCCTTCAGTGTGGGCAGGATCGGCTGCTCATCACTGCAGTGTCTTGTGAAGCTGTGGTCACCCAGAGGAAGGGTGCACAACTTCCGCGTGCACGTTTAGCCAAGCAGTTGTTTTATGAATTGACTTATATGAACAGCTATCATAAATTGGACCAATGCAGATTTAATTGGACTAGAACTGGCCTGCAATAAACCAAACTGAACTGGACTCTGTCTGCAAAGAGCTTAGAGATGACTGCGCTGGGAACTGATGCTATAAAAACAAACATGTTTTTATGTGAATGCGTAACGAGCTTTTAGTGCACAAGAATCTGACATGTTTATGCGGTCTGCTGTCTAAGGCTGAGTCAGAATCTACACCCTATTCCCTACATAGGGATCACGCCATTTTGGAATGGTGTCCGAATGTCCAGAAAGAAAAAAATAGTGGACTCAAAATTACCAACAATGCATTGCAGTCAGGAGGGCTGAATGGCGCCAGGTGTTGGACACATCAAGCGGCAGAAAAAAACAACAGAAAAGGGACTAAACACAATATAAGTAAATAAGATACCTTCACTTAAAATTACAGATTTAATTTGGAATTAAATCTTTTTGTGCATCATGGGTGCCGCCGTGGTTGCCACGGTGACAGCTGGTAATCACGTGATTTGCGATGAAGAAAAAGTAGTCAGCTTTGTGTCCAATTCGCAAGCAGAATGAGGGCACTGGATAGTGAGCTATGTAGTGAATGAGGGGTTAGAGACAGGGAGGACATTCGGACACAGCCGGTGCGTTCAGACCGGCCGCGTTGTCAGCGGCAAAAACGCGCTTGACGCCCAAAGTTTGACGCTGGTTCACATAAAATCAGACGCTGACACTCAGAGACCAAAAAGCTGCTGACGCGCAGCAAGAGCATCAAGCGTGTGGTGGTGGATCCGGCAGCAGCTGCTTGGCTTTATTTACTCCACAAGACCAGAGAAAAATGTTGTGTGGTGTTTCTGCACCGTGTGGGGATTCAACAGACTGTTTAGATGTGTTCTGAGTTTAGCTAATTTCACTGTTTACTCCAGGAACTGCACGCCGAGAGTGGGCGCTTTCAGCTTTCATCCTATCCACCCCAGTTTAATGACCTACAGTCCCGCATCGGGGCGGCATTATAAGCTCATTAATCCGATCGGGACAGCAGGTCATCAACCCGCCATTTGGGAGCCTGGGACCGGACTCAGATCAGTTTATCCTCCACTGTCTCCGTGGAGTGATTCCCCGCGGTCTCCTGTGTATGTCCCGTCCTGTCAGAAAATGTGTGCCTGTTTCATGACACTGACACATGCTGAGTCTCTCTGATTGGTTGACGCCCTCCGGCAAAAGTTCAGATTTTCCAACTCCAGCGCGCCGCGCCTGACGCGTGGCAGGCACAGCGAACGCCAAAACGCTCAAAACGCGCCGCGCCCGACGCCCTTAACGCGCCGCAAGAAGGTTTGACGCTCCTTGACGCGCGTTTACAGAGACTTTGCATGTAAAATTGATGCCCCTGACGTGGTCGGTCTGAATGCACCAGTGTCCACGGTCATGGGCAGCAGCAGATGGAGAATTCATATGTAATATATATATATATATATATATATATATATATATGTATGTATATACATACTGTCATATTTGCACTCATGTCCACATCAGGACTGCCATACTGTTTAAATTTACTTTCTTCCATTCACCTTCCTCCCTATATTAAATACTGTTATATTGTTATCTTTATTTTTCCAAATTGAGATTTAAGGTGGTATTTTATTTAACTTAGTTGTAAATTGTGTATTTAAGGTAGTATTTTGTTTATACTGTTTAACTAGTTGTAGTTTTTACTTTTATAGTTTTATTTTATAGTTTATTCTCATGCACTGTGGGTCTGAGAGGACTGAAATGTAATCTGTGCTGTATGTTTAACATGTGTAGCATTTTTGGAAATAAAATTGACTTTGGACCGGACAGACGGACAGACAGACCAATGTTTTCCGACATCACATTTTAATGCTGATATCTGCCGATTATATTGGACATTTCTAATATCTATATTTTGTTTTATTTTTACCTTTACTGTACTTATGTTTCTTTTGACAATAAAACATTTTCTCTACATGTAAGAAATAGAACACCATTACAGTAAAGAGTTGTAAATACAGAGCATGTTTAAACTCTGTAAACCTACACTCTAAAAATAGTACTTGGGCTGTAATTGTTAAAAAAAGACTTATTTACGTTGCTCTAACTTAATATTTTGGTTTGGTGATAAAATATATACTTATTCAAGACAAACCACACTGATTTTTTTTTTCTTTTTTTACTTTCAAAGTAAATCTATTAACTATTTGCAGCTTTAGTATGCATAAACAACAAAACATGCAAACAAAACTCAACATATCTGGACCACAAAGGTTCATGGGAAAAATGTGAAAATACTGTTAACTGTCTGTTATGTTGACATTCAGAGAAAGTTGAGAAATTCTGTTCAGTTTGGATGTTAAAGTTGGCATCAGACAGTACAAGGAGATAAACTCACCAGCATATAAACGGGATGACTGAGTTGAAACCAACATGACGTACTTACAATTTATGTTGCTGCTCTGTCACAGACTCCAGATCTGCGACTGCAAACTATAACTGAATTAATATGCATTAAGAGCAAAAGGATAATGCAGCAAAGAAAATTGTTCAAAGTCACAGCATCAAGCTAGTGGAACACATTTAATTAGGTTCATGAAGTTGACCCAAGTAGAAATTTTCAATTTTTCAGTGACAGATTAAAAATAAGTAGAATAGAATTAAGAATTAATTCATTTAGTTCACTAAAATCAATTTTATTAGATGTGACCAACTGAATAAATATTTTAAAGATGATTCAACAATTTATTTTTTCAGTGTCTATGAAAGATGCAAGTATGCATCACTGAAAATTACCATAAAATACCATAAAGCATTATAGTTAACATGAAGTATGATTGAAATTCTAAACTTTATATGGGAGAAATGCCATCATGTAGAAAAGATGAGCTGCTCTCAGCTGGATAAGCTCATTAAAGTAGACTTTATTCTAATTATTTCAGCTGTAAACACTTCCTGAAACACAGCATTTAAAGTATTATATTGTCATAATGTACAGAAAACATCGAATAATTACTATAAAGCATTACAAAGTCTTCTTATAGGTAATTATACACTCCTACACTTGACAAATACACACTTTCAACATCACAAATGTAACCAATGACACTTTACATTCATGCACACACCCACACAAAGACACTCAAAGTCACACACACTCCTGACATCACGGTCCACTCATCTGGAAAACATTAAGGGAATTGTTCCTGAAGGACCAGAAACTATCTGCACTTCACAGCCGAGAATGTGGCTTTCCAAAATGAAATCCATTTCTAATTGCTTCACTCTGCGCTCTCTGAGGAATCACTTTAAATGAGAGAAAATTGATGCAGTTGTTTGTCCCTTCTTCACCTCCAGACGAGGTCCGACTCAGCTGCGAGGCAGCAGCGCCACCATGTGGCCTTTAATGGGACGAGTCTGCATCTCTCTGCACTGCAGGGGAATGAATATGCACAACGGAGTCCAGTCTGCTTAAGAGACTGACTAAACACCCTGAAAACAACCTTCAGTCAGGAGCGAATCTGGTTTTTTATGCTTGATCTGATATATGTTCATCTTCTTTTCACCCAAAACATATTCTGAAAATGTATTCTGGTGTTTCAGTTGCACAATGAAACCTTTGAGAGTTAACATATTAATTAACGATACTCAGTTTTAAGCCTTAAGCTTAGTAAAGCAAAGATGATCACTGGAAGCTGAGAGAAAATACCACGATAGTTATAATATCTTGCTATTATTGCTTTTAAATGCCTTATAAGTCCAAAGCAGCTTAGCTGGCAGCTCCCTAAAGATGAAGACGTTCAGGAACGGCTGGCATCTCCCACACACCATTTACAATTGAAGACATCTAAAAAAATATTAAATCTTTGAGCCTTAACCACTAAATGTTTAAAACTCTACACATTATACCTAAAAACAAGGAAAAATCTAATAAAACTGCTGGATTAAATATGAATGAGTCATTTTGGTTGCTGTGGGTGAAAGTAAATGATCTGAGCCAGTTCACTGCAGTGAGATTTGTTAAATCTCAACCTTCCAATTATAGGCAGTGTGTCCAATTCTAATGATAATTACTTATAAAATATTAATATCAATTAAATAATTTAAAAAAGAAAATCAGATTTAATGAGTTTTCCTTTCAGGTCTTTCCATCTTTTGATTCAATCATTATAGTTTTAATGGAATTTCTCCATCATAAAACACTGTACATCATGTGTAACACACATTTTATAATACAAAGCTAATATTAAATCAGATACTTTTCCTTTAAAAAACAAATGTTGAAGTACTGGCTCAGTTCTTTTTATTATTTGCATGTATGTTGGTTAAAATTGGACTCAGATGAACACCAACATTTTGGCTTTGTTTTTGTCTGGTTTCACCTTAAAATCAAGATGAGGGGATACAAATAACGAGATGTTTACAACAAACAATTTAGGTGAGAATTTGAGCTTTTATGTCCCTTTTTTAAAAACAGCATATTGAAAATTTTAACCCCTCAAAAATCATACAGACTCATGAAGTGTACAGTGATGCATTTGTGCTCTACCAGCAATGTATACCCCAACATATACGCATTTTAAAGGTGCAGTGTGTAAAAAAAAAAAAAAAAAAAAGAGTCACTTGCAGAAAAATGTACATCATTCAAAACTGTTTCTATTGATGTGTAATCACTTCACTAGAACAGCTGTTATATGTTTATTTTCTTAGAATGAGTCATTTATATCTACTTGCTGTGGGTCCACATGTATGGAAGCTGCCATATTTGTGTGTCCCTGAATGGACAAAACAATGTGTTCGGGATGCACGATATTGGAATTTTGGCCGATATCTGATATGCCGATATATTAAAACTCATGTGGCCGATAACTGATATCGATTCGGATATCAAAACTGAAAAAATAAGCATTGCAAATAGCAGTTTTGTTTTCCGTTGCAGACAGTTTGAAAAATAAGGGTGGGAAAAATATCAACACACTGAAATATTGCAATATTTTCATATGCCAATATCAATTTGATGTTTAAAAATGCAGTATCGATCTACTGTATTTTACTCACAAAATCTCATGAAATATCATTGTTCTGCTACAAAATCTCATTTTTGGTGAATTCTCATGAGATTTTATCACAGAATGATAAAATATCACAAGATTTCATTAGTAAAACAGATCTATACCACATTTTTAAATGTTAATATGATATCAGCATTTTAAAATATTATGAAATTTTTGTGAATTCTCGTGAGATTTCATAACAGAACAATGAAATATCACAAGATTCTGTTAATAAAATAGATCGATACTGCGTTTTTAAATGTCAATATGATATCAGCAAATGAAAGTATCATGACGTGTCAGTGTATCGATTCTTTTTCCCACCCCTAGTCTTTAGAAGTTTTAAAGTCTGTAAAAGAGAAGTTTCTTTATATTTTAGACTTTAGAAATAGCGGGCTGATTGATTAAAGATTGATCATATTTAATCAATATATTTAATCAATATTTAATCAATCAGTCAATATAATAATGATTGATTATATTTAATCAATCAATATATTTAATCAATATTTAATCAATCCTTTAAGTAAAACCTTTTAATTAAAGGGGGAAAAATTCAGCTGTCAGTGAAATCTGTTAAAATTGACAAAAGTAATAAATAAAAATTCTATGAAAATCACAACATTGATTTTGAATTGTGATTTGAAGGAAATATTAAAACAAACACACAAAAAATTAAACAAATAAACAAGCATAATGAGGCTCCAAAGCTAAAATTTTGTTGAGCAACACGAGGCAAACACTGCAATCAGGTGTTTTCTGTAATGTTTAAAAAGACTTCTGCACCTGTTAACAGGTATGTTGATCCACCGTTCACAGTAAAGGTGCTCTAATATGTCGGGGACAGTTTTTTTTAAAAGTATTATTTCCAACCACAAACCAAAATCAATGTCTTATTTCACTGAATTATAATTTTATTTTTATTTTTTTTATCTATTATTAGTTTCTTGTTTTTTGAATTACTATTGTTAATTTAGCCTTTTCTTTAATTGGAGGGTATGAATATTTTTGAGGATGACAGTACCTGTAGTACGATCACAGCGACACCTGAGAACGCTGGTTCCACTCACGGATAAAACTGTGATGGCCACCGTACAATCACAGCAATGCTTGGCTTATGAAGTCATTGCTATACCCATCTTTACCACTAGATGTCAGTAATTCCTACACACTGTACCTTTAACTTTTTCACTTGTGTGATGTTAGAAAATCTGCAAACAACTTGGAATACAGAGGAGTGTGACGGGGAAATCCAGCTTGTAGGTAACTGGTATGTGAAGGGGAATGAATGAGCGCTCAGTGGTGCTCAGCAGCTGTTCCGTTCTGCTGTCTGTCATTATTGTGATTGTGTGCTCAGTCCTGTACAGCGTTATAAACAAGTGATTTATGAATAAATTTGATCTGATCTGTAACAACTTAAGCTAGCTCATCACAGCACTCACCGCAGGACTGTGGCAGCTCAGTAGTCCACGGTCCAGCTACAGATGATGGAAATGGGAGTATTAGAGAATAAGAATTAAATGATTTTTCTCTCAGTTTATGATCTACACTCTCCAGATGTTTTCGAAATTCAAATGTCAAAAAAAGGATGCACATGAATATAAGTGTAAATAAAAGGAGCTGCTGCAGTGTGTCTCAGTTAAAGCGAAATAAACAGTCAATTCATCAAGACGTCAGCTTACTGTGTCACCTATCTGGTCAGAGTTCAGGGATCACTGCTGCTCTGCACCGGTGGACTGTCACATGAAATCCTGCAGTGTTGACACGCTCATTTCATTTCTAATCTTTTTCAAACAGTTCGCTTCGTCTGATTTATTTTCTTCCATATTTTCTCTGAATGTGGTGGATTATCTACAGACGGGTGGCACACTGGGAACATAGCGTCTCCTCCAGTGTTGGAGGTAAAGCACCTGCTGCATGGTTTAGCCACGTGCCGCCTTGTAGATTTGTCAGGATGTCCTGTTGCTTGAGCAGTTCATGGTTCCAATAGAAATCTGCTGGTTTTCATATAAACCCCGTATCGCTGTCTGCACATTCTTTACTATAGTTTCAGTGAATAGGCAACATTTAACTACCTTTTATCTGTTATGATTAGCGATTATACAGTATAGATTTTCTATTAGTTTTGGTAGCTGCATGTGTCTGATCTTACGTTACAGTTCACATTCTTCACTTTTCCAGCCGTATCAACCATTAACTGCATGAAACTCTACTCATGGCCATCAGCAGAAGCCTCGCTCAGCGGCTGCATTTCCTGCATCACGCTGGCATTAATTCTCAACTACCTTGAGAAGATCTGTAGCTCGTTATGCTGTGGAGGCTCATTATGCCATAATTACATATTTACATCTTAAGGGGAATGTGTATCTTCCAGGGATGAACTGACCCTCTCCATATAACATGATGAGTCACTGAAAGGCTTAATGAGGATGAAGAACATGTCAATCACTGGCTCTGACCTTAATGGGCACCAGATTTCATCCCAGAATGTGAATATGTTTGACAGGGTCTTTCAGTACGGTGCCAAAGTTTAAACATCCTCCCATTAAAGACGGAAAAAAAAAATCAGCTGTCAGTAAAATAAGTCCAATTGACAAAAGTAATAATAAATAAAAATTTTGACAAAATCATGACATTGATTTTTAATTGTGGTTTAACAGAAATATTAAAAACAAACTAACAAAAAATGAATCAAGCAAAGAAGCATGATAGGGCTGAATTAAAATTATACTCAGCAAAACTGAGTCAATCACAACAATCAGGTGTTTTCTGTAACATCCAATCAGACGCCTGCTCCTGTTATCGGGTATTATGGTTCACTGTTCAAGAGCAAGGTGCTCTAATGTGTCTGGGACAGTTTTTTTTTTTTTTTTAAAGAATTATTTAAAAAACAATTAAAAATGATATTTTATTTTACTAAATTATAATTTAAATATTTCAGTTTCTTGTTATTTGAACTTAGCCTTTTCTGTAATGGGAGGGTGTCTAGGCTTTTACGCTGTATAACAAACATCAGGGTGTCATGCAGCTGATCTGAGGTCTAACAACCCAGACGTATTCCAGAGTTCATACATCCACCAACTTTAGTAAAACTCTGGAATAGACCCAAACGAGCCATCCAGCTGGTTTCTACTTGTTCATACTGTGGACAGCACATCCTGTCTCTCCTCCGAGCTCTCTCCAGCCAGTAAAGTCAGGCAGATGTTGACTCTTGCCTTATCTTTCGCTCTTTTTCTGTCTTCCATCCAAGCAGGCCGGAGTTGTCAGGTTAGAAAGTTACGTAATATTGCTTTAAAAATAACAGAAAAAGGCATCTCTGTTGAAATAAACATTACGGTTGTGCAACTTTGTGGGCCTGAGCAGAGCCTCAAACCAGCCTGGGGGTGAGAAGCAAAGCTTCTTGTTTGGAGAGCCACTAAAACCAGAATCCAGCTGCAGTGTGAAGGTAGCTTCAAGTCCAGCCTGCAAAAGTCTTCCTCAACACAGTAAAAGAGGAAGAACCTCATTCTGGGGATGAAAACTTCTCAATTATTAGATGCATGTAGGATCATGCAATATTTCTTTGCATATTCTTTGAGCATGTGCAGCCTCTAGTGGACTCTTAGAGTAAATACTTCTAGTGAAACTGAACATATTTAAATGCATATGTAGGATACATATTGATCTCAATGATCTGCTGTTTCCATAGTGGCAGAGGGAGACTGACATATAGTTGGTTCATATCTTAAGAGTGAGATAAACACATACAGAAACACGAGTATGTATTAACACTTCTTCTATCTCACATATGCACAGAAACACACACACACACAGAAGTGCAGCGTGTGGGCGGTATCCCCAGCGCGATGAAACATCTTGCTTCCCACATGCTTATATAACTCCCTCTCTACCTCCTCCAGCTGATCACTCATCACTTTATCCTCCGCTGGGAAGGAAAAACACCCCTTCTAGCTCTCCTTCCTCTCATTGAAATCAACTGTGCAGGCGCTCTGCAATCCAGCAGGATCCGGTTGCACTCGCAGCATCAAAGCAGCGCATCACTCCGATGGGATCAGGCTGCGGTAAATCACATCTTTAGTGGAGATTTTATGTCTTAAAAAGATTGAATAACTCTGCATATCGTGTAACAGCACAGGAGCTCGGATGTCAAACCAGGTTATCGTCAGCGTTACGAATATCTGCAAAAGTAGAAAATCTACCTCAGCAGCTTGTAAGATGCACAAAGTCAGCAAATTTCAAAACCTCAACCTCCAAATTTCACAAATAAAAAGAGGAAAATGAAGGAAAGAGAGGAAGTAATGAGATGATTACACAGTAGAGCTGCAGTCCCTCTTGCCTGTATTCTAAGCACACTTTGCACAGTAATGAGACGAAATGCCCAATGGGCATCCTGCACGGCGAGGCATCCTCCCCACAGAGGGAGCCTCCACATTAGCTGCAGTCCAGATTCAGGAAAGAAGCCAAAGGCCTTGAAGAGTAGAAGATCCAGATTCACTCCACTCGCCACCGATGCGAGACACGAGGACGCAGACGAAAAGATTCATGAAGCTTTGCATGAGAAAAAGTTCATTTGTGACTATCAGGGAAAAAGTTTTTCATTTGGTCTTCGTATGGAGTTTATGGAAAATGTTTGAAAGGGAAAAGTTGTACTGTAACACCTGCAGGGTTTTTGGTTACTGCTGGAGCGTTTAGCTGGGACTATTCATGGATATCTGCAGATTAATATTCATTTAGCAGAACTGTGTGTATGTAACTGACATCAAGAAAACTTCAGGGCTTCCCTTAAAGCTAAATAGTTAAATAAACAAATGTTTGGCCTAAATATGGCCCATATCTGCAGCTTTGTTAAGCCCATATTTGGTCTTGACTCATGTTACCAAAACTCAGCTTCATGACCACCACATGTGGCCCAGAAGCAAACAGCTGTGCTCTACGTCTAGGCTGGACCACTGCGTCACTGCGGGCCGTACCTGAGCCATGTTTGCCAAAAGTAGCCTCGTTCACACCTGAGCGCGTCTGCTATCTGGGTTGTGTTTAATGCCATGAAGGAAACATCACTAGCTGTGTTTATATGGAGCGATTTAGATCCGATCAAACGTCCAGTCAGAATAAAAATGCATCATCTGATTATCTGATTGATTTGATCAGAGACTTTCCAGCCGGATCATGAAGGACGGCTGAAACCTTTGCAGTCGTACCGGCAGCTGCACGCCTGAACCACATGTGTCACGCAGGTTTTGGAAGCATCCCTGCTGCAACACTCCTGATTCACACCCAGACTTGTGCAGGGCTTGTCATGTTCTGCAAGTCTAATAACCTTCTGACTAGTGAAGCACGATATGAAAGATTTCAACCGATACCAATAACCGATAAATTTCTGCTTCTTATGGCCGATACGGATACCAATATTGAAGCCAAAAAATGTGTTATATATTAATTGTGCAAAATTAGAACAATGCTTCTGCTTCATCTGCTGCAGATCCGGTGTGTGCTGGAGATGTCATCATGTTGCATGGTGGGTGTGGCCTAATGATCCCATGCGCCACAGATTAAAAACAAAAAAAGAAAAACAAACAAACAGCATTGCGCAGGTTCACCATCAAACAGCGTTTGTTATGTATTGGTTAATTATATTGATAACTGTTTTATTTACAATTTGATATTTCTGTATTTCGTCATTTCAGGAGTCTTTTCAAGAGATACAGTAGAACATCCGCAGAATGATGTGCTTTCATTTTCTACTCACCCTCATGCTGAGCAGACCTGGGAGGACTTTTTAATATCTCAAATGCAGCCAGAGATCTGAAACATTTTAATTTTCCCCCAACTTTCAAAGAAAGAAAGAAAGAAAGAAAGAAAGAAAGAAAGAAAGAAAGAAAGAAAGAAAGAAAGAAAGAAAGAAAGAAAGAAAGAAAGAAAGAAAGAAAGAAAGAAAGAAAGAAAGAAAGAAAGAAAGAAAGAAAGAAAGAAAGAAAGAACTCGTCTGCTGCGGCTTCCAAGGTGTGGTGAACTCGCATGGGCACGCTTCGTGGAAGTAAGATGTAGTCCTGTTTAGGCTGTCGTTTCCTGTAAATTCTGGATTCTACCCACTCAGGACACTTGGATTACATTGGACGAGCAGTATGGAGGAATATTGACAAGTTTTTGTGGACCTTTTTTTTAAGTACCGTTGATTTCCATCATATGACAGTTGTGAGAAAACGAAAACCTGTCTGATCTCCGGCTGCATTTGCCATATTAAAAAGTGCTCCAGAGTCTTGCTCAGCATGAGGGTGAGTGGAAAATGAAGGCACATCATTTTGTGGGTGTACTATTCCTTTAAGATCTGGCAAGTGACAACAGATGAATACTTGCATTTTGGCTAAATCTGGCTTATTCATGAGTTTTTCTTTATTTTTTATTTGCTATGTCCCTAACAAATAAACAAATAAAATAAAAAAAAAATATTGAGCAACATCAGACTAATATCGATATTCAGTTTTAAAGCCAATATCGGCTGATATCGAGCCGATAATATCCTGCATCACCAATACTGACTTAAGTCAGGTGTGTTGCAGCAAGTAAACATGTAAAACCTGCAGGACCCCCCCCCCCCCCTCGGACCAGGACTGAAAAGACTTGAAAATGATGAAAAAATCAAAACAGAACAGCTTTGTTGGAAACTGAATTAGTTAACGGTTATGGAGCGTCTGGATGGTTGAAAGGCTTGAAATGAGAAAATAAACCTTCCAAATTAGCCCACATATCAAAAGAGTTCGGAGCGTACGAAATCTTTCCATCATGTAAAAACTCAACTGATGTTGCAGGCACCTTTCAGGACGAACGAGGACAGACAGACAGACTCACATTTATGAGCTCAATCTCCCAAATCTTCTTGACCAGCTCCATGGAGGTGTAGCCGTTGATGAGGAAAGTCTTGGTGTAGTCGCCCAGCTCCAAAGACTCCAACCACTCTGCCACAGACGTGGGGTTGTTGCCGTCGTAACCGACAGGTCTCACCTGCACGGACAGAACGAAGGAAAAAAATGGGGAAAAATTTAATCTTCAAGTTGGTCTTTGTTTATTTCCTTCCTGCAGTTCTTTATGACATTTTGAAAGACATGTGGGAGTGCTGCACATACACCTCAATATCTTACAGCCCAACAAATGCCATTTGTTCCCCTCTACGCTCTCAAACAGAAATACTGTGAAGGTTTTTCTGCTTTTTACCTTGAGCTTAATAACAGAACATCTGCTATCTGAAGACAGAAATCACAAACACTTCATGTCTCTTACATAACGTGACATCTGCGTAAACTCTAATCCATATTAAATTGGATTAGACTTTTTCCATTTTCCTTCCTTAATCAGCTGCATCAGGCTGGTTTCTACCAGGAAGATAATTAAAGGTGTTTTTTTAAGAGTACAAGCTGAAGCAAAGGTTTCAACATGATAGTAGCAAGAGGCTGCTGCTCACGCTGACATGTTTGTGAGTGCAGCACAGAGTTAATAATTCATTTCAGTTAAAATGGCTTCAGAGTTGATGGTGCTTCAAACAAGCCTTTAGCTCACATTCACCGTTTGTTTGCCTGAGTGTCTGCGAGTGTGTGTGGGAGACCAAGTTAAAAGCTTTCATCTTCTACGCTGTTTGGAGAAGCGTTGCAGGAGTGAGAGGAGGAAATGCTGACCGGAGATCAAAGTTCATCCCTGAGTTCACATCTCTTTTTCTCAAACACAGACTTGGAGGAGACATCGCCAGCAAAGTCTGCAAATATCTGTAGTATAAGTAGAATTATTGTCCCATTTAAAGACACACAACGTAACTTTTAGACCTCAAAAATATGCGTCTGACTCGTTTCCATGGCACACCAATATTTATTATGTGCATTTCTGAAGCCATCGCTCAGAAACTGCAGTATGTAAGTTTGGTATCTGGGACGGGGCCGTGACGTTGCAGCTGACTATTGGCTGCACACTGCGTCACGTACTAGCAAACGGGTATGAACACAGAGAGTTTTTTGAACGCGCATCATGTTAGATTCAACAAAGAAACGCAAGGAAACATTACCGGAGGAAGAGAGGAGAAGAAAGAGGGGAACGGTCAGATCAAGTGTCTAGATAAGAGTGTCTTTTACGGGCTGGAGTGAATCACAGTACATGTACGATGAAGATGGATGCTAGTTTAGCCGTCGATAGGAGACGCGTCACTGAGAAAACTGCTAAAAGTTGCACTGTAGCTCTTTAAAGGTAGAGTCCGGAGTTTTCCCCTGAACATAAACGCTCGACTTGTGTGAGTGAAATCCGGCTCAGTCCGCACCTTTGGGCCTCTACTCTCGTGTGGCGGTGAGTTTGTTTGCAACCCCCCCCCCTGACTGTATTTTGATTGTTCCCTTTGTTTTGGTGATTGTTGTCTCCAGCCAATGACAGAGGTAAGGGTGTTGCACTCTGGGGGAATAAACTCATTGATTGGAGCAATGGACACCAGGTTTACTCAAATTATCAAAAAAATGGCAGATGCAGCAAAGAAAAGGAAGTATTTTGCTGCAAAAAGAGCCTTAGATAGTGCACGCTTGAAAACCAGGGTTAATATTGGTTTGGCTTTCACCTGCTCACCTGCCATTAGCCCAAGGGGAGGGGCTCTCAGTCTGAAAAGTGTTTACAAACAGAAATGGAGAAACACTCCAGATTCTACCTTTAAGCAACTTCAGCAAGGTTTCTTTAAATCTGTGTTCCTGTTCCTGATGGAACATGAAGATCAGACTGTCCTCTTCTTCCTCTACTGCGTCTATCCTGGATCGCAGAAAAACCGACGTGGAGCGCTGTAAAAGGTTTGACACCAGAAATGGTCTCTAGGACCTTCAAGGATCAAAACCTGTGAGGACAACCCGGTCAAGTAGCTGCTGGATAGCCACAGGGGACCAAACCCCCCTCTTTTCGGGGGGTCCGTCTTAATGGTAAAATTATGCAAATCCAAATATTTAGGTGCTACAAACAGTCATACAACTTTGAAATTTGGCAGTGTGTCTTGTCACATAGGGGGAGGCAGAATAAAAGATTCTGAGCCCTGTTGCAGGTCTGTTTTAAAATATCACCCCCAACATCCCCAAAGAGACAAAAGAAAGTCATGTTCGCCTGAAATTCTCTACTATCGTTAGTAACTTTTTATCATGTCTATTTACGTTTTTAATATGTTCCTTTAATCTTGGATGGTGTTTGCGTTAATGTATGTATGACACATAATATGTGCTACAGGGCACCTGAATTTAACCCTTGGGGAATGAATAAAGTATCTATCTATCTATCTATCTATCTATCTATCTATCTATCTATCTATCTATCTATCTATCCTCACAAAATTTTATATTTTTCAGCACATCATGGAGAATGTCTGTGCCAAACATGGATATAGAAAACTTCCTTCATTCATAAGCTTCCATTTGAGCCCAAGATGAGCTTTCTACCAGCTCCAGGACCAGATCCAGTCCTTTCTACCAGCTCCAGGACCAGATCCAGTCCTTTCTACCAGCTCCAGGACCTGATCCAGTCCTTTCTACCAGCTCCAGGACCATCCAGTCCTCATAGAACCCATAAACCTCATTTAAGAGAGCTACAGTATCTTCAATTGTATAGCGATGGCACTTATTGGTCGGTTAACTGTAACAAACTGTAGCAACAGTAAACATAAATACTGCAGTGACTCTCATGCGTAATGCTTCACAATGGATGCGCCGCACCGCCGGAAGATTATGGCAAGAGGAGGATCAGGATGGTGAGATTTTTTTAGAGACCACGGATATTTCCTGGGCCATTATTACTGACTGATACCAACAGATTCCCCAGAGCAACCTTTCCCGACTTGGGGATTCTTAGATCATTTCAGAGGATTGCCAGACTGTTGTAATTGTGTAAACTAAATAAATTCAGAATTTTTTATTAGAGCTCTTAAAATAAATCTGCTAATGCAGGAAGATTAATCTGTAATACAAACATATTTATTTATTTCAAGAAATAAATTGTAGCCTAACTCATAATAAAAATCACAATTTGGCAATATCTGGGTCAGCTACGTTGTTTTCGTCATGCTTTCTTACAGCTATGCACATAATCCGCCAACAACCACGTTATCTCCTAATTTATGAAGATTCTGACAGCAGGATGGTCTGATATCTCACACAGTAAAGAGATCAGCCGTTGCGGGGGTCACGAACACCAACGTCTGGTATCTTGGGGGTCGCAGTTAAAAAGTTTGGAAACTCCTAGATCTATGTGTTGAACTGGACCTGACCGACCCGTTTAATCCCCGTGTGCAGCTGTTGACCACAACGCGCTCTGTGGAGCGAACCATCAGTGTTTGGATGAATGAAGTGCCGCTGACGTCATTTACCGCTGCAGCAACGTGCTGTCACCTCTGTTCATCTGTGAAGTCCAAATAAAATGTTTTTATGAGCCTCCAGCACCAACAAGCAACTCGACTTGAATCTCCGTGAAATTGCATTTTCTTGTCTTCTCAGTCGCCATGATGACGCTTTAAATGCCTCAGATCAGCCGGCTTATTTACATGCAGAAATATCCAGAAGGTGCTTTGCATTCACCGTGTATGGTAAAATGTGGGTGTGTAGACGGTGGGATATGAGCCAAATTAACCTCAGCAAAATTCCCGGGAGAGTGTGATTTCTAAAGGGGAAATTGCTCGAATCTGTGCGTACGCCCGGTTTTATAAAAATGAATATTTTTCGGCGCACGCAAACTTTGGATTTTTGGCGCACGTACACTTTTAGTAAAGATCCTACACACAGTTTTATAAATGAGGCTCCAGATCCAGATCCTTACCAGCTAGAGGAAAGACACAGGGGGGCTCCAAACAACGCAACCTCTATTGTGAAAAACTACGTAACAGATCCGACTCTGTTCTAGTTCTGCTCTCCCCAAAGTAAACAAGCAGTTCATGTGTAGTTTTCTGAATTATGTGTTCACAATAGGTAAATATACTTAAAATTGTATTTCTTCATAAAATATTGAAGGATTTACATGAACTTAATTTATTGAAGGACAATATTTGTTTGCCTCTATGCTTATTTTAGTTGTTAGTAATACAGACGCCCTCCATGTCTGTTTAAAAAAAACTGGGGTTTTGCGCCCTGGTTAAGGAGAGAAATCTAACCACTCAGAGAGAGTTGGGGATTTGTTCAAGATAACTTTAAATAAAGCTTTATAACACTGAACATTTTCCCTGCTTAAACTAGTCTTGATGACTTGCTGTAACCGTCATGAAACTCTCCAGTAAACCCGTCGGGGTCACTAATGCGGCTCATCTCAGTACTGACCCTGGGAAGCAGCCGTATGGCCTGCAGCAGACGTTGTCTGTGAGCCGAGTTAAGAATCCCAATTTCCAGCAGGTCTTGATCCTCCACCACATTGCTGCCCTGTGAAGTACCAGAGAACAGACAAAGTTAGTGATTCTGTAGCCGGGATTAATAATTTTAGCAGCCAAAACAAGAATACCACAGATTTCTCCTCCTAGTTCGCCCATGCAGAGCCAACCGTAGACATTTATATCACACCAGGCAGATTTAGAGGAAATTAGCAAGTTGATATTAAAAAAACGAAAGAAAGGAAGAAAGAAAAGCTGACTTGGACTTTCTTTTTAATTTTGTATATTTTAATAGCAACATTTGATATGATGATGCAGCAGTTTGGTCTCTGCGTGCTGCAGCTGCATCATGTGACCTGTTGACTCCATCATTCTATCCACCTGCATCCGCAGGGATTTTCTACTGCGCCTGTTTGTACAAGTACAAACTTGGAAGTTTCAGATTGATTCACTTCAAGCATTTTTTAAGAGGCTGGGCAACAACTCCAGGTCTTAGATGCAGCACAGGTAAAATCTTCAGACAGCTTCCCTGTTTCATTTAAAACATTTACATGTTTCTACTGATCGGTTTCTGTGCAACACCGTCACAGAGGTGTGTGTTTGTGTGTGTGTGCAACCAGAGGGCATATACCAGTGCTTTGTCTGGGTTTGCCTTGAAAGATTGATGGAAATCATTCACAACTCCAAGGGGATCCCAGTCCAGGAGACTGTGGATCCAGGCCAGTAAAACAATAGATAGAAGTTCGGAAAAACTCTGCAGATAAATGTAAAACTCCTAGACTAGAAGATTTTATCTCTCAAAGATGCACAGAAAACATGGATATTTGCATACAAGGATTCACCTCCACACACATTTTCTTTCCTGGTCAAACGCTCTGGGTTTCAGAGACGTGGAAGATATGATCCCCACTGGGCTCTATGCACAGCTCCACTACTTCCTGAACTTAAACCAGCTCCTTTGCTTCCTGTCTTTCATTACTGGACGAGCTGATAAATCCAGGTGTGTCTGACCTCAGTAACCACAACAACAATGGCCAGACACACCGGGATTAATCAGTTCGTCCAGTAATGAAGGGCAGGAGACATAAGCGCTGGCTTTTCAGGACAGGGCAGGGCAGCTGTGGCTACACATGTTCCTGGTTTGATACAGGTTTTAATTTGTCTTTGTATTTTATATCGTTGTTTTAATGTTTATGCTTTTATTGTCTGTGTACAGTGACCTTGGGTCTTCTAAATAAAATGCATTAATACTATATGTGGCTTACCATCACCAAGCATGAATGAGGAGTGAATGAATAATGGACCTACTGTGAGCACTTTGAATGCCTTGAAAAGCGTGATATAAATCTAATCCATTACTTTGAGAACAGATGGTGCTTTTGTAGACATCCATCGCCTGTCTGATACCTGTCTGATTTTGTTGTGTTGAGCTTTTTCAGAGATTGTTTTTGCAGAGATAATGTTCATATATGGGCCCAAGACTCTGCAAGTCTCTCTCTGTGGTCGCTTTTAAAGGCCAGTAAAACATACAGTATCTTTGTAAATCTGCTTTTCATTCATTTCCCTTGTTTTTATTTACACATTGTTGGCTCTTGTGAAGCTCTTTGTGATTTTCTATCTGAAAGGTGCCATATAAATACAGTTGTACTCATACCCCACTCCCACTGGCAAAAACCTGTTTAAACCCATGAACAATGGGCTCTATGCACAACTCCACTACTTCCTGAACTTAAGGTGGCTCCTTTGTGTCCTGTCTTTCATTACTGGACGAACTGATTAATTCAGGTGTGTCTGATCTCAGTAACTGGCCAGACACACCTGAATTAATCAGTTCGTCCAATAATAAAAGACAGGAAACAGAAGAGCTACCTGAAAGCAGAACTCAGTTTCTTCAGCTCGGGGCTCCCCCTACTGGTCTCCTTTCACTGGTGTAAAGGTCGTAACTTCCCCTTCATCCCACAGCACACAGACATCTTCTCTACCTGTCTGTCCTCTATTCTGATCCCTAAATATATTTCTACGCTTTTACTAGCTTGTTCATGCTACTTTGCTTCATTAGCAGCAGCAGCTCGTCTCTGCAGCTGCTCAAAGCAGAGTCCTGTGTCTCCTGCAGCGGGACCTCTTCCCCACGTTTTGCGGGTAAATACGCCGTCGATTATATTTGTCTCTGGTGTTGGCGGGTAGCAGGTAAGAATATGAACTTTTATTTACTGTTTGTGGACATGACAACTGATTATTGAGCCTATTTGGCCGTGATATCGAATCGCTTCGTAAACACTTTGTTTAGCCCCACAGGGATTCTGAAAAGCATTTTTTGAGGTGAAAAAGTTACTGAGTTCTGCTTTAAGTTCAGGAAGAAGTGGAATTGTGCATAGAGCCCATCGGCTTTTAGTGGCTCATTGACCCGCGTCATTGAATCGCGTCAAGCGGCTCGGCTCTGATCGGCATGCAGTGTTGACCCGCAAATTTACGTGATGACGTTGGGTTGTACGTGGCTACATTGTGACATTGCTCCAGTCGTGTCTCATAAAAAGAACCAAAACAACTCTGCTTCAGCCACAAATTCACACAGACACACAAAAAAAAATTTAATCTATTTTTTTCTTCCCTCTGTTTTTAATCATTATTATTATTCTCATCTTTTTTGTTAAATGAAGTCTTCATGCTTCAGGAATGAAGCACAACTAGCGAAGCTAAACTGGCAGAAAGCAAGTTTAATACTCTTAAATAACACCGGCGCTCGACTTCTACGAGTTTCACCTTTAATTAATCCATTGGGAAGCTATAAGAAAGCTATCAGTCCTCCCCCCTCTAGAGAGACAGAGGAGTCCTCCTGCAGACGGGTAATTACAGTCAGAGATGCTGCAGACAGCTGCAGCGTGGAAAAAGGCCAACTCAGCCAGAAATAACAGCACCAGTGTAGACGGAGGCAGAAAAGGAAAGTCAGGTTAGGTAATCACCAAACTAAAAGATGGAGAAGAAGTATGAAGAACTCTCCAAGGGTCACCCTCCCCTCCACAACAGCACAACACACACTATACACACACTGAATGATTACACCTGCCCGTCCCGTCACGTCTCATTCTTGTCAAATTAGCAGCATTGATACGAATGGAAAAGCAGGTAGACTCTAGAAATCAGCTTTTTCTGTTTGACTCTGACTCTGGGGAGCACGGCGCCCTTGAAAAGAACAGCTTGCTCCGAGGCTGTGACATTTCCATTTTATATTAGAGAGAAAGCTGGTGATGAGTTCCTCTGCAGATTTCTGCAATCTGAAATGAAGCATGCAGCACAAACCCGTCTCTGTCCACCTGTCTTCATCGTATTTGAGGGGAATCAGGGTTCTGTGTCGCTCCAACAGCAGTGTCTGCACATGCTTAAATTATGCTGATAAAGAACTTAATTATAAGAAATGTGAAAGATGGCAGGCATGGAGGAGCATTACTGCTGGATGTAAAGATGGAAGAGAAAGTCTGGACTTTTCTGGTGCTCATATTTCCATATTTGAACCCAAATGTGTGACAAACCATTTCTTACATTTGTTTATTTTATTTCTTTTTCTAATTAAGTAATTAATTTTTTATGCTTTTATTTACTTTAATTTTTAATCTACTTTTATATCATTATTACTTGTCCTTATTACATTCAACACATTTAATTGTGTACAATTTTATAATATATAATGTATAATGTATAGATTATATATATATATATATATATATATATATATATATATATATATATATATATATATATTGATATAAAATTGTTTCCAGATTTTTACCTTATTCATTTGTTTGCTTATTTATTCATTTATTTCATACTCCAGTAATTTTTTCTTTAGTTGCTTTTATTTAATCTTATTTAAGTACTTACCTTTATATTATATTATATTATTATCATTAATTTAATTCATTATTATTTTCATCATATTTCATAGTATTTAATTTTATTTCTATTTTACAACAGATTTTTCCCTAATTTTCTGTCTCTGTTTTCTCTTTTTTTCTTTCTTTCTCTGTTTATCTATAAATTGTAAAAATGTTCAGATGTTAATGGGTTAAATCTGTAAGCCTAAAAGTAAACTTTACAAGTAAATTACACAGATTTGTGTAACCAGTTTCTGAGTCAGCATCTTTAATGTAGGTCAGTACTTGTAAATAGTACAGTACTTCTATTTGAAGACTCATATTTTTTCCATCTCGCTGAGTTAATCCAGATGATTTCAGAGATGACGTGTAATTTGTTCCAGTTTCTAACAGGGTGATACAAGCTGCAACACTTATGTCTCCAGCAGGAGGTAGGGGAAATTTGTCTGAATCTTAAAAAAGAGATTATAATTCTGCTAAACCAACATTTTATAAAGTAATCTAATGACAAACATAATCATCTACTGCCATTATTCCTATTCACTTCCTCATAAATCATTTCCACAGAGGGTTTTAGGAAAAACTTGACATGTCCATCCATATTTGCTAGCCAGCAGTTATCAGTGAGACAGAATGAAAATAGCCCTCACAGACAGACATGCGGCTTAAAACCAAAGTCCCCTCATAAATAATTCCTCTTAGTGGGACCTGTAATCATCCAACAACTCACTGTTGAAAAATCATTAATAAAAAACATAAGGACTCAGGAAAGTGGACTATGATGTGCATCATGTGATTAGTAGACTGTAAAGCATACTAACCATGGTGTAGCCTCTGCAAACGGCAGTATAGGGGATTATCACGCTTACCGGAAGTCCCCAGATTTTGACACTTCCTCTTCCGGGCCATGTTAACGACAGCCGTTCCTGCTCTGTTATACTGTTTAAATCGGATAAACTCCAAACATATTTAAGTTTTCATTCTAGACTGAAATGATACTAAGGAAGAAGTGGATCAAAGCGATCGATTTGCCGCGGTGAAGGGCCGAACTTTATAATAAAACACACGTTTGTTTGTCGCCGGTGGGGCACAACACCGGCACTTCACAGCATGCTAGCATTAGCCAGTTAGCTTTTACTGACGTCCTTAACATTGTGCGTCTTAAAACACACAAACATCTGAAAATCGGGTCTGTACCCCCCCGTTTCCAGTGGAACAACCGGGGACTGCCAAGAAAGGAGACGCTTTCAGATGCTTGTGTGTTTTCAGCCGCACAAAGTTAGGCACGTCATCGAGCTGGCTAATGCTAACCTGCTAACACGACAGCAGTCTGCCGGCAACAAACAAACGTGTGTCGTTTTATTATAAAGTTCGGTCCTTCACCGCGGCGAATCAGTCGTTTTAATCCACTTCTTCCTCAGCATCACTCAGTCTGGAATGAAAACTTGGCATTGGCGTTTATCCGATTTACAAAGTTTAACAGAGTAGTAGCTGGCGGACTACTGTTAGCAGGTTAGCATTAGCCAGCTTGATGACGTGCCTAACTTTGTGCGGCTGAAAACACACAATCATCTGAAAGCGTCTCCTTTCTTGGCAGTCCCCAGTTGTTCCACTGGAAACGGGGGGGTACAGACCCGATTTTCAGATGTTTGTGTGTTTTAAGAAGCACAATGTTAAGCACGTCAGTAAACGCTAGCTGGCTAATGCTAGCATGCTGTGAAGTGCCAGTGTTGTGCCCCACCGGCGACAAACAAACGTGTGTTTTATTATACAGTTCGGCCCTTCACCGCGGCAAATCGATCGCTTTGATCCAGCTTTTGATCCAGTATTACTTCAGTCTAGAATGAAAACTTAAATATGTTTGGAGTTTATCCGATTTAAACAGTATAACAGAGCAGGAACGGCTGTCGTTAACATGGCCCGGAAGAGGAAGTGTCAAAATCCGGGGACTTCCGGTAAGAGTGATAATCCCCTATTCACCCAGCTTCAAAAATCTTACTGTCACATAAGCAGATTTTTTTTTTTTTTTTTGCTTCACTAATATGTACAATCAATTAAAAACTTTTTTGCTCCCACCGCAAGACGGAGAAGATTTTGGTACCCAACTACCTGGACTGCTTCACCTGTGACTGTTTTGAAGTTGAGGCAAACTCAGACCAGTAGTTCCCAGCCAGCATTTCCATGTGGGGCCCATATGGTTACATTTTGGCTGCATATGAGGGACCCAAGTGGGTTTGTCCACGGTTTCCATGATGGGCCCACCTGTGTTTTCCTATGTAGCCTATAGGCATGGGCTTGTACTGGGCAAATTTGCAGATCTCATCATTTAAGTCAGTGATCACCAATCCTGGTCCTCAAGGACCGGTATCCTGCTGGTTTTCCAGGTCTCCCTGCTGCAGCACACCAGAGTCAGACTCAGACAAGCTCTGGACAACTCTGCTAATTAGTCAATGATTTCAATCAGGTGTGTTGCAGCAGTGAGACATGGAATACCTGCAGGATACCGGTCCTTGAGGACCAGGATTGGGGATCCCTGATTTAAGTTACATGGGCCCCATATGACACACACACTATAAGACACACCCACTATACGACACGCCCACCATACGATATGCCCACTACATGACACACCTCTGGGCTACAAGCCACAGATTGATACACTTGGCTTGTAACCGCGATATCATTCTTTCGGTCACTACCCACAGCTCATGACCATAGGTGAGGGTAGGAATGTAGATCGACCGGTAAATGGAGAGCTTCGCCTTCTTTCAGCTCTTTCTTCAGCACGGCAGATCGATGCAGAGTCTGCATCACTGCACTGATGCGTCAATCTCCCGCTCTATTTTTCCCTCACTCCTGAACAAGACCCCGAGATACTTGAACTCCTCCACCTGGGGCAGGACATCCCCCTGCCCCCCACCGACCCGGAGAGGACACAAGGACCGTGGCCTCAGATTTGGAGGAGCCAATTCTCATTCCAGCTGCGTCACACTCGGTTGTGAATCACTGCAGTGAGAGTTGGAGATCACGGCCTGATGAAGCCAACAGAAGCACATCGTCTGCAAAAGGCAGAGACCCGATCCTGAGGCCACCAAACCAGACTGTCCCAAAATGAAACAGTCTCAGATGGATCCACTCCTGCAAAGTTACAGTGTCTGGTTTTTGAGGAGAGCAGCACCCATGTCTCAAGTCCTGTATATTGACCCCAGAAATCACCTAATATTCCTGACATTAGGCCAATTAGGCCAATGTTTGGGTCAAAGTTAAACGGTGTACCTTTAACACTGAATACCAACAGATTGGATCCAAAAAACTGGCAGTTGCATCCGTATTGTTGCCCTGTAGTTGGCAAACAATACGGAGATGTTAGGAAACAGAAATATCTCCTGGGATACGAGGTTTCTATTCCTGTATTACTACCACCTTAAATTGGACCTAACAGACTGGAAAGTGGTTGAGACATTGATGATCCATCTAAATATTGATCTGCTTCATGTTCCATCTGCATTCTGATTGTAACTGAGAGGCTCGGCATCAAAACTTCAAAACATCTGCGCTCACAATCTTTAATGACGGAGATGTTCTGCTGGGCTTGTCAGTAAAACCTGGTCTCAGGGCTTCACCTGAACTGAAGAAACCTGAGGAAGGAAGGAACTGGTCTCATTCTGTAGCTTCTTCATGGGCCTCTGTGCGCCCATGTGCGGTTCATAGATCACCTCCCAGGCTGATTAATAGAGGTGGAGTCACCACGCTACAACTTCTCGGCAGAGTAATGAGGCTGAGCTGGAGCAGAGGAGATTGTTGGGGAGTTTTAGGGGGTTCAAAGGCATGACTAATTACTCCCTGTTGGCTGTCTGATACAGAGATGAAGTTCCCTAATGTTTCTTTTCTTTTTATACACCCATTTTGCCCCATTTCCTTCTGTCTGAACATTACGTTTGCCCTATATCTGCCATTTACCAGAGTTTATGACTTGAATACATCAACACAACTACTGCTACCAAAACCCAGAACATGAGTGTTTTTGTGGCTCAGCTTTGCCTCCTAATGCTTGTTGTTTATCCAACACTCTGCAAGTAAACCGTTTTTACACCCTGCTTACAATATGTATTAGAGATAACTAAATACTTGATATTCTGCGCCGGCATAAACCCCATAACAATCCATTTAGCTGGTTGTGGGGGGTGTTCAGCATCCAGAATATTGATATAATTGTGATGGCCTGCGGTTAGCGGCTGATAGTTCAGCCACACAGCCGAACAGATGCTGTGAACACAGAAATTAAAATTCATGTGCAGCGGCTGGGGGATGAGGCGAGATTAGAAATGAAGCAAATACTGATATCGGTGACGTATTGAGGGCCATTATCGGCGCTCACAGGCCAAGGCCAGTTCTACAAATTATGCTGGGCCCGCTGTGCCACTTCTCTATTCTGCTCCTTTCATGCTTGTCTTCATCCCTCGCCTCTTCTCCCTCTTTTGTTAGCTTTTCTTTAATGCTCTGCTATCAAACAAGCTTTTCTTCAGTTTTCATTTTCATGCCTCTCTTCTCCATCCTCATTTATATTTTCAATATATAATTCAAGTTTCTTTTCGTTTAAAGTTATTCTTAGATTTTCTTTGCTCAGTTGTGGCTTTACAGCAGTTTCAAAACTTTCCATCTGAGGGTAATATACATCTTTAAGAGAGAAATGGAGGGAATATCTCCACAGAATTAATATTGAATGACTTTTTTAGCCTCTTCTGCTTACTGTTCATTGGTTAAAAACTCATGTTTTTCATTTAATAAAGAAGATGTGTAAAATAAACTTCATTTTAAAGGGTTTTCTCTTTCTTCCATTTTCATTGTGCTGATGAAAACCTAATAATAAGCATCATTCAGTTCAGCATTCATGCGCTTTATCCTTGTGCTTTATCTTAATTTTCATATTTTTTTTTACATAACTGAACAAGTGAAGCTTAATATTGGCTTTTTTTTTCATCCAACTCTTAAAGGAATAGTACACCCACAGAATGACGGCCGCATTTGAGATATTAAAAAAAGTGCTCAAGAGTCTTGCTCAGCATGAGGGGGAGTAGAAAATGAATGTACATCAATCTGTGGGTGTACTATTCCTTTAATTTCCGATACTGATAGCAACCGGTAAGACATTTATGTAGGTTTTCTACTTCTTTTCTACTTCTCCACAAAATGAAAACATCATACCTACACAACTCAGGTTATATCTCATATTTTGCCATTCTGAGTTAGAGGAGATGTAGCTGAGGAGTTTACATGCCCTGGAAAAGTTGTGTCAATAAAACAGCAAAAACTGATACTGATCATTTCCACTATTACATCTTAATAAGAGATGTTCAATAATATCCACCTATGATGTCATTGGCCAATATCGGCATTAAAATGTGATGTCAGAAAATATCAGTATCAGCTTTTCGGCTTAAACTATGAAAATCTCATGAGGTTTTGTTCCATTATGAAATCTCGCAACATCTTGTTCCTTCAGCAGCGGTCCAGCATGTAGAAAAGTCCCTGTTATTGAGGAAGAACTTCGTATCCCAGCATTCCTTTCAGAGTCATGTGACTACGGTGCAGCTGCTGCGGCTACAGACTGACTTGCTTTGAAGCTGCTTATAATATGTCTGGTTGTTGGTTAAATTACCAAGTTGTCAGAAACATTAGAATTAGCCACATGTTGGCTAATACCTGCAAGTATCTGATATCTGGCAGCCAGATGTCCAACATGAACTCCTCTGGCTGAGTTGAGGATATTTTGGGATCTTTGCTCTCAGAGCAGAATATAGTTGTATCTCTTAAAATATGAGACACATAACTTCACAGTTGTCTGCAAAGATCGGCATTGGTTGGTATCGGATATTGAAAATTAAGAGTTGAACAATATCTGTAAATCAGATATCAGTAAAAAAAAAAAAAAAAAAAAAAGGTTAATATAGAACATTCCTAATTTCAATGCCAATTTCGGCCAATAACAACGGTCAGCTGCCAGTGAAATAAGTTGAAATTGACAAAAGTAATGATAAATAAAAATTCTATGAACATCATGACATTGATTTTGTTTTGTAGTTCAAGAGACATATTAAAAACAAACAAAAAATATAACGAGTAAACAAGCATGATGGGGCTGAACTAAAATTAAAAAAACACTGAGGCAATCACTGCAACAAAGTGTTTTCGGTATTTCACTAAAATATAATTTAGTAAACTTTCATTTACTATTACTTTTTCCGTTTCTTGTTATTTGAATTTCTATAGTGAATTTAGTCTTTCCTTTAACGGGAGGGGATGTAAACTTTCAAGCACAACTGTATGTTTGACTGTAGTGAGAAGTGCTCATTTGAAAGGCGCAACTGCAGTCAGGACTTAACATGATGCTGCAGTAGTTCCATTAATATGCACGCTAGCCTGCGTCTGCAGGCTTTAGGTCGGCTTCACTGTTGGTAAAAGGTTCACTCTTCTTTTACCAGATTCATCTAAACTTTGGGAAACTCTGTGTAAAGGCCCATAAAATCTGAAATGAAGTGTTATTGCAAAAACAAAGTAATTTATCATACTAAGAAGGAATGCTAGAAGTGAAAAAAAGGTGCTTTAAGTGCTAAATCACTGCAGAAATAGAGCGTCACCTGAGTATGCAGTGCTCCTCATCCCTACAAACCACTTGACCATTAGTGCTCCCTGCAATCTTTACTGCTGTTTTCTGTGCAAAAGCCCAGATAAATCTGTATATTTCACCTGCACGGCATCAAACAGCCACTCTCAAATGATGGCTATCTCTGCTGCAGTCTGTTCACTGGAGATATAAATCATATCTCAGATGTCCTTCAGTTTACTGAGCGCAGTCGATATTCTACAACCAATTTACTGCCTTTGTTCAGCTCCTCCATCTGCTGCTCCTTATTCCACGCAGTCATTTAGAATGGGGATGGTACGTTTCTGTCCAGTGTCCTTCATAGAAGATGCTGTTGCTATAACAACCTCTCTAAGTCCATTTGGTCATTAGTTTAGCTGAAATTGTCCTCTACTGGCTGGCTAAACTGACCGGACACGCCCATCTTAACCCCGCAGTCACCAGTAACAGATCAGATGGTCTGAGCTCATTTGCATGCACGTCTTTAAACATTCATTCCTGCACACTTGTTTCCCAACGGGTTTCCTTTTGATTATAACACAGCGATCTGGTTCAAACTTGAGGTCGACTTCATTTGCACACCAATAAATCCTACAGATGAACTTGATCCGCCCTGACATGGAAAAGTGAAGCATTTCATTTTCTAATCTGCTGACTTGTTGTGGTTTCAACCTCATATCCAACTTCATTTTCCAAACACGAAATGAATTCGACCCAAAGCTCTCCTTAAAGGATCCAAACTACAGAATCGTAGCAAGATAATCCCTGCAGCTTGCATTGGAATCAGCTCATGTAGACACTGAGTTTTTTTCAACGTTGGAAAAGATTAACAGCTTCCTCTTCAGTCATGAACGACAAAGAGGTTAAAACTCCATTCAGCATGCGGAAAGCCAACACAGAGAGAGGCACCGCTCACAAAAGACCTTGAAGTCACTGTGATGTTTGCAAGGCTGTTTCATCTTCTCTGTTCAATATTAATTGTATCTAAAGGCACTTCTGAGAAGACGAAGGAGCTTTAGACATGAGAGGGAAGGCCTGAAGAGGACAAAGCAACTCTCAGAGGTGCTGCCACAAACTGTTGGAAACTTTAAACTATGTGCAAATCAAAGTGAGGCAGATGGAAATAAAAGTGCATGCCTGACATTATTAAAAGAGAAGACACAGAAAGTATATGTTAGATGCACAGGTGCTACAAATTTTACTGCTTCCCCCGGTTCACTTGCATAAACATGTATGAACATTTCAGTACAAACCAATAAAGTTAAGACCAAAGAGGATTTTGAATTTAAGTCGCATCAAATCTACGCTGACATCAGGTTGTTGGGAAACAGACTGGGTTAATTTATAAATAATAAATAACTTAAGTCACACGTAGGGGGTCAGGAAACATTAGTTTTGATTGATTCTGAATCAACATGAAAGAGCTTTTAATAGAACACCCATTAATCTCATCAATATGGTGAATATTTTGTTAAAATTGAGGGTGTGAACCTGATATTAACAAGTAAAGTCTGGGATACACTGTGCAATATTTTCAATCGTTGCTCGCAGCTCCAACTCAAATTGTGTAAATCAATTGCAGAGTTCAAAAGTTCACAGCTTGCTTGTCCTCACACTGTACGAACCGACGCTCAGATGCGATCTGACTACTCACACTGTACGTCCTCAAAGACGGGTCGGGGTCTTGAACAATCCTGACATGCAACGCATGAGGTAGGCTAGTAGTAGACTTGTAGTTCTCAAGACCGGTCTTGGTATCGAGACCGGTTTTAAGACCGCTTTTTCATTGTATTGGTTCGTCATGGCCTCAGCAGTCTTTGGTCTCGGTCTTGGTCTCTGGTTTCTCGGTCTCACAATGTCTCGGACTGGCCAAGCGGTCTTTAAGGGATTTGTAACCTATAATTTCCAGGCAGGCACTGTTTATTTTATATTTCATTATACACCTCTTCAAATACCAAATAATAAAATGCCATTTTTATACTAAGCAGCTGAACCCAGTATGGTGCTTAGGTTCTACAACTCATGCAAAATGGCAAAAAAATAAGGGTTTTTTGGTCTCGGTCTCGGCCTTGGTCTTGGTAGTGTTTTGGTCTCGGTTTAGGCGGACTTGACTACAAGTCTAGCTAGTAGTAGAAGAAGAAGAAGAAGAAGACAACAACAACAGCAGCAACAGTATGCTATCACCAAGAAAACGTGCTGCCTTGGTGATTTGTGCTCTTCTTTGTGAAGAATTCGTCAAAGCAAGGCGACAATGTCGTGTGTGGATGAAGAACTGGCTGACCAGACGTGGGCTGTACGGTCTGTCGGTTCTACAATGAGAACTCCTTCCAAATGACAAGTCAGGTCGCCATGCTGCCTCTGGTTTACTTCCGATTTTGTTCCGTGCAGCCAAAATGTGAAAATCTCAGAGGAATGAGTTCTCAGTCTGGTTTTGGCGCCACTTCAACATGCAATTCACTCACAAGCCAAGACCAAAATATCAAACAGGTTTGGTTTTCCTGCGACCCACGATTTCTGGTCGGGAGCTCGTCGTGAGGTGCCAATCGCCTCTCGTGACCCCCTTGTGTACTGCACGATGCACAACTCACGATTTGGCCAAAACTCTGCTCAAAAACAGCCAAAAATCGCACAGTGTATGCCGGGGTTAAACTAGTACCCATGGGTGAAAGCATATCTTCAGGAGGCAGAATGTGTGAGAGAAGCATCTTTATGAGACTCTAGTAGGCCCACAACTAGGCTTTACACGATCAGGATTTTTGGGGCCAATCACCGATCAGAGAGTTTTAAAAAACGAATCACCGATCCGATCATGTGAGGAAGCAAATATATCTATTTAAATAGCTCGTTTACCTGTATTTATGCAGTTTACTGAGTATCATAAGAAGGATTTTTGTTTTCATTTTTTGTCCTGAACTGAGATGAAAAGGTTCAACATCAATAACCTCTAATGAGCATTCAGGTTTAATCAGGACAAACAAAATAATTTGAGCCAGTGGCACAAATAACAGCCCAACTTAAACAGTCATAACTGAAATTATTTACAGTCACAGTGCAAATGAAGGCAGTAATGCTGCTTCAGAAGTTGAGGCTCACATCTAATGACGTCATATTAGTAGTCAAACTAATCGAGTGACTGTTTCCTCAGAAGAACCTTGACGTGAGAACGAACAACCCGCTGCAGCTCAAGTAGTCCGGTATCGGTACAGTAGGCTGGAATATATTTGCTGTGGACGCATGCGTCAGCGTCAGGAGCGTTTGTGTACATACGTGCTGGAGCACGCGGTGGCCAAAGCGCTCGACACTGGAGGTCTCCGCCGTCTGGAGTCCTGTTACTTACAGTCTCTGATGGAGACACGGAGACAAACACTTGTGCTGCAACAGTTTAAGGTAAACTGTTGTTTACGGAAATGCAGGAAATGCGCTGTGTCCCTTCAGTCTAAGAGCTGACATGTTTGCAACCGGCGTCGCCATCCTTTACGTGTGGCGTATTTGGGATTGTAAAAACTTTATTGTCCAACACAAAGTGACAGAACTCACGACAATAACGCCACGAAGACATAAAACACATACTAGTGAGTACGTGTCTATTCTGCTTTGTTTGTTTACTTGTTTTCTAAGTTTAATTGGTGTAAATGAGAGTTTTACCGGAGCAGATTCAAAAGGACAATGACGTCATTGATCGGAGAATGAAAAGTTTAGGACCGATCAGAAAATTAGAAAAAAATGTGAAATATCGGCCGATCCGATCAAACCGATCCGATCGGTGGAAAGCCTACCCACAACAGTGACAAGCTGGGGAACCACTCACTGAAAGCACACTCACTGGTCTGTCTGGAGAGGGGGATAGTATTAGATCTGCCGGACACTTGGATTGGTCAGTTTTAATAGCTGTGTTTGTTTTCCAAGTACTGACCTTAACTTGTTCTTTTTTGGGGGGGTGTGTGTCTGTGTGTGTAGTTAAAAAAAGGAAATATTCTTGTAAGTCATCACTCTCACCAGAAAATATATATTATAGCCAACAACACAAACATGTCATTTATGTAATGCACAATTTACATGTACTAACAATCCAGAGGAAGTTAATCCTTAGAAAACGCTGTTGTCAACAGTTTCTCAGGAATGACCGTGCGTAACTCTGTGGGGTAAATTGTGATGGATAGTTAACCCTTTAGGTGATCTACAGATGTTTTCCAGGCATCTGTATCCCGTTCAGGTGGCTTACAATCCAGCCGCAAAATGTAGTCCTTATTCCAAGAGTATACATGGTAAATCTATAAAACGTGAGCCATATCACACCATAACTTATCACATTTTCATTGTAAAAAGATCATTATCACTATGTTGCAAAGACTTCTATTTTAACCCAGAAGTGACGATGAAGCCACTTCCTGTCAAACTTTCAACCAATCAGAAAACTTAAGTTGATGGTTCAATCAGGAGCAGCCAAAGATCAACAAGTGAGCAGAAACATATGTGTGTCTGAAAAAAACAAAATAATGATGACAGAAACTATTTTACCACCAAAACATTTTTTTCTCAGTGTTGTTTCTATTGTTTCATTAAAGTAAACAGCTGTTCAGATGTTCCAGGTGTCAATAAAGTAAGAAAATACTGGCATCAAAGTTTTTTTTCCACTTGAAGTGCCTTGTTGCACAAAAAGATAGTTTCCTCCATTTTTTGGCCAAAAGCAGCATTTTTGCTGCAACTAGCCTATGCTCCACTGCAGATTACTAAAGAACAGAAAAAGCTATAAACAAACAGTTTTTTCCTCTTGAAAGAGGAGAGTCTAAACTTTCCTTTGGTAGTTTCAATGTTTCTGTAGTCCAAGGATTCAATACTTTGCTGGTCCTGAAATATGAGCAAAAATGCTCCAAAACGCTTGCAGTATGGGGCAGTCTGTTGTAACTCTGGCTGGCAGCTAAAGAGTTAAACAGGTGGATGTTTTACATGTTTTAAATTAAACAAGGTTTTTAAGGGTTAATTCTTGCTTTCCATTCAGAGGACATATATTGGCGATGCTACCGCTAACTTCAAATCAGCAAAAGCAAAGACAAAAGCTATCAGAGAGGAATCAGAAACTGACCAATCAGATGGGAGAACTGATGCTTACTCTGCTGGGTTTTCTGATGTGTACTTTGAAAGAAAAAGTTCAGACTTAGTATTGCAAGCATCAAATATGAAAATAGTGGTAAAAGTAAAATTTTTACAATTATGTCGACCCAGAACAAACCAGACTGGTGAATATTTGATCTGTATATAAGGTAAATTACCACATGTTTAATTATGGATAGACATGCCCCAAATCTGCAACTGGTCTGAATCATGAGCCAGTTCGTGAAATGGAGCGGTCTATAAAGTTAACCTGATTTCTGCAACTGCTTTAAGACACGTCTGAAAGACAGTTCAGATTCATCCAACTCTGGTTTTATAAAAAAGCAACATAAAATCACATGCAATCATAAAATGACAAGACAGAAGTTGGAAGAAAAAAAATATACATCCACCTATAGCTAAATTCACAATAGTAATTCAAATAAAAAGAAACTAAAAAAGTAATAAATAAAAATTTACAAAATTATAATTTAGTAAAATAAAAAACTGATTTTGAATTTTGGTTTAAAATACTAATAATAAAAAAACAAAGAAAACTGTTCCAGACAAATTAGAGCATCTTCCTTATGAAGAGGGGACCAAAATACCTGCAGACGTCTAACTGGAGGTTACAGAAAACACCTGATTGTCTCAAAGTGTTGCTCAGCAACATCTTAACTCAGGAGCCTCATCATGCGTGTTTGCTTCATTTTTTGTTCTTAATGTTCCTGTTGAACCACAATATAAAACCAGTGTCAAGATTTTCATAAAAGCTTATTTATTACTTTTGCCAATTTCAAATTATTTCACTGACATCTGATATTTGTTCTGTCTTTAATGGAAGGATATGGAAACTTTCAAGCACAAGTGTATATGGAAGAGGTAAATGCATAACAGCCGTATAAATAAAATAAGTCCAAAGATGGATTTACAGATGCTGAACATCAGTATTGTGATGAGCTCCAACAACAAGCTTGAGTTTGCTTTTTATTCTATATCATCTTTGGAGCCATTTAGGATTATAAAATGTAAATTTTATTTAAAATTAGCTCTTTTTACTGAAATGTAAATAACCAGGATCCCCCTTCTCCTCTGCTTTCCTTCTAAAGAGGAAACACTCATGTAGAAGTAATTAATACTCTCCACACACCAGCTTATCGCTGTCCACACCTGGAGAATGGACCGCCTTCATCTCAGCTCTCATCTGGTTGTTTTTCTTTCCATGTCTGCATTTCTTTACATGAATCGTAATAATCTGGCAGTGCTAATCCCAACAATAATTCCCCTGTCTGATTGCATAATCCAAACCTTCCTCCTGTTGTCAGGGTTCAAGGTGTAGCTACAGAGATGATGTGCAGCAAAGTAAAGGAGACTGTAAACGTCAGAATGTCACTTAAAACAATGAAAAGACTTATAACGATAACATTTCTGCTTTTCCTTTAAAGATTTATTGTACATCTTCTACTGTATGTCACCAGAACGCAGCTATCTTACTCCATGTACTCTGATAATAACCACTTTAAATCCTTTTAAATTGTTATTTTTAATGGTATGTCTTCTAGTAAAATATATTTGATCTAAATCTGACTTGTACAGAATCAGAAAAAGAGAAATGACGACGATACCAAGCAGGCTGCTTTGTAGTATTTGGGTTTTCTTTCTGTATTCTTTCTGTACTGATCAAGAGTTTTGAATTTCCTCTCAAGGTCTTTTTTTTCATTCATTGTTTTCTTGGATGCATGTTTGTTTTTTTGTTGTTTGTTTTAGCTGCGGTTGCTGTCTTCCTGACGGTCCCATGGGACAGAGGATACTAGATTATTTTGGCTAGTTTGTACCTTATTCAATTACTTTATGTAATACTTTCAGGTTTTATATACTTAAATTATGTGTTTCTTTATTTTTTGTATAATTTTTCAATAAAAAAAAAAGTATAAAATATTCATCAAAAAAAGGAAAAAGGGAGAAATGAGGGAGAAATATTGGGGAGATGCGTGTGCTGGTGTTGATTTCAGTCTTTAGTGGGGAAATAATCAGTCTCCATGATGAAAACACACGAGAATCAGACTGAAAGCTTAGCCTGATGACCTGAGTTAAACAGTGACCACATGTGGGAGAAACACAAAGAAAATCAGAGATTCTGTGATTTCATCCTGTTGCCAGGGTAACTAAAGGACCAAATGCAGGTCAAACCGAGTGGAGGACAAAGACGTACATTTCTGTGCAGATTCCTGCATGCAGTGGTCGCTACATCTCTGTATAATCTGATGTGGAATGATTCACAGAGGATTGAACTGAAGTCAGAGCATCTCAAAAGTTGCCATTCTGAAGATGTGGCAACTTTTCAGGTTGTGTCAACCTCCAGAGAAACTCCTACAGTCAGCATCCTTTTGCTTTGTCACATCATCTTTCCGCCTCTGCTGCAGTTTCTCTCACTTCACCTCCGCTCTGCCCTCCCTGTGCCACCTCATTTCTTATTTTACTGCACACATCAGGAGTGTCGGGGTGCAAAAGCGACCCTGCAACTTTCTCCTCTGACGTCACTGTCGGATAAAACAGGAGAGGATCAGTTTGCATCCCGATCCGAGAGCTACAGGTGGTTGAATGCACTTTATTTCTAGACGCAGGAGTGCATCAGTGTGAGCATGCGGCTTGATTTTTGCTGTGATGGAGACATGGTGTAGGATTTCTGTGCGTAGGAGGGACCTCACATGGCATCAGTGGGGAGAGGCAGCAGTGATGGCAAAGAAGAATGAGGGAAAGAGAGAGATGAGACTCAAAAAGGAAGAAATCCAGTAAATTAAAAAGATGAGGGTGATGAAGATGCCAGTCGTTCTAACCGCTGGAAGTGAGACGAGTAAGGAGAGGCAGCTCAGGGAAAGTTACATTAAGATGCATCATGTTTTAATTCACCTTTTCAAAAAGACTTGGGAAAACACTCACCATGAACTGGACATTGTCAAATCCATTTGCCAGCAGGTGGTTCTCATACTGGACCAGGCCGATGGAGTCCAGCCACTGGCCCACGGACTGCAGCGGGCAGCGGGGACCTATGAGGGGGTGGAGGGGTAAACGCTTCAGTAGGGAGTAGCCATCCACGCGGTAGCAGCGGCAGTCCGGCTGAGACAGCTGGCACTGCCACATCATGTTATGGCGGGCAAAGTGGCTGTCAAAGGAGCCCGCCATGCTTCTGGAGAGGGGTTCGGCAAAGCAGCAGGGGGAGGAAGATGAAGGGAGGGCAGGTAGGGGGGGAGGGGGGGCGAAGGGAGAGAGAGGCTAGGCAAGGGGCATGGTGGGAATAGAGGGGGGTCAGCATGCAAGGGTGCAAGCGGGGGGGGGGGAGTGTAGGTGTCCAGATGTGGTCTGAATCCAGGAGGAGGAAGAAGGGCTGAAAGCTGAAGTTGTATCCAGAAAAGAGCTCCTGTCCTGGGGGTTAAATCCTGCCGGACCTGGGCAAGTAAAGATCCGCAAGCAGCAGCGACGGCACAGCAGTCGCTTTCCTTTCAGCTGTTGCGCTCGCTCGGAAGCTTGTGTGTGTGCAAGAGAGAGAGAGAGAGCGAGGGAGCGAGGGAGCTGCTGCGTGTAGATTTCTCTTTATCAAGTACTCCCACTCTCATCTGTATGCTTCTGCAGCCTCCTCTCTTTCCGTCTCTGCCTCCCTCCTTCGCTCCCCCTCTCCCTTGTCTCCCTCCAGTCTCTATCTCCCCTCAGCGGCGATCGACACCCCGCTCTATCTGCCGCTCTACATATATCTGGCTCGCTCAGCTGATAATAGCCATCACAGCAGCTCCAGCTTCTTTGTCTTCAAACCGAGCTCCCTCCCACTCACACACACACCGTCCTGACTGTATGCATGCAGCCCTATATATACACATGTTTGTGTGTGTGTGTGCGCGTGCGGGTGTGTGTGTGTGGTGTGTGGAGGGGGCTGAGCTGCTTTGGCACAAACTGGATTTCTGCCTGTGGTAACCATGGCTAGAAGCAGCTTTGCATTGATGGATGAAAAGAGGAGGAAAGAAGAGGGGAGAGGATCAGGAGGCGAAGCGATGGGGGAGTTAATACTGGGAGAGAGGGTGACTGCAGCAAACACAAACGACTCCAGGAAGACTCAAGGTTAAAAACAGGAAAAAAACAGGTATTTTATGTGCATTAAAACAGCTTACATTACATGCAAGAAACAAGACAATCCCTAAAATTACAAATAAGGTTAATTTCATAGATTTGTCATCAAATAAAAACATCTTTCATTTGTAGCTGAGGAAATTTCTGAATTTCTTTAGCATCTCACCTCAGTTTCTACCTAATTACTACAATACCCTGACCCCAAATGGACAAATAAATCTGCTTGTTGCCTTTTTTGTTGAATCATTCTACCAATTTCAAGAGTTCATCTTTCTGAAAGCTTAACTTGATAAATGGCTGTAATAGCGAGCAGGCTGCCAGCAAGAACACTCCGTTTCCCAGTCTGCCCATACCAATGACTGTTACTGCGTCCAGGATTGTTAGACCCCCCCAGACTGCATGGGGAAGAGGATGTGCACCATGAGAGCTTTTACGAAGTATCAATTTCCTGAATCTGCGAGTGTGAGCTGGCAGCCCTCTACCTAATTGTTCACAGAGCTGCAAGTGGACGAGCCCTTCATCTGAGGCCATTAAACTTTTGTTAGCACTTTTTAATAGGTCCTTTTAGATTTCACCTTCCACTTGATTTTCAACCAAAATAATCTAAAAATAGTTATTTTAGTTTGTTTTCATAATTTCTGGTTTACAGGAAGTGGAGACTTGAACTGAATTTATGAATTTCAACAATCACATGCAGAAATAAGTTGCCTCTTCTCCACATTTCCAACATCACACGTGTGCCTCAGCCATGATCCCGTCTTTATGGCAGGATATTTTTTCTGACCCTTACAGTGTGTTAATTGATTTCATTTTATGTGGATACAACAGTTTTCAGGGTCGATTCCAGCTTTTTTTTTTTTTTTTACAATAATTTTGCCTCAGAAGGGCTGAAGATACAGAAGAGAGAAAATTGGTTGTTTAAGCAATATTTCTATGTGCAACACCAATAAGAGAAGAGTTGGAATACAGCAAACACAGATGCATTGATGAGGGTTCAGATGGAGGAAGTGTGCACTTTGTGCCCAATCATGGAGCCGATCTGGTAGGAAAGACCAAGTGGCTAGAAGATGTCATCCCGAGGCCACACGTTAGAAAGTTGTGGTTACGGATTAATGATGTGAGGGAACAAGATAATTACAAGATAATTAATTGAGGCTACTAGCTAAACTCATATATGAATGCTTCTAATATCATAACTGAGTCCTCAAGAGCTGCAGTCTTGCCAGTTTTAGATGTTACGCCTAATTCAAATCAATGATCCATTTAGTTTGAATCGTGTGTTGGAGCAGGGAAACATCTAAAACCTCCAGGACTGTGACTCTCTGGGCTCAGCTGAACAGTTTAACTACAAAACAACAAACTTAGACGGGGCACCGGGTACATGATATGTTTCATTCATTGTGGGATCTGTTGGGAATTTTAACACATCACAACATGATTTATCACAGCAGGACTTAGGTAAGTGACACATAATTCAGATGTTGAAGGCAGAGACTGGGACCAGGACAATGGGAGAGTTGATTATTAGTAACGTGCACATGTCATGCTTAAGTTGTTCCCTCGTGTCACTGATCTGTGCCTACGCATTATTAAGTCACGACTGTGGGAAAATGTGGCCACGAGTCCATCTTCCTTTCTGTCAATGTCATGGCTTTGTATGATTTCCACAATGCAGAAAAAAGAATGTATCTTTGTCTCGCATGTAAATTTGCTTGATGATCTGAAACATTTAAGTGTGACAAACATAAGAAATCAAGAAATCAGGACGGGGCAAAAAACTTTTTCACACAACTGTAATTAGAGTTTGACAATGAAAGTGGAATCACTTGTAAAATCATAGAATTTGGTGGGGTTCACTCACATGTGTGATCTAAGAGTTTTTAGGGTGTCTGAGCCAAGAAAAGCTGAATCTCCCAGAAGTTCATCAGTGGCCAAAAGATCAAAACCAAAGAAAGTAAGAAATTCAACAATATGAGGGTCTTTCAAAAATGACAAAGCTCCAATAAAGGCTTTTATATGCAAAAAATAAACAGGATATTTAGGATATTTTCTTATTGAGCTGATGAAATTTTACACATCCAGCACATAATTCAACATGTGCCCTTGGAAAAAATAAGTCACATTGTAAAACACTGAATTCTGAGGGGAAAAAACATGGAAAACCCTGAAATTAGACAAAAATAAAACTGAATTTGGGAAAAAAACAAACATGTTTTTCATAAGGCCCTAGTTTACAGTTGAAAAGCATGGGAAGCTGCAGAGCTGGATGCAAACTCGAAGGTCACATTTCCATCCAGTATACCACAGTTATGTCACACATGCGTTTTCCAGAAGGCCAAAAACGGCCACTATGCACCACCAGCAAGGACAAGATGGGAGATAAGTTAAGCATATGCAAGTCCAATGCGGAGGCTTGATACTACAGTTTATTGAATATTCAGTTTATGCACATTAAAATATAATAAAAGGTGGAAACAGAGAAAAAAAGACTGCATGGCAGAGAAGTTGCAGTTATTATGACATCCCAAGGATGAACTTTCTAGACCTGCAGAAATGACAAACTGTGAGATTAAGCTCTGATCCATTCAAATCAATCCAAAAAGTCAGATTCACACACACATAGAAGCAGACACCCTCATACATACTTGTGTGTGGTTTACCTGAGGTGTCCTCCTTGATATCCAATCCGCTGCCTATTCCCGCCCCGATAGAACTCATAATCTTGTCAATCTGAACAAATGAGAGAAAGACAGATGAAGAGTTAGAGAGGTGTCCAGCATGTCTGAGGGACAAAACTTCCCAGTAATGAGGTGAACCCCTCTTACTGGATTAAAATGCTACATAAAGCGATCATTATGGCAGCCAGCATGTTCGATGTCGCTCATTTCCCCTGCGAGTTGACAAAAAGAAAAGAGCAGAGAAATTCACGGCAAAGTGAAGACGAAGCTGCTTTGGCTTAATTAGTGAATGACTGCTGGGCGTAGCACGGTGGACCTGCTGCTAGCACCTGAACTACAAAACCAGCACATCCTTTCAGACCAGCTGGCTCACCTCAGCTCGCAGAAACACTCGTGTCTGCCAAAAGCAAACACCGTTCACACCTAGACGGAGGACAGCGTTGCATCGGCACGAACAGCCTCTGCACACAAAGCCAGTCTGCATTCTTTCAATGCAACGTTGCAGCAAACAGTTGGGGTCATGTAGGTTTACGCAGCGGTACGCTGTGAATATGCCGTTACAGGTGGTCTTTATAATGAGGCAACAGAAGAAGAAGAGGAGGACGCGGTGACTGGCAGAGGCAGCAGCATACGAGCAAACTGGCAGCAACCAAAGCAGTCGAGTAGAAATTAGTGAAGAGCACAGTAATTACAACTGTGGTAGAAGCTCCTGGCAAACATGCACCATCTTTCCCCACCCCCTCCCACAACTACACCGCATTTACAAACAAACAGCACTTAGCAGTAAAGGTATGGAATATGAAGCTATGATGAAATGAGATGGGAAGGGGAAGGAAATGTTGGTGTATTTGTCGCTGGAGACGACTTTTGGCTGAAACTGATATAGAACTTCCTTCTTTTCTTCCGGTGGTGAGTAAAACGCTTGTACTGGGAACATTGTGAGCTTTGCTCAGCCTGATATGTGTGTTACCAGCAAGGAGCAGCAGGAGGTTCACAAGTGCATCATCTTTTTGTGTGGATAAAGTGGTTCAAGGGGAGCCACGACCCCCAAAATAACATACTTTGGTATGTTATGGTTAATTGACTGAGTGGCTAATTGTGTAATAACATTTCAACATGTGGCCATCCTCTTAATGTCTACATTTAGATTAGTCTACTACAGAATAACCCAACGGGCGTTTTGTGTGTTGCGCCATCTTGCAGTGCTGCCATTGCTTGGGGAGCAAGTCCTAATTACTTTGTAACTGCCAACATGGAAAGCAGCATAAATATCTGGATTGACATAATTGGACAGTCATCTAATGTAATGACAACCTGTAGCTATGTTATCTGACGATTTATAAAGTATTCTGACATTTTATTTTATTTATTAATCTATTTTTATTTTACATCGGAATTATTCATCTCCAGAAACTGGCTTTAATGACAAGCCACACTTGAATAACATGCACATCTCGTGAAGTTTAAAAAAATCAAACTCTTTCAAAGGTGGTTACTTTTCTATTATATCATATATTTGGATTTTGGTATTGTTTAAGACCACGTAGCCTTCACATGTCCTGCAGATGAAACTAAAGGCTGCAGGACACCGTCTTCCTGATCCGTTTGTGTTTCTGACTGAATTGATTTTATAATCTGGTCCCAACGTTGCCCTGATCAGAGCAAATAACGTTATATTTCACAATATCTCCCAGATTAGTTATTAACTCTCAGAAACACCACAGCTGTCTCTGTTAGCATTAGCTAGCATGATAATGTTATGCATCACTTTTGTTAGCATGGATACGTGAAATAAAGTGTAAGATTAATGTGTGTTTATCATAATTTATCATGTCTTTGTTGTTGGAGATTAAATCCAGTGTTTTCTCCACCGTGGCGGCAAGTTATTCCTCCTCTGCTCTGTGTCCAATATTCCTCCCTGATACGAACACACTGACATCAGTGGACTGAGCAGCAGAAACGTCAAGTTTTGTCACAGACAGCAGAAATCTTCATGAAATAAATGTCCGTGATCTTCTTGTTCACTTATTACCACATTAAAGTTTTCTTCTGATGTTCCAACAACCAGAAATGTGACAGTCCTTCCAGATTTCCTCCATGTTGTTAAGAAAAAAAAAAGTCTGATTCTCATCTGTTCTCATTCAACATGTACAGAAAGGCTCCCGTAGTAATGGTGGACAGTCTAGTCGTGACGTTCTGCTGTGTTTCCAGAAGCTTCTGCAAATAAATCTGCAATGTCACCAGATTTATTTGCATCCTGTTGCATCAATTTTTCACCAAGATCTTGATGATGATTGTAGAGTCTGACCACAGCACATCCCAAAGATTCTCAATGGGGTTCAGGTCTGGACTCTGTGGTGGCCAATCCATGTGTGAAAATGATGTCTGATGATCCCTGAACCATCTTTCACAATCTGAGCCCGATAAATTCTGGCACGGTCATCTTGGAATATGGCCGTGCCATCAGGAAAGAAACATCCATTGATGGAATAACCTGCTCATTCAGTATATTCAGGTATCAGCTGACCTCATTATCTGAGCACACACTGTTGCTGAACCTGGACCTGAGCAACTGCAGCAACCCCAGATCATCACACTGCCCCCACAGGCTCATACAGTAGCACTAGGCATGATGCCAGTTTTTCATAATGCGTTGGACTGTTCTGAACCCAGTTTCAGTAGTTTCTGCATCTCCTTAGAGGGTTTCCCCTCTTGATGCCAATGATTTGACCCTTCTCAGACAGACTAACATCTTTTCCGCGACCACCGATGTGTCTTTCCACATGGTTGTTCAGGAAATGAGAAGCAAGTCATTGCACCAGTTGGGGTTAAATAACTTGTTGCCAGCTGAAAGATAATCGCCCATGCAGTAATTATCCAATAGGAGGCTCGTACCTATTTGCTTAGCTAAATCCAGGTGGCGACTTTTTTTTTGGGCCAGGCAGTGTATTAATCTAATAGGTTTCTCTGTGATTTGGACAGAAATGACACGTTATTTGGTGGTATTTCTTTCTTGGATGCATTCCATTTCCTTTTTGGTGAAGAATGAGGCTGCAAAGTAGGTTTTCCTACCAAATGATTATGTTTAAGATTATTCATAAAGCATTAACTCTGGAATCAGGGTGATCAGGGAAAGTTTCATTTAGGTCTTTATGAAAAATACGTAAATGGCATGGTGGGGGTGGTTCTTAATTAATCGGAAATACTAATCCTGTCGGTCGGTCGGTCGAATGGATGGACGACAGATGGATGGATGGATGGATGGATATAGGATAGGAATATTGGACACATGTTCCCTACTGTGAATATTTTTGAAGATTGTTAAAACTCCACATTGAAGGGACGTTACAATCTGCAGATAAAATGAAAATCCTTTGGTTCGAAACAAAAAAAACTAACAATTTACAAATCTGTACAATCATCTTATATAAATGTCCCCTGACCAGAATCTGAACGAACTTCATCTGAGATAAACCCCAGCTTTTGTTCCAACACCTCCTTAGTGGTTACATCGTGGACTGTAGAGTCAGGATTTCACCACAGATAAATAATAACCTTCTAAACAACTACAATGTCTGCTGATATCAAAGTAGGGGCATATTAAAAGACAAATTGAAAATATATGTTGCATTGCCTTGGAGCTTGTTGCACTAATGAGCGTCTTCTGATGACTGACGGCCACGGTACGTCCCACGTGGATCGCCTCTTGCAAACAGTGCAACTCTTTCCTGAGCTCGTGCTACAAATAGCTCTGCTTTGTTACTTTTTTTGCTCTGAAATCCCCAACATTCCCCTCAGAAGTCATCCAATCTTTTCCTCAAATAGCACACAATTAAACAGGAAAGGTCACCTTAATTGCTGGGAATTATGAGAAATTCCAGATGGTAATTCATCACCATCAGCAAGTTTGGAGATGTGTTGAGTAATTAATGAACATGCGCAGGCAAATGTGGCAAGGAATGCACAAATGAGCTTTCACTCACTCGCATTAGCATCACTTTTAAAAATAGACGTTCTAATTAAGCAATTTTCATAATTACGTGAGATGCAGTTTTCCTCTGAGGAAGTCATGTGAATAAAGAAAGTGATTCTTCGTGATTAGGTTACATCACTTTGGAAGCAGCGTGTTTTCTGCAGAGGAAACGATGAGTAGTGACATGAAAGCGATGTGCCTCTGACCCAAAGTGTCGATAAAGATTTAACAGTGGTGTCCAGTCAACGGGTCACATCTGTGTCAGAGACCTTTTAATAGAAAGAGCCCGAAGCACGAGCTCAGTTCAACCCCCGCTCTACCCTCTGTAACAGAAACTACTCTCTCTCTGAGATCTGGTCTTCCCTGCAGCCCCTGAGCTGCTTACAGAGAAACAGTGTGGGTGCATGTTAAATTAGCACTTAGCTCCTTCTGCAGCATCGTAGCAGAGTTGATTTCAACAGAGAGGAAAAGCTAAGCAGCTCGCTGCTGAGAGAGCAGTTTTATACCTGCAACACTCGCACGCTTAAATCAATCGAAGCACAAAAACACAACGTGGGGCAAAAGTTAGTCCACGTCTTGTTAGGACCATTTTCAAAGGATTTTTGTTTTTTGTTTATTTGTTAATTCATATCAAACTGTCTTATGAATCATTTAAGCATAGCAAAACAGCCCCAGACCAAGGGAGGTCGACAGCAGACAGCTTAGCAAAGAACCAGGTTTTAATTGCAATCTTTTGTAAAAACACCAGGTGTTTTATTATTATTTCTTTATAAAATGGGATGTAACTTTGGCTTCAATGGGATATATTTAGTGGATATAGTTCAATTTTAATCCAGCTGTTATTCATACTAATCCCCCCAAAAAACAGATGAACATCAGAGGTAAAAAGATTGATTCAATTAATGTGATTATTATATTACAATAATTTATATCATTTGCAACTTTAGTAATAGTTGAAATTACCCAGTACTTCTTTTAATCTATTTGGTTGATCAATAACTCAAATGACAAAGAGATTTCTAATTATTTCAGTAAGAGGTTAAAAAAAGGGGAAAACAGATAAGAAACTCTAACATCCTGTCCATTTTCCAGTTATACAAGCTAAAGTGTCAGAAAGACATCTCATCACGTCAGCCTTGATGATCTCTACCTCCAAAGCTCCTCATGTTTCATCCTAACGGACATTAAGACATGTTCTGGTCTCCATAGTGACCCCATATCACCAATAATCCACCTTTCAGATGGCCTCAGTGTGTAAACAGCTTGTTCTAGACATAAAAATACAGTTTACTTGTTGGAATGTTGACTGATAATGAAAATGAAAGATGTGACTGCTCTCTAGTGATGGTCATTCCTGGGTTTGAAACCAGTTATCCAGCAGACTGATCAATTTCATAAAAGGTCTACAAACTACAAACAATTAAAGTTAATTAAATAAAGTTTATAAAAACTTTATTTGTCATGCAACAAGTCAGCATTCTCCGAGCAAAGCCAACCTGTTAGATGTTACAGAGTAGTTGCACTAATGAAAAATATCAAAGATAAGCATACTGTAAAATGGCATTTTTGCATGAAAAGGTGAAGTCTTTGTCTCCAGGGAAGGGTCCAAATTTCTGACTGGTGTTGTACCGTAATGACACAGAACGGCACCGAGATTGGTGGCAGCATCTCTTACGATGTGATGGATCTTCCCCAGAATATGAACTGTTGAAGCAGTGTGGCATCATCTTAACAGAACAAAAGGCAGCCGTCATCTAAAGAGGAGCTTTGAAAGTCCTTCAAGCAGCATGGACAACTATTTCTGAAGACTACTTAAAGAATAAAAAAAGAGCTTATACAAGGACGGTGGCCAGCCCTCTCAGACTGTTGAAAACAAAGACGTACTATTGAGTTAAAAGTTCATCGGACTTCCACCGATTCTGTTTTTGCCTCAAACTGTTTCCTTCTACATTTTTCAATACATTTCTGCTCCTGATTTGCATTAACTGGCAGTTTTAAAAAAGGCTGCATATGGTAGGAAAAAAACGATCCTCTGACCTCCTCCCACTCAGCGGTGAAGGACGGCGTTCGCTCCAGTCTTCCAGGGCTGGCACCCTCCCGTGAGCTGGGACTTCCAGGGCCTTGGCCCCGTGATCCAGACCCCCAACTGTGCTCTTCCTAAAGAGAAAAAACAAAAAAACATTTTCTTTAACAGCTCTACAACTCAAACACAAGCAAAATTCAACCTAATATTCCAATTATAAAGTAAGAATAATGAAACTTAAAGAGTCTTCAGAGAAAAACAAAGTTTCCCATCAAAGTTTCATTGATAATTTCCCTGCTTTCATCAAACAGACTATGCATTTAGTTTATGATTAATTTACACTGAATTAAAGACATTTCAAATGTGCCACACAGCAGGGAACGCTGTAGCCCAGATTGGGGAGCTCTCTCATTGGCTGAACTGGTTTGAACTGTATCTGTAATCACACCATGATACAAACTGGTTTTACAGACCTGAATATTTAACAGAAATGACATCACTCTCTGTTTTTACACCAAGATCTTTTTTGCCAACTTCAGCTTTTAAACAATTTAAAACTTCTTAAAGGAAATGTAATAAAAGAAACCACTTTTTAGGGATGTCCGATATTATCGGCCTAACAATATTATTGGACAATATCGACATTAAAATGGTATAAAAATAATGATAGTATTTTTCAGACCAATATTTTTACTAATGAAATCTCACTAGATCTCGTTCAGCTACAAAATCTTGCAAGATCTTATTCCATTGCTTTCTTTTTTACTGATATACTGACAGCATTCATCTTTTAATTTCAGATACTGATATCAACCGATGCAGATATATGCAGGTTTTCTACTTCTTTTCTACTTCTTCAAAAATTGAAGCAAAACTGTCAGCTTATATCTCATATTTTGTGTTCAAGGAGACGTAGCTGAAGAGTTTTATGTATGAAATATACATGTTGTGTAAAATTTGTGTCATTAAAACAGCAAAATTGATATTAATAATTTCCAATATGACATTTTAATTAGAAATATCTTATATCATCGGCCGATATCTGACTTTGGAAAATATCAGTATTGTTTTTCTCTGGCCAATATTTTTAAACAAAATCGGGCTGCACGGTGGTGTGGTGGTTTGCACCGCAGCCTCACAGTAAGGAGGTCGCTAGTTCGATTCCCAGCTGGGGAGGGGGTTCGAACAATTCCAACTTCCAGTATCCCCAACTTCCGTAAGCAGGGTTGTAACCGGATGCCATCGGCTTCTTGTTTGGACTCGGTCAGTATGTGCGGGTCACGAAACGAAATTGGAAAAAATCTCGACTTAATTAGTTCACTTTCGCCAAGTGTTGCTAGTTGGAAGCACCAGATTACAGCAACTATGCTAAGCTAAGCTAACGTCAGTTGGGTCGGTTAGAAAACGCTTCTGCCCACTTGTCCAACTCAGGGGACTGCGGGGGGAGGCTTAATTTCATCCATGGGTGGCATATGCCTTTAAGACTACTTTGGGGCAGAATATAGTTGTATCTCTCATAATATGAGATCGGTTGATATTGAATATCAGAGTTGGACAATATTGATATATTGGATATCGGTAAAAAAAAAATCAATATCGACCATCGCTTATTTTTTTCTTGTATATTTTCAGAGGAACAAAACAGCATCATCTCACCTGAATGGGCGACACAGCCACCAGGTTAGAATCCGACTTAGAGAGAGACTTTGACAGCTGCAAGTCCAGCACACTGCGAGGCATCGACCTCATCCTCCCCAGAGTGCAAGCCCTCTCCTCGTAGCCGGCCCCGGATGAGCCGTCCCTGGCCTGTTTCCCCTGGAGCTCTGGAGCTTCTCCGTTTTGCCCAGACGAGTAAGATGTTGGGTGGCTCAGCGTGGACCAACCACGGGACGGATCCACCTGCTCGCAGTTCCTGGTCTGAGCCTGGTCCTGGTTCACCCTGGTGTGGAAAATAGTCCGATACACCACCTGCGGTTTCTGGGAGTCACCGGACAACCTCTGAGGAGACGACTCGCTCCCTGTCCTGGAGAAAACCTGAGAGGCTCCTCCACCAATCACAATGCTGAACTCTGGGGTCTGCAGCAGGCTGCTCTGCACATCTGCAGAGGCGTATTTAAAATGTTTGGGGCTGTAAAGATGATAAGGTGTATCAGGGGGTTCACAAGCTGGGGAAGATCCATGGAGAAGGCCTGCAAACTCCTCCGGGATGTGGCTCTTCCTGTGCTCCTCCAGCAGAGGGTTGGATTTGGATGAAGAGCTAAGAGAGGGAGGAGGTGGATCCCGCTGGTACGGCCCGTCTTCTGCAGAGAGGACACACACAAACACACGTCACTGCAAAAATACAACCACGGCTTCACCCTGACAAGACAAAAATCGAAACTTTACAAAGGCTGCATCAATCAATCTTTGAATATGTAGAGGAAAATGCTGAATAAAAAACAGATTTAGTTGTTAAAAAATACAAAAAATAAAAAGTCAGCAGCGAGGTGAATCTGCTTTCCTGTAGAAAAGCTGCTTGTTCTCAGGAGAAATAAAAGATCTCCTGACTTGGATTTTACACCCTCACTGCATGCTTGTGAGCCTGAACCTGCACATCTATGCATGAACTCATGCAGACAGATGTACCTAGACCACTGACTGGTGGTTTCTCCCTTCTCTCCTTTGAGGAGATGCTTTCAGAGGCCCACTCACTGTCTGTGTGCAGCGGATTGAAAGAAGTCGCTGAAAGCTTCTTTTGATTCTGTTAAAGTGTAACTGTAGATGCACGTCTGGGTTTCTGTGAGCATGTGCCCGGGTCTGTTTTATTACTGGTTTGTTGGTGTGTGGAAGCCTGTGTTTGCACATGAACTCTGGTATGGATGCAGCCTTCTGTCTGCCTTTACACGCGTATTTTGGTCTGGTTTTGGGGCAATTGCAGATGCGTAACCAGACAAGGCAAACGGAGCGGTACGTCTCGAAACTGCAGGGACTAACTTACATTTTTGGGAGAAGCAGAAAATTAAGGGGCGCTGAAACCAACTTGCAAAGCAAATATTCACGTTTCTCTCATTTTCACTGAATTACTGATAAATACTTGTGTTCTCTGCCCCTTGTAACAAAATTAAAAGAAGAAGCACTTAATTTCCTCAATTAACCCGCATCTCCTCACCAAGTTACCAGGAATTAACCAAAAAAAAAATGAAATAAAAGCAACAAAACAACCTTGCATTACTGTTTGCTGTAATTCTTGGTGTAAAAATATGGTTAATTCCCAGTTGTACATGGAACAATATATGAAAATATCATCAAATCTACTGAGATTATACAGCGATTTAACAAGTACTATATGTATGAAAAGCTCTCACCAAAAAACTGGAGTATAATGTCTGTAAAATCTCCTTCTAATGGACCTCCTTTTCATTGCAGAATCAGAGGTAGGGGAGAAAATGCTGACACCATTAAAGGAAGATGAATGAGAGCACGCATTTACACGGAGCAGCCATGTTGTGGTAAAGCTGACAAATAAAAAGTTCCCATGAAACAGTTTTGAGCTCCATTTACTTCTGCGCATTTCTGCATTTCCAATAAAAACAGGCGGTAGGGAGGCCAGCCCCCTGCAAGGACTGGTTGGCTCCACTATCATTCCACATCAGAAAGCCTTTCATTGAATGCAAAATCAGTTTCCACTCTCAGCTGCCAGATAAATCATCACCTTTTATGTTTTTGCCAGGAAACGACACGCTGTAAAATCCAACAAGAGGAGGATGCGTATTGAGTGAGACATGAAAATAGCTGAACATTAAATCTAACTTCATGGGGGCTTGAAGGTAAAACGTCAAACATTTATATCATACAGTAGTTCTGTTTGTCCCATTATATTTGCAGTCCAAGCTCTCAGGCTGTGTGGGAATCCATGGGAGGTGAGTCCTGTATGCAGCCTTTATCTCCTGCAGGTAGATGACTCTAATAAATGTTTAGCTGCTTATGCTGGATGAGTTCTGGAAACAATGCAGTTGCTCAGCACTGCGGAGCGGAGGATGCTGGACAAGCCTTGCAAACACTAAATCTTATCTATGGAATAGATGCATATGAGCTCAGTTACTATGAAAACTACAGATACAAAAGTGGAATAGAGCCAGAAAACTATGGTTGTTCCTGGGTAGCAGCCTCCAGGTTACCCACAAGGTATATCTACACTCTAAAAATAGTATCTGAGCTAACTTAATTATTTTGGTTTGGTGATTACATTTTTTTTTTTGTCAAATCAACTTAAAAACTACGCTTTCTAATCGGAAATAAATTTTTACTTTCACTCAAAGTAAATTCAATAAGTTATTGCAGCTTTACGGTGTGTTCGGAAAAACACGATTTGGGTGTCAGGTTTACATGCAAAGTCAATGGGCGATGTGCGTGTAGGAGGAGCCGAAAACCCTGCAGCATGTTACGCGCGTCTACTGTAGATGCGTTTCGCACATCGAGTTTTGAGATTTTCAGCTTTCGACTTACGTTACGCAAGTTAAGGGCGGCAGATGCTGGAGTTGGAAAATCTGAACTTTGGCGTCTTGACGCGGGGGGTCATCCAATCAGAGCGACTCAATGTCGTGACACGGACATATATTTTATGACAGGAAGGGAAACACCAAGAAGAACCAGGGCAATCTCCTCTATCTCTGAAGGCAGAGGATAAACTGTGATCTGCGTCCGGTCCCAGTGGTTTGATGACCTGCTGTGCCGATCGGATGTAATGGGCTTATAATGATGCCCCGCATCGGGACAGCGGGTTGTTAAACTGGGCCGGATCAGACAGCTGAAAGCGCCCCTCATCAGCGCGCAGCTCCTGGAGTAAATGGTGAAAGTCATCACACTCAGAACTCCTGGAATCATCTGGTAAACCAGACACAGAGCAGAGATCCCCTACAATGACGTTCCCTAGCTTTGTTTATCACATGAAGCCGAGCCGCTCTCTCTACCTCTCTACCTGCCATGGTGCAGATAGATCTGTGACAGGAAAAAGAAAAAGAAGGGGCTCCTCCAGACGTGTGTCGGGGGCGTCAAGATGCTGGGAATCAAGCGTCTGACTTTTTAGTCACACAGCGTCCAACTTTGGGCGTCAGGCGTGTTTTTGACGCCCATTTGGTCCGTTAGCAACATGAACAACAAAGGGGGGGGGGCTATTTTCAAAACTCAACATTTCAGGATCTCAAGGCTCAGGCCTATAAGTTTGTGTTGTGTTTACTGCCTCTGTGATGTTCACATTCACATAAATTCTGCTCAGTTTGGATGTTAGAGTCGGCACCATGAGTGAAGGACAGTAAGGAGATAAACTCACCACCACATGTAATGGTTATATGATGTCTGACATGGAACCAACAAGACTTACGTACCATCTATGTTGCTGCTCTGTCACAGCCTCTGGATCTGCTCTAGTGCATACTTTTACTATATTCCAGTTGTCTTGGAACTTGGTTTTCCGTGGTAATTTTCTGAGGAAGTGGCGTCATGAACTCGTTTTTCAGATACGAGCTCGTAATTTGTGAAGGACCCTGAGATTGTAGATTTAAAGATGGCTGCGTCCAGTACCATTGTTGTTTATTAAACTTCTACACAAGATATTTTCTGTCCATAAATTTCAAGTGTAAACAGCACCAAGTTGTTATTGAATTTTATGGTCTTACAGTTTACAGCTCTTTTTTTCCTTTAAAACACATATGTGTTTATTAAACACAATGAAATTGGCTGTTGTCATAGTAACATTGTGAGGTAAGATCTGTGTTTTTTTTTTAGCTAGAAATTTGTTAATTTCTAGCTGTTCTAGCTCACAAAGAGGGTATTTTGGAGATTTCTATTTTTTCCGAGTTGGTGGAACTGGAACGCAAAATACCCGGTAATGATTAATGCAAAATGTTGATTTGAGAATAATTAATTTATTAAGTATGTGACTTATATCAATTGTATTAATTTCACTTATTAACTTTATTTCAAAGACTTTTTTATTATTATTTATTTTATTAAACTTATTTTTATTATTATTATCATTATTAGATATTTAGGAGCTACCAGTTGAAACAATTTAATTAAGTTGGATCAACTATTTACTTTTTGTAGTGTAAGATGCTAACGTTTTTTTAAATTAACCGACACTTTTGTCCAAAGTGGTTTACATGTGGAGGACACATCTGGTAGCAATGTATAGATCAGTACTTTGCTGAAGGACATTCCATGTTGAGGAAGCTGGAATCTTAAAACCTTCCAGCTAGAAGATGACTCTCTACTTCCTGATCTGCATCCCCCCCGAGAGAGGCCAGTGATTTAGTGTGTCTGAGTTGATGTAAATTCAGCTTAATAGAGATTTCATGCCTCGTGATTCAATAACTCTTGATAAGCAGATAAAAAATTGTAAAAATGTGTCTCATAGCTCTACCTAAACCCAGAACTCAGCTATCAAATGAGATTATTTCCCACTCAGTCTGTTAAACTCTAACACAACATGATGTCCTGTCATGTCAACCTTCATCGTCCTGACAGGAAAAAGATGTGTGAGTCAATCCCTCATCTTTTTCTCCTCCAGTTTCAGTCACTTTGTGTTACCGTTGTGCACATGGACATGTACACCATCCCACCGCTGATGAGCATCTCTCTGCCTCTCTCTACACGCCCACTCTCACCCGTGTTTTGCTCTAATGAATAGAAACAGCACCTGTCCACTTCCACACAAATGCAAACGTAACAGTCTTGTAATCCAAACTGTCAGCCGAATAACTGCCCGCACCCCGACCCCGCCCACCCTCACACAGCCCGCTCTCCAGCCAAGCTCTTCTCTCCATCCAGCCACATTTAGATATGCAGCAGCTGCATAAAACAAGCAGAGAACACAACAAAGCCTTCTTCTCCCCTCAGACCCCCTCCTTCACACTGTCTAAGTGAAATGATTAAGTGGAACAATAATAATGTCACTCCTCCAACAGAGGACGTTTCATCTGAAATGCAAATGTTGCATTTTCTCAGCACCACACTGAGTTCAGCAACCGAAACTCGCAGAAGACGCCCGTTTACCGTCTTCAGGTAATGAGGGTTGAAACATGACTCATCGTTGAGTTACATGGACTGAAAATGTCATTTCCCACTCAGTCTGAAAGCTCTTTAGTTACAACCGATCTGCAACGTTTCACAGCATGACCTGGACAGATGGCTGAATGTTCACCAAGTTAACTTTACACCAAGCTGTGTCCTCACTTCAGAGCGCTTTTTAATGGTCAACCCCCCAAAACATCAATTTATTTACCTTTCCTTTATGTTTGCGACACTGTTCTTTCAACATACGGTCAACATTTTCTGCAACACCACTCACTCCATCCTTTTCTTCTTTCTTATGATGAGTACCACTGGTAACGTGAGGTAACTATGGTAACAGAACCCCACTAGGGCTGCACAATTAATCATTAAAAAATTGCGATCTCAATTCACACATACTGTACATGTACATGCTCTCAATGGTTCTGGGGTTAAATATTAGCTCAATGGAAAATGAAAGTTTTCACTCTTCCCAGATTTTTTTCAAATGCCTTTAAATGCAGCACTGCCGTTGCGCACCCCCCCCCCCCCAACCAACGGTAAAGAACTGCAACTATGCATCTGCCAAAGAAGTGCTTCAACAAAGCTCAACACATGCTTTATTTTGAACTACCTTTTTGAATAGGTTGTTTTGTTAAAGTTTATTTGTGCAATAGACAATCCTCATCACTGTCCATTTTCAAAACTTGTCTTAAAACCCATTTTTATTCTTTGGCTTTCAGCACAGCATGAGACTCTCTGTTTTAGTGTATCGTGGTTTGTTTTGGTTGCTGATTTTATTTGGTTTTATTACTTTTACTTATTTATTTCTAGTTTTATCTTATTTTATTTTTTAATTATTCTGTTGTTTTTAAAATGTTTTTAACTATCCGCTTGTTGTGTACAGCACTTTGTTCCAACTGCGGTTGTTTTAAAGGGCTCTATAAATAAAGTTGAGTTGAGATACATTTTTTTTCTCAATTTTAAGCAAAAAAAAAAAAAAAAGACATTTTTTCCAGATTCGTGCAGCCCTTAACCGTAGCACTAGCATCTCTCGTAGTTTGGGGGAATTTGAGTGCTTCTGACTTCCAATAAATCACGAGGAACAGTGAACATTACTGCAATAGTCATAAGAAGAGATGCACTTATCCGATATAGGCTCTGATATCGATCAATTAACTGGATCAGATATCAGATGAATGAGGCTAATCCAGTGTTCCACTCCAGTCATCTTTTTTAAATCATACACAGCAATACAGTTACAGCCATCTAGTCTTTTCAATTCTGTTTGCAAAACCAGTTAAGTCATCACGCAGAGCAGAGAAGTGATATTCATTTCTTTTTTGCTGTATA